>JACEFZ010011394.1:0-200000 GCA_014155875.1 Cepaea nemoralis
ATTATATAATTATTTTATTAACATTATTATATACCTTCTTTTGATCGTTTGTTTCTTTATTGATGTTTTATGTCGTATTTTTTTTTATGTCGTACACTACAATTACTTGACCACGCACGCCACCTATGATGAGTCACTAGACCACGCCCACTCTGATGAGTCACTTGACCACGCCACCTATGATGAGTCACTAGAACACGCCTACATTTTTGGGGAAAAAAGAGTTATCGCCCTTTGAGGATCAGGATCGATAAATGGTTGATTTATATAAGATCCTCAAAAGCACTGGATGGAGCCCCACTTACACTACTCATAACATCAATGCTATAAGATATACAGATAATATAGGACATCACATCAATGATATAAGATATACAGATAATATAGGACATCACATCAATGATATAAGATATACAGATAATATAGGACATCACATCAATGATATAAGATATACAGATAATATAGGACATCACATCAATGATATAAGATATACAGATAATACAGGACATCACATCAATGATATAAGATATACAGATAATACAGGACATCACATCAATGATATAAGATATACAGATAATACAGGACATCACATCAATGATATAAGATATACAGATAATACAGGACATCACATCAATGATATAAGATATACAGATAATACAGGACATAACATCAATGATATAAGATATACAGATAATACAGGACATCACATCAATGATATAAGATATACAGATAATATAGGACATCACATCAATGATATAAGATATACAGATAATATAGGACATCACATCAATGATATAAGATATACAGATAATATAGGACATCACATCAATGATATAAGATATACAGATAATATAGGACATAACATCAATGATATAAGATATACAGATAATATAGGACATCACATCAATGATATAAGATATACAGATAATATAGGACATAACATCAATGCTATAAGATATACAGATAATATAGGACATCACATCAATGATATAAGATATACAGATAATATAGGACATAACATCAATGATATAAGATATACAGATAATATAGGACATAACATCAATGCTATAAGATATACAGATAATATAGGACATCACATCAATGATATAAGATATACAGATAATATAGGACATCACATCAATGATATAAGATATACAGATAATATAGGACATAACATCAATGCTATAAGATATACAGATGACGCAGTATTGATTTCAGACAAAGAACAGGATCTACAACATTTAGTATATATGGTTAGTTTACACAGTGAACAACTAGGGATAGAATTAAACTGTTAGAAATCCGAGATTATTTTCGTCTCTAAGAATTAAGAAATATCAAAATGTAATTTACGGTTAAATGGGAAATGTAATATACAGGAAAATATGAAATGTAATGTATGGGTAAATGGGAATATTCTTAAACAAGTGAATCGGTACAACTATCTCGAAATAGTCATTAGCATCTGATGGGAGGTGTCTTGAAGAGATTAGAACAAGAATAGCTATGCCAAAGATAGCCTTTTGCAAGATGGAAAACATACTGGCCTAATCAAAAGACATCAATTGCAAGGAGTGTTGAGAGGCTGAATAGAACCAATACTGTTATATAGATGTGAAATGTCGACAATAAACAGACAAGATGAGAAACGTGGACAATAAACATACAAGATGAGAAACGTGGACAATAAACATACAAGATGAGAAACGTGGACAATAAACATACAAGATGAGAAACGTGGACAATAAACATACAAGATGAGAAACGTGGACAATAAACATACAAGATGAGAAACGTGGACAATAAACATACAAGTGTAAAACGGCGACAATAAACAGACATGTGTAAAACGGCGACAATAAACAGACAAGATGAGAAACGACGACAATAAACAGACAAGCTGAGAAACGTTGACAATAAACAGACAAGATGTGAACTGAGGACAATAAACAGTCAAGATATGAAACGTTGACAATAAACAGACAAGATGTGAAACATCTAGTGGCAGTGGAGATATGGTTTATGAGGAAAATGCAAAGAATATCACGGATAGAAATAAAAACCGACAAATAAGTCCTAAAAGAAACAAATGAAAACTGTAAACTGTTTAGAGAAATTAGACGTAGACAGTCGCGATGTTTGCGGCACGGTATGAGAATAAAATAAACTAGAAAACTTTGTGACAAATAGCAAGATTGAGGGGGAAAGAACAAGGGAAAGACAGAGAGATACATATCTGGATGATTTAGCTATATGACACAATCGAAAGAAAAACTGAGCTGATCCAATCCTCTGGTGATCGTATAAGATGGCGGTCAACAAACGCCAGAAGAAGTCGGATGTGTCGGCCTAACGGCGCAAGAATGTAGCTCTGCTGTAAATAGGCACAACACAATGACGTCCGGAAAAAAAACTCTCCGGATGAACGAAGAAGAAGAAGAAGAAGAAGAAGAAGAAGAAGAAGAAGAAGAAGAAGAAGAAGAAGAAGAAGAAGAAGCAGCAGAAGAAGAAGAAGAAAATAGGGAATGAAAGAAATGAAAGAAGTGGAAAGTCAGATAACTTAACTAAGCTTTGGGGTGGAACTTGGAGGAATGATTAAATATGAGTGCAAATCAATACCTGTGCATTTTGCGCATGTTTTCATCATCATCATGTGCCATGCCGATAAGCGTGGGGGGGGGGGGGGGGGGGTCATATTTTGCCATCTTATTCGATCACCACAGTCGTGGATCAGCTCAGTTTTCTTGTCTCGACCATACAACGTGGCCAAACATTCCAGGTATTTACTTCTCTGCCACCCCCTTGTTCTCTCCCCCCCCCCCGATCTTGCCAGGTGTCACGAAGTTATCGAATTTATTTCTTCTCACAGCGTGACCACAAATTGTAACTGTCTACGTCTAATTTCTCTAATCAGTTGTATCAACGGATACTTCTTCTTCTTCTTCGTTCATCCGCAGTTTTTTTTCGGACGTGATTGCGTTGTGCCTGTTTACAGCAGAGCTGCGTTCTTGCGCATTAGGCCGACACATCCGACTTCTGCGGTCATTTGTTGACCGGGTTAACCTTCCCGGGGTATCAACGGATACAAAACCCCAGACAGAGCTAAACCCACGGGCAGATGGGGCCGCGAGTGGTATGCCGGCCACAGAGAAATTAGCAGACCTGGTTGTTACAGGTCGTCAAATATAAATGATCTGCCTGTGAATAAAGGGCCTTGCCTCTGCCTATAGATACAGAACCTCCTCTCTGTCTATCGATTCATACCTCTTAAATTAGTAGTAACAATGGTAGTAGTTGTTGTAGTACTATTACTGCTACTACTACAACTGTTACTATTATTACTACTAACTAATACTACATAACTACAATTACTAAAACAACTGATACTACTATTACTACTACTAGTACTACCCCTACAACAACTATTCCTATTATAACTAATTCTAGTACAGCAACTGCTTTTACAACTATAACTACAACGACTATCACAGCTCCTACTACTAATATTACTACTAGTGGTAGTAGAAGTAGTAGTAGCAATAGTTGTAGTAGTAGTATTGGTGTTGGTGATGGTGATGGTGGTGTAGTGGTGGTGGTGGTGGTAGTAGTAGTAGTTAAAACAATGGCCAAAAATCACTAGAACAAGTGCATGTCCATTCTATTACCTTTTCTAAAACTTCATGTTAATGTGGCTGTATTAATTAATGCAATGAGTAATTCTTATAAGAAACAGATGACAACTGTAAACTGATTACAGAAATTAGACTTAGACAGTCAAAATATTGTGGACACATTATGACAAGAAATAAACTAGAAAACTTGGTGACAACTAGCAAGATTGAGAGGAAAAGAAGAAGGGGAAGGCAGAGAAGTAACGGCAGAGAAGTAACTATATGGATGTCTTGGCCACGTGGTATGGTCGAGCAAGAACACAGAGCTAATCCACGATTCTGGTGATCGTGTGAATTGACGAATCATGACCGCCAATATCGGCATGTCACATGGTGATGATGATGATGATTACTTAATAACAACAATGCGGGTGCTAACGTCAATGGACTGTACTGGTGTGAGTATGTCACAACAGGAAAAAATAAGACTATAAAGTTGGTGGTGGGGGGTGGTCGGGAAAGAGAGGAAGGTACGACTGAAATATATCATCGTCAAGGTCAGCTAGTATGCTCCACACTCCGTTTACATGACATCGAACAGTCTTACCTCCAGTGTTTAACAACTATAGACGTGACAGGATGTAAAAACTGGAAAACTTGCTTCTCGTAAATAATTACAAGTTACATTCTGTGGGAGATCATGCACTATATTTCAGCTCATCCAGCGGGCCATTGGGAATTGCTCCACGTAACACGCTTTCCGCGGGTCTCTGGCGAAGGGCTTACGGGGATATTCGTATTCCCGCATACCGCATTCGAAACACAGCTGTGGACGATTTGGTAGCAGACCGTCTTGCGTTGGTTTTATAAAATGGTATGTGTGCCGGTCGTTCAGAAAGCAATGGTAAACTACTGAACGTAAACTTGCCAAGACATCATGAACTGCCAAAAAATGCTGGGGTTTACTGGGACATATTCTGTAAAGGATATGCAACTACCTTTGTTTAAAACCATGCTTTGCATGCGTGCCGTCATTTATAAACACATGATCTAGTGTAACTCCTACTACCTATATTTTGTTTTGTTTTAATCACAAGCCGAAGTTCTCCCTCTATGAATGCCAATTAATGATTGCACTATAATTGATTTTATGCGCAGTTTAAGTTCCAGCCTCATTGACAACAAGAAACTGTATCCACAGATAAGAACATAAAATGGCCGCCACAAAGAAACTCATCCACATGACAGCCCAGATGGTCAAACCCAGCGCCATGACGTCACGAGTTGTCTCCACTTCCGCCAGAAATGAACAAGGGCTAACAACATCTAAATCTAGATATGCCTGCTGTCCAGGTACCCACATACACACATTTGTACACATTTATACACACGCACGCAAACACACGCAAGCACTCACACACAGAAACACCCACACATACAGACATACATACACACAGACACTCTCTCACACTCTCTCACACACACACAGAAACACACACATCCAGACACACACACACACACACACACACACACACACACACACACACACACACACACACAGCGTCACACACATATTTATTTTATTCTGCAAACTCCTATAGTATTACATCAGATGTTCTATTAGACGTGAATGCATATTTACCACAGTATTTTGCGATTTCTACAAAAATGATTAATCCTACAACTTTGTTTCAAATTGTCATTGTTTTTGTTACACATTTGTTAATACTATTTTAATTAGAAAGCAACAGATGAATGTATTTTTTTTTAATGACTGGCATCACATTAATACACTGCAGAACTAAGTTCTTTATTTTTTTGTTTTCTGACGGGGGAAACATGAAAACCCTAACTTGCACAGGTTGCGGCGACTGCACTTAACCAGGTGGCCATAATTCTTCAAGCTAAAGACTCTCTGTCCTACACATATGCAGTAAAGACAGTTTTGCAGTTTTATAGATAGACTGAAAGACAACAAAAATAAATGTAGTACCACGACGTAGAACATTTACCTGTCAGAATAATCTATGCAGAGGGTGTATGAGATGATTCGAACTTAGAGACAAACATCGACAGTTCAGAAACAACAACTTAATGTTCATGTCATCATGAATGACCGTTTGAATGTCCGGGATGAACTTGGGTCTTGGTTTCTCTCTTCTCCAGCAATGTCCGTTTAGGAAAGCCGGTGGATCAGACACAGTCCAACAGAGCAAGGTCCAATCCTTCGAGAAGATGCCAGGACCTAAAGGACTTCCAGTGGTCGGGACCCTGTTTGACTACATGAAGAAAGAAGGGCTGAAGTTCTCTCAAATGTTCAAGGTGTGTACAAGAGTAGAGATGTCCATTTGTTGTTTGACTTATTCGTTACTACCGTTGTTATCATCTGACTAGAGCCACTGAGCTCACCATTAACCCCAGGGGTATTTGGAATGAGTGGATTCAGTGGCAAACAAAAACTAGGCATGGACCAAACATGGTACACCATCACATGAACAAGTATTATATGTAAATGTCCGTTCACAGAGCACTGACATTACGGACGATACCACGGAACAAAACAAATTACACGATGACTCTAGTGTGGCGATATGTCGTCCTTCTGTCCAAATGGGAGGTCACACTTGGCGATATATTATCCTTCAGCTACTTAATCAGTTAAGACTTGAAGTTATTGTTCATTTTGTCAACATGTGTTGCTATTTTGAAGTTATTGTTCAGTTTGTCAACAAGTGTTGATATTATGAAGTTATTGTTCAGTATGTCAGCACGTGTTGCTATTTCTCGCTGCAGGTGTTCCAACAGCGGGCTCAACAATATGGCGACGTTTACTACGAGAAGATCGGAGCTTTCCACAGCGTGGTGGTCAGCAACCCCAAGGAGTACAATCGTCTGGTTCACGCAGAAGGCAAGTACCCAAATCGGCGGGAGATGATGCCAATAGTCCACTACCGCAAGAAGAAAGGATTCGACCTGGGGATTGTCAATTCGTAAGTCTTTCAGTTCTTGTGTTACCTGATGTGTTCGTGAACGTGCCTGCATTGTGTCTCATCATGAATGATGGCTCTCAGATGTCCATGATAGTTTCCAACATTGTGTCCTACGGTGTGACAATATGGAAAATGTTCGTGAACGTGCCTGCTAGTTTGTCGTAGTATGAATGTTGGCTCTGAGATAACCAACGAGTGTTTCCAACATTTTGTCCTGCGGTGTGACGATATGAAAGACGATACTGACCAACTATCAAGGCATAATTAGGCCATAATCTTTAGTAAGACATGCACCCATAATGTGGGAGTCTCTGTGGCGAAGTGGTCAAGCCGTTTGACTCGTGCTCCGAAGGTTGTGGGTTCGATTCCGGGTCGCGCCCTTCGGTTTACGAGTTAAATATTTCGGAGACTCCTGTGGGTCGTCGCTAAAAGCTACGGAGTTCGTGCTTTGTGAGACGCTTTCCGCGCTGCGGAAAGAGACCGAGCCATATGGGATAAAACCCGGTGCAATGAAGTCGACCCTGTCGACTTTTAAGCGACTCTTTTTTTTAAGCACCCATAATGTTTAGATTGCACGCAGGACACAACAACTGATGGCATCAGTGTTACAATTTTAGGACAGCTTCGTCGGATCTGTGTGTGCGTGCGGCAATAACTCCATGACTGCCTCGAGCCTCTTACAGTCCTGCCCAGCCCACAACACTGAACGTAAGCATCCATGTCGACTTAATTCCACCCAGAACTGTGATGGAATTGAGTAGGTGATCTGAGTACTTATGGACTAATAGTTCCATGTGTAATGAGAATGATTTATTGACCAACTAACTGAATAATTGACCAACTAACTGAATAATTAACCAACTAACTGAATAATTGACCAACTAACTGAATAATTGACCAACTAACTGAATAATTGACCAACTAACTGAATAATTGACCAACTAACTGAATAATTGACCAACTAACTGAATAATTGACCAACTAACTGAATAATTGACCAACTAACTGAATAATTGACCAACTAACTGAATAATTGACCAACTAACTGAATAATTGACCAACTAACAAATTATCTCAAGTAGCCGGTCCTTTGAACGGTCTCCATGACTAAGACGTTGTGGACACTCTTCGTAATTACACTTACATGCGTTAGAAACACAGCAGCGCACGATTTGGCAGCAGACAGCTTTGCGCTAGGTATGGGAGCCGGTCGTTCAGAAAGCAGTGGCAAACTACTGAACGTAAACTTGCCAAAAGATCACAACAGCAGTAAAATGCTGGCGTTGACAACGATGTCCTGTAAAGGATATGAAAAAAAAATAGGAAGAAAAAAAGCTTGCCCTTAACAGAACCACCCTCACATCGCAGTGCGTTGTAAAACCTCTCCATCTCTGGCCATGTCTCCCGCCTTATCCACACTCAAGTCCAAGCTGTCTGCAATGTCCAGTGTCCATCTTCGTGATGGTCGACCCCTCCCTCTTCTACCACGCCTTCCATCCCTGTTCTCTCCCAGCCACTGTGACATGTAATACGCCCCAAATATTGTAGTTTCTAAGACATGATACTGCTTTGTACAATTTCAACATGTCTTCTTCTGGACCCCAAGATTGTCTAAACAAAGATGTCTGTAACACTTCAGCTCAGAAACCCCCATCTGCAGGAGATGCTGGCAGGTTGGATAGAATGCCCTGTTAAACTTCTGGAGACCTGAGTTCGAATCCTCAGTAAAGTGCGGATGTGTTTCTGTCCTGGGCAAAAAGAAAACCCTAACCTGCACAGTTCGTGGCGACTGCACTAGCCAGCCGGTCTTACTTCCTCAGGTTCAAGACACCCTCTCTCCCCCCCCCCCGTTCTACACCGCAAGACCATCCCTGAACCTGCCTCCTTCTGCTTCAGACTCTGCCTGCAATAATTTCCTGTATGTGTCCTTATTTAGACAAGTTGCTATCAAGACTTCCGTTCATGGTTCCGACGCTCGGTTAATGAGCTATGTGTTTTGCAGCGATTCTCTAGGTTTTGGATGTCATATGGAATGATTTCTCATCTGTCCGCGGTGGTTTGTATGGTGAACACAAAATTAGTGGCCGGTTGCTGAACTAAGTGGTTGCCTTATGCAGTAATGCGTATGCAACTGCTGCTTTTTCCAGCGATCACTGCTTCTATTGACGATGAATTGTAAATCTATTGACGGGCTGTTGAGCTGGCATTTTGGCGGCAGTCAATGGATATATGCGTCTGCGTGGTGTTGCTTTGTCGAGACTGATGTCTGTTTAGGAGCTGCCAGATACGTGGGCACCAAAAGGAGGACATAATAAGACAAAAAAGAGGACAAAGGAGGACATATTGAATGTTTCATTTGAATCGTTCCAGATTAAACCCACAATCAGTACAATTTTATTACAATAGCTACCAATAAGTGTATCCTACACTTAGTGAATAAACATGTTAAAAATTAAATATAAATTCAATGGAGGCCTTTTTTCAAAATGCTAAAAAACATTATTTAAACAGCCGATTGTACAATTATTACCTTATAATCTTTATTAATTACGCAACATATTTCTCGGAGGAGCCAACTTTTCGTAGAAGATCCTCGTTATCCCATATGCATAAAACTATTCACAGGTAAGATTCTTCAAATTGTACTTTGTGAGAGTGATGCCCTTAACAGAGTCGAGTAAGATTCTGTTCCTTTGGTCTTTCATATTTGGTATCTTCTTCTTCTTCTTCTTCTTCTTCTTCTTCTTCTTCTTCTTCTTCTTCTTCTTCTTCTTCTTCTTCTTCTTCTTCTTCTTCTTCTTCTTCTTCTTCTTCTTCTTCTTCTTCTTCTTCTTCTTCTTCTTCTTCTTCTCTTCTTCTTCTTCTTCTTCTTCTCTTCTTCTTCTTCTTCTTCTTCTTCTTCTTCTTCTTCTTCTTCTTCTTCTTCTTCTTCTTCTTCTTCTTCTTCTTCTTCTTCTTCTTCTTCTTCTTCTTCTTCTTCTTCTTCTTCTTCTTCTTCTTCTTCTTCTTCTTCTTCTTCTTCTTCTTCTTCTTCTTCTTCTTCTTCTTTCTTCTTCTTCTTCTTCTTCTTCTTCTTCTTCTTCTTCTTCTTCTTCTTCTTCTTCTTCTTCTTCTTCTTCTTCTTCTTCTTCTTCTTCTTCTTCTTCTTCTTCTTCTTCTTCTTCTTCTTCTTCTTCTTCTTCTTCTTCTTCTTCTTCTTCTTCTTCTTCTTCTTCTTCTTCTTCTTCTTCTTCTTCTTCTTCTTCTTCTTCTTCTTCTTCTTCTTCTTCTTCTTCTTCTTCTTCTTCTTCTCTTCTTCTTCTTCTTCTTCTTCTTCTTCTTCTTCTTCTTCTTCTTCTTCTTCTTCTTCTTCTTCTTCTTCTTCTTCTTCTTCTTCTTCTTCTTCTTCTTCTTCTTCTTCTTCTTCTTCTTCTTCTTCTTCTTCTTCTTCTTCTCTTCTTCTTCTTCTTCTTCTTCTTCTTCTCTTCTTCTCTTCTTCTTCTTCTTCTTCTTCTTCTCTTCTTCTCTTCTTCTTCTTCTTCTTCTTCTTCTTCTTCTTCTTCTTCTTCTTCTTCTTCTTCTTCTTCTTCTTCTTCTTCTTCTTCTTCTTCTTCTTCTCTTCTTCTTCCTTCTTCTTCTTCTTCTTCTTCTTCTTCTTCTTCTTCTTCTTCTTCTTCTTCTTCTTCTTCTTCTTCTCTTCTTCTTCTTCTTCTTCTTCTTCTTCTTCTTCTTCTTCTTCTTCTTCTTCTTCTCTTCTTCTTCTTCTTCTTCTTCTTCTTCTTCTTCTTCTTCTTCTTCTTCTTCTTCTTCTTCTTCTTCTTCTTCTTCTTCTTCTTCTTCTTCTTCTTCTTCTTCTTCTTCTTCTTCTTCTTCTTCTTCTTCTTCTTCTTCTTCTTCTCTTCTTCTTCTTCTTCTTCTTCTTCTTCTTCTTCTTCTTCTTCTTCTTCTTCTTCTTCTTCTTCTTCTTCTTCTTCTTCTTCTTCTTCTTCTTCTTCTTCTTCTTCTTCTTCTTCTTCTTCTTCTTCTTCTTCTTCTTCTTCTTCTTCTTCTTCTTCTTCTTCTTCTCTTCTTCTTCTTCTTCTTCTTCTTCTTCTTCTTCTTCTTCTTCTTCTTCTTCTTCTTCTTCTTCTTCTTCTTCTTCTTCTTCTTCTTCTTCTTCTTCTTCTTCTTCTTCTTCTTCTTCTTCTTCTTCTTCTTCTTCTTCTTCTTCTTCTTCTTCTTCTTCTTCTTCTTCTTCTTCTTCTTCTTCTTCTTCTTCTTCTTCTTCTTCTTCTTCTTCTTCTTCTTCTTCTTCTTCTTCTTCTTCTTCTTCTTCTTCTTCTTCTTCTTCTTCTTCTTCTTCTTCTTCTTCTTCTTCTTCTTCTTCTTCTTCTTCTTCTTCTTCTTCTTCTTCTTCTTCTTCTTCTTCTTCTTCTTCTTCTTCTTCTTCTTCTTCTTCTTCTTCTTCTTCTTCTTCTTCTTCTTCTTCTTCTTCTTCTTCTTCTTCTTCTTCTTCTTCTTCTTCTTCTTCTTCTTCTTCTTCTTCTTCTTCTTCTTCTTCTTCTTCTTCTTCTTCTTCTTCTTCTTCTTCTTCTTCTTCTTCTTCTTCTTCTTCTTCTTCTTCTTCTTCTTCTTCTTCTTCTTCTTCTTCTTCTTCTTCTTCTTCTTCTTCTTCTTCTTCTTCTTCTTCTTCTTCTTCTTCTTCTTCTTCTTCTTCTTCTTCTTCTTCTTCTTCTTCTTCTTCTTCTTCTTCTTCTTCTTCTTCTTCTTCTTCTTCTTCTTCTTCTTCTTCTTCTTCTTCTTCTTCTTCTTCTTCTTCTTCTTCTTCTTCTTCTTCTTCTTCTTCTTCTTCTTCTTCTTCTTCTTCTTCTTCTTCTTCTTCTTCTTCTTCTTCTTCTTCTTCTTCTTCTTCTTCTTCTTCTTCTTCTTCTTCTTCTTCTTCTTCTTCTTCTTCTTCTTCTTCTTCTTCTTCTTCTTCTTCTTCTTCTTCTTCTTCTTCTTCTTCAGCGTTCCGACCATTGAGGTTCTTTGCTGCAGATACAAGCCGTCTCCATTCGTCTCTCTGGTTGACTTTTTCTTGCCAGTCGCTGATTCCAAGTGCTTGTAAGTCTGTATATATATATATATTATCTCTCCACCGTTCTTGGTCTACCTCGGGGTCTACGGTCATTTATTTCTTGAGTGTAAGCGAGTTTTGATTTCCTATTATCTTCCATTCTTTTTATATGCCCCAGCCATTGTAGTCTATTAGCCTTCATGATACCAGTGATTAGCGGGGACTTAAACAGATCATAAATGTCTTTGTTACTTCTTCTTTTCCACTCTCCACTTTGTGTATCCCTAATGGGTCCAAAGATGCGTCTTAAAACTTTGCTCTTAAAGGTTTGTAGCAAGGCTTCGTCTCCTTTCGTTGTACTCCAGGTTTCAGAGCCATACAGCACAACTGTTCTGATCAGTGTTTAATATATTGTGATCTTGGTGTTGCGAGATAGCGCCTTTGATTTTAGCAGATGTTGTAGTGCATAGTATATCTTATTTCCAGAATTGATTCTAGTTTGTATTTCTTCCCTTTTATTGTGATCTTGGTGTTACGAGATAGCGCCTTTGATTTTAGTAGATGTTGTAGTGCATAGTATATCTTATTTCCAGAATTGATTCTAGTTTGTATTTCTTCCCTTATGATGTTGGAGCAGTTGAAGATTGTACCCAGGTATTTGTATGTTTCCGTTCTTTTAATGGTCATATTATCTATTTGTATGTGGCCAGAGTTTTTAGCCATTCCTTCTCTTGAAATTACCATATATTCTGTCTTATCTTGGTTGATAACCAGCCCCATCTGTTGGGCTTTTTCCTTTAAGTGAGTCAATATTTCCAATGTCTTTTGTTCATTTTCCCCTATAATATCTATATCATCTGCATAACCAAGCAGCCTGGATGTTCCTCCAATATCACATTCCTCCTATACCCTCCTTACAACTTTCTCTAGAGCCAGATTGAAGAGTAGCGGCGATAGTGCATCACCCTGTTTCAAGCCAGATGTTATTTGGAAAGGGTCTGATTTCCTGCCTTTATATGTTACTATATTATAAGTATCTTCCATGCATAGTCTGGTCATGTTGATTAACTTCCTTGGTATTCGAAATTCCCGCATAGCATTCCATAGACTATTCCTATGGACACTATCATAAGCCTTTTTAAAATCCACAAAAAATGTTATGGAGATCTCTTTTATATTCCCAATTTTTCTCGGCTATTTGTCGTAAGATAAATATCTGATCTATTGTTGATCTGTTTTGTCTAAAACCCGCCTGGTAGTCACCTAATATGTATTCTGAATATGGTTTTAGTCTATTTAGTAATACTGCGGATAGTATCTTATAGCTTGTGGACAGTAGTGATATTCCTCTATAATTTTCACACTGGAACTTGTCTCCTTTCTTAAAGGTAGGTATCAATAATGACTCTTTCCAGTCATGGGGTAATTCTTCAGTCCTCCAGATTTTTATTATTAGTTCGTATAGCTTTTGATGTAATGCATGGCCACTCGACGTTATAAATTCAGCGGCAATTCTATCAGCCCCAGTTGCCTTATTGTTTTTAAGTCGTGTGATTACATATAGGATTTCTTCAAATACAGGTTCTCCAATTTGTGGGTCACACGTTAGAACCTCTTCCTGTGGGAAAGTGTTACTTGGAGCTTCACAATTTACTAATTCAACAAAGTATTCTTTCCATGAGTTGCACATTTCCTCATTGGTATTTATCATATTCCCATTTTTGTCTTTTAAACCATATGTGTTGTGTTGGTGCCCTCGTTTCATTGACTTCAGTTCTTTAAAAAACTTTCTGGATTCGTTTTTCTAGTGATTAGTTTCCATATCTTTGATTATATTACTCATATATTCTCGCTTCTGCTGTCTGACTATTTTTGAAGCCTCTTTACATTCATTTCTATATTGCTCTTCCTTTTGGATGTTGTTGATGTCATTTAGCCACAGCTGTCTGGCATTCTTTTTCCTAATGACTGCTTCTTCACATTTTGGATTGAACCATCTGTTCTTTCCATGCGTGGTTAACACACCGAGACATTCTTCTGCGGTAGTTTGAATTGTATTCTTGATGTTCAACCAAGTTTGGTCAACGCTTTCCTCCAACGGGTTTTGTAGAATTTCAAGTTTACATTTTATTTCATCTGCAAATTTCCCTTTGACTGTAATTTCTTGTAGTTTTTCTCTGTTATATGTTGGGTGTAACCTTTGTAGTTTAGCATAGAAAGCTCTCTTAAGTTTTATTTTAAATTTTGCCCCAACGAGGAAGTGGTCGCTGTGGCACTCAGCTCCTCTATAACTTCTAACTTGCTGTATGTTTGATGCATTTCTGTTGTTAATTAAAATGTGATCTATTTGATTATAGGTTCTCTTGTCACATGATTTCCAAGTTTGTTTATGTATATCCTTTCATTTCAGTCTGGTACTGCTGATCTGCAGTCCTTTGGCTTCTGCTAGGTTGATGACTCTCCATCCATTATCATTTGAAGTTGTATGTAGGCTTTTCATGCCGGCAACTTTTTTATGACTTCGCTCTCTACTTATTTTTGCGTTGAAGTCTCCCAGCACAATCAGGATGTCCTGTTTGGGGGTTTCTTCTATGACATCTTCCAGATCATTATAAAAGTCTTCTTTAATATCATCTTCTTTCTCTTCAGTAGGTGCATGTACATTAATCATCGTTATATTTTTCCATTTACCTTTTATTCGTAATTTACTAATCCTATCATTAACAGCTTTAAAGTTTAGAACGTTCCCCCATAACTCTTTTTTGATGACAAATCCTGTTCCTAATTCATGTTTATTTTGGGTGTTTCCTCCATATATTATAATCATTCCATTTTGCTCTAAAGTACCCTCTCCTGGCCACCTTATTTCTTGAATTGCTGTTATATCCATTTTATACTCAACCAGCTCCCGGGTTAATTCTTCGGCCGCTCCAGCTCGATATAGTGTCCGTACATTCCATGTTCCAAATCTCAACAGTCCTTTAACGTTCCAAGGTCGATGTCCAGATAAGTCAGTCCGAATTCGAGGCTCATGTATCTGTTTCGTAACAAAAATGGTTTTTACAAAGGTGGGGATGTTAACCCCACGCTTCAACCCCCAACCTGGAGGACCAGGTATTTGGTATAAATAGGAAAATTAAATAAATATTATTAAGCAATGGGTTTTAATAAAGAAGTAAAAGTAAATATAAAAAAGAGTAATGAGCCAGATACAGATAACAGTTAGAATTACTATAATCGACTAGTTCGCAGAAATGCATAGACTTTGTACATTTTAACAATGTAAAAGAGAAACCGGACATTTGAAAGGTTTTTAGCTTTGCCTGCCTGATGGAGAATATTAGACAAGAAGAAGGACATGCCCTCTTTTTGCCGGACGTCTGGCAACCCTATGTCTGTTCCACTTTTCTCATAGAGCAGTGAGGAACTTTTTGTGTTGTATTCGCTGGCACAAGAACAGGGCATTATGCAGTGATCCTTTGTCGTGATGTTAGAGCTGCGACTAACCAACCAACCAGCCAATCAACCAGCCAACCAATCAACCAACCAACTAACTGACTAACTAACTAACTAACTAACTTACTAACTAACTAACTAGCTAGCTAACTAACTAATTAACTAACTAACTAACTAACTAACTAACTAACTAACTAACTAACTAACTAACTAACTAACTAACTAACTAACCTAACTAACTAACTAACTAACTAACTAACTAACTAACTTACCAACTAACTAACTAACTAACTAACTAGCTAACTAACTAATTAATTAACTAACTAACTAACTAACTAACTAACTAACTAACCAACTAACTAACTAACTAACTAACTAACTAACTTACCAACTAACTAACTAACCAGCCAATCAACTAACTTGGTAACTAACCAGCCAGCTAATCAACCCACCAACTAACGAACTAACTAATTAACTAACCAACCAACCGACAGACCGACAGACCGACAGACCGAAAGACGGACTGACTGTCCGACCGACTGACTGACTAAATAGACAATGTGAAACATAAACTATTGCTGTTCATAAATCTATTTATTAAGACTATCAACTTCCTGTCAAAGAAAGCGTCTAGAACCAACTGTGAATTCTGAACAATAAATGGTCATTTCAGGCAAGGAGAAGAGTGGTACAAGCAGAGGTCAGTTGTCAGCAAGAAGATGTTGAAACTGGCTGAGGTGTCCAGTTTCAATGCAGAGATGGGAGAAGTTGCAGACGATTTCGTTGCTCGACTTTCCGATGTCAAGGACACACAGGGAGAAGTTCCGGAACTAGGAAAAGAGCTCTTCAAATGGGCAATGGAATGTTAGTATGTCTTTCTGTGTGTGTGTCTGCCTCATTGCTTGTCTATTAGTTTGTCCAACGTTTTATTTTCTTCAGTGTCTAATGTTTCATTAGAAAACAGCAAGTGAAATGGTGGAACCATTTAACTAGGCTACCCAAATGACAGTATACCACGACAAGCAATAATGAACAGACCAAATGGAACCAGAAGAATAAGCCGAACATGTAAATGATGGGCAGAAGGAATATGGAGTCTATGATAATCTCGATACATGAAGCCCATAAAAGGGCACTCTCCCGCTGTGTATGATTCACCTCGACACCGCAAGGTACAAGAGGAACAAGATGAGACGAGTATCTCTCTTTCTGATTAGCATTAAGATAAGACAGGGAACAAAATGAACAAGCGTGTTGAGACAACTGACAAGTTGCCTACTTCCAGTTGATATGTGCTTGTTCATGTAGCAAGATTGATAGTATTGGTCTTGTTGACGGATGGGAGTCTATTGTGGCTATGGATTTACATGTTATTATTGTCTAATGTATCTGTGTTTACTGACCTCCGCTGCCTGGTCAGTCCAGTATATGACCTTTCTCACACCGTCAGGTGCATCAGGCATATGGTGCTGGACACATGTTTGTATAGACCCATGTTTGTATAGACCCATGTTTGTATAGACCCTTGTTTGTAGAGACCCATGTTTGTATAGACCTGTGTTTGTATAGACCCATGTTTGTATAGAACCATGTTTGTAGAGACTCATGTTTGTAGAGACTCATGTTTGTATAGACCCATGTTTGTATGGACCCATGTTTGTATAGACCCATGTTTGTATAGACCCGTGTTTGTATAGAACCATGTTTGTATAGACCCATGTTTGTATAGACCCATGTTTGTAGAGACCCATGTTTGTAGAGACCCATGTTTGTAGAGACCCATGTTTGTGTAGACCCATGTTTGTGTAGACCCATGTTTGTATAGACCCATGTTTGTATAGACCCCTGTTTGTATAGACCCATGTTTGTATAGACCCATGTTTGTATAGACCCCTGTTTGTATAGACCCATGTTTGTAGAGACCCATGTTTGTATAGACCCATGTTTGTGTAGACCCATGTTTGTGTAGACCCATGTTTGCTATAGACCCATATTTGTGTATAGACCCATGTTTGTGTATAGACCCATGTTTGTGTATAGACCCATGTTTGTGTATAGACCCATGTTTATGTATAGACACATGTTTGTGTATAGACCTATGTTTGTGTATAGACCCATGTTTGTATAGACCCATGTTTGTATGGACCCATAGTTGTATAGACCCATGTTTGTATGGACCCATGTTTGTAGAGACCCATGTTTATATAGGTAAATGTTTGTGTAGACCCATGTTATGTGTAGACCCATGTTTGTATATAGACCCATGTTTGTATAGACCCATGTTTGTATAGACCCATATTTGTAATGACCCATGTTTGTAGAGACCCATGTTTGTATAGACTCATGTTTGTGTATAGACCCATGTTTGTGTATAGACACATGCTTGTGTATAGACCCATGTTTGTATAGACCCATGTTTGTATAGACCCATTTTGTATGGACCCATCTTTGTATAGACCCATGTTTGTATAGACCAATGTTTATATAGACCCATGTTTGTAGAGACCCATGTTTGTATAGACCCATGTTTGTGTAGACCCATGTTTGTATATAGACCCATGTTTGCATAGACCCATGTTTGTATAGACCCATATTTGTATGGACCCATGTTTGTAGAGACCCATGTTTGTATAGACTCATGTTTGTGTATAGACCCATGTTTGTGTATAGACACATGCTTGTGTATAGACCCATGTTTGTATAGACCCATGTTTGTATAGACCCATTTTGTATGGACCCATCTTTGTATAGACCCATGTTTGTATAGACCAATGTTTATATAGACCCATGTTTGTAGAGACCCATGTTTGTATAGACCCATGTTTGTGTAGACCCATGTTTATATAGACCCATGTTTGTAGAGACCCATGTTTGTATGGACCCATGTTTGTAGAGACCCATGTTTGTATAGACCCATGTTTGTATAGACCCATGTTTGTATAGACCCATGTTTGTGTAGACCCATGTTTGTAGAGACCCATGTTTGTATGGACCCATGTTTGTAGAGACCAATGTTTGTATGGACCCATGTTTGTAGAGACCCATGTTAATATGGACCCATGTTTGTAGAGACCCATGTTTATATAGACCCATGTTTGTATAGACCCATGTTTGTATAGATCCATGTTTGTAGAGACTCATGTTTGTATGGACCCATGTTTGTAAAGACCCATGTTTGTATGGACCCATGTTTGTATAGACCCATGTTTGTATAGACCTATGTTTGTATGGACCCACTCCGTGACTGATGTGGTCAGTTTCACGCCGGCTGCCTTCACTTCCCCAGACATTTCCTGCACCCCAGTTTAGACTGTGTCAGCCGGGGACCCCTGGTTCATTGTACAATTCCGGGTAAGTCCCGAGCAGATCGAACCTATGCCCACAGTGTCGACAGGCCAGCGTCTAGCCACCAAACTACCACTGCTATTTCGCTGTATTATATCAGTGCCAACCAACACCTATGAATATTACTAAGGTGGCAACCTCACTGATGCATTTGCCAATTATCGGCACACACATCTAAAATATATGCTCAACATTGTGTTCCGTTTATCTACCAGCTATCGGCACAAACATCTTTCATATATGTTCAACATTGTGTTCCATGCTTCTGCCAGCTATCGGCACAAACATCTGTTATATATGTTCAACATTGTGTTCCGTTTATCTACCAGCTATCGGCACAAACATCTGTTATATATGTTCAACATTGTGTTCCGTATATCTACCAGCTATCGGCACAATCATCTCCTCCTGCGTTCTCCTCCTCCCTCCTTCTCCATCCTCCTCTCTCTTCCTCCTCCCTCCTCCTCGCCTCCTCCTCCACCCTACTCCTCCCTCCTCCTCCTAATCCCTCCTCCTCCCTCCTATTCCTCCCTACTCCTCCAGTCTCCTCCCTCCTCCTCCCTCCTCTTCCCTCCTCCACCTCCCTCTTCCTCCTCCCTCCTACATTTACCCAAGACAGACAGACAGTCAGACAGATAGTCGGGAACGGGATCTTATATGACTACTTATATAATTTAAATGAGATGCTCTCCACCATGGGCTGAGCCGGGTCAGACAGACAGATAGATAGACAGACAGACAGACAGACAGACAGACAGACAGACAGACAGACAGACAGACAGACAGACAGACAGACAGTCGGGAACGGGAACTTATATGACTACTTATATGAATTAAATGAGATGCTCCCCACCAGGAGTTGGGCGATGCCGGGCCGGGTCAGACAGACAGATAGACAGACAGATAGACAGACAGACAGACAGATAGACAGTCGGGAACGGGAACTTATATGACTACTTATATGAATTAAATGAGATGCTCCCCATCAGGGTCTGGGCGAAGACGGGCCGGGTCAGACAGACAGACAGACAGACAGATAGACAGACAGACAGACAGACAGACAGATAGTCGGTAACGGGAACGAGAACTTATATGACTACTTATATGAATTAAATGAGATGCTCCCCACCAGAGTCTGGGCGAAGCCGGGCCGGGTCAGCTAGTCTGTTATATATGTTCAACATTGTGTTCCGTATATCTACCAGCTATCGGCACAAACATCTTTCATATATGTTCAACATTGTGTTCCATGCTTCTGCCAGCTATCGGCACCTTCATTTTCGAAGAGCGCATTGGTTGCCTGGGGAAACGACCTTCATCAATGGCACAGTCTTTCATCGACAACCTGGAGGGATTTTTTCGAACTCTGCAGCCCCTGATGTACAACCTGCCCATCTACCAGGTCTGGGAGACCCAAACGTGGAAGGAATTCGAGCATTACACAGACAACATCATGGACATTGGAAGGAATATTGTTGAGAAGGTATGGCTTCATCTTCTTCTTCGGTCCTCTTTCGTGGGAAGTGCCTCACACCTAGTGGTGCACGCCCTAGGAAAGTTTGTCACACTGTTTTGGGCGTCTCTAATGGGAGTTCGTCACACTGTTTTGTGCATCTCTCATGGGAGTTCGTCACACAAATTTGTGCATCTCTCTCAGAAGTTCGTCACACTGCTTGTGCGTCTCTCTCTCTCTCTCTCTCTCTCTCTCTCTCTCTCTCTCTCTCTCTCTCTCTCTCTCTCTCTCTCTCTCTCTCTCTGAAGTTCGTCACACCTAGTAGTGCACGTCCTAGGAAAGTTCGTCACTCTCTTTTGTGAATCTCTCATGGGAGTTCGTCACTCCAATTTGTGCATCTCTCTCAGAAGTACCGTGTTTCCTCGAAAATAAGACAGGGTCTTATATAAATGTCAGTTTATCAAACTAGCCATTCGGCAAGTCTCTCATTCTAGCTGACGATCTTAACTGGAGCTTATTTTAGGGATAAGTCTTATTTTCGGGGAAACACGGTATCTATGAATCTCTCAGAGCATTGCATCACATCAAGTTGAACACCTATCACAGATGTGTAGTAATTACATCCCTTGATACTACTACTACTACTACTACTACTACTACTACTACTACTACTACTACTACTACTACTACTACTACTACTACTACTACTACTACTACTACTACTACTACTACTACTACTACTACTACTACTACTACTACTACTACTACTACTACTACTACTACTACTACTACTACAGCTACTACTACTACTACTACTACTACTACTACTACTACTACTACTACTACTACTACTACTACTGCTACTACTACTACTGCTGCTGCTGCTGCTACTACTACTACTACTACTACTACTACTACTACTACTACTACTACTACTACTACTACTACTACTACTACTACTGCTACGTCTGCTACTACAATTACTACAATTGCTATTAGCGCAGTGGCTTGCATCCGTGCCTGTTGGCCGAGTGTTTCCAATCTAGGCCAACGTTAACAAATGGACTCGGCCTCTCATAGCCACCGGGGTAAATGAGTGACCAGATTTTCTTGGACCGTAACGGTGACTGCCATGATGTTGACCACTGCTGGCCGAATTGTCATAGCAACCAGATGATTACAATTCCTGTTTCAACTGTCTGATTGCAGAAAATGGCAGCTCTGGAGGATGGGAGTGAGCAGTCCGCCTTCCTTACTCACCTCCTCAAACAGGGGACAATGACCAGCAAGGAGGTGACGGGACTCGTGGTTGACCTGTTGACTGCAGCCGTGGAAACAGTGAGTTCAAGTCTCGGTCTCTCTTGTTCTAACTACTGGAATTATGTCTGTCATGTTCTACTTTTCCCCGATGTGCGTTTTGTGTTATTGTGTGTGTTTGTTGAGTGTCTTTCATTACACAAGGATATCTCCATAAGTGCCCCAGTCTCCTCCCATAAATCACGCACAGTTATCTCTATAAGTGCTCAGACCCATGCTTGTAAAGCCCAAACGGCACTCAGTGGGCACATGATGTCAGACCCATGTTTGTAGCAGAAACGGCACTGTGTGGGCGATGTGGACGGTATAACGCCAGCCGCCATTACTTTCAAGACATTTCTTGCTGCCTATTTTAGACTGAGTCGACCAGGGAGCCATATTAATTTTTTTTTAAAAATTCGAAACCGCGCTGATGAGGTATAAACACAAGATCACCGGCACAAATCATCTTTGTTGCAATCACAATGTAAACAAACACCCGACCAACAGGCCACGTCTGTCTGTATGTAACTGATTCATTGCCAAACAAAAAGTCGGTCCGGACGAAACATAGGAAACAATCAAATGAACAAGTGTTATAATGTACATTTCCGTTCACTGAGTATTAAGGGACACAGAGGTGTTTCCAAGGCACCAGGGCCAGGTTCTATACTGGCCAGGGACGCAGAGGTGTTTCCAGGCACCAGGGCCAGGTTCTATACTGGCCAGGGACGCAGAGGTGTTTCCAGGCACCAGGGCCAGGTTCTATTCTGGCCAAGACCTACTAACACGTCCTAGTCGTGCATCCTGGGCAACAGGTCCCTTCGGGGTCCTGGCTAACGTAATATGATCGCTGATTCTTCCGAAGTCGGAGAGTATCTGCCTGCACAGCGAGGAACCACCAGTCTGCACACCAGTAAGCCAGACATGGGACAACGGATACTCACGCAAACCTCAGGTCCTGTATGACATCACACTGATGTTGGACAATGGGATGTCTCTATCCGACATACAGGACTTCAGGCTGGAGATCACAGCCAGCGAACACAAGCAAGCAACTGAGTATTAAAATTGTGGAAGATACCACGAAACAAAACAAATAACACGGTGACCCTAGCATGGCGATACATCGTCGCATTAGGCGAAATATTATCCTTCGGCACTGAATTTGTTAAACACTCCTGGAGATTAGAAATGATTAAAACGACTCAAGATAATAATTTGTGTGGTTATAATAAAGATAATAATTTGTGTGGTTATAATAAAGATAGTAATTTGTGTGGTTATAATAAAGATAATAATTTGTGTGGTTATAATAAAGATAGTAATTTGTGTGGTTATAATAAAGATAATAATTTGTGTGGTTATAATAAAGATAGTAATTTGTGTGGTTATAATAAAGATAGTAATTTTTGTGGTTATAATAAAGATAGTAATTTGTGTGGTTATAATAAAGAAATGTGGTTTTGTCTACTTTTATGTCTTCTGTCGCAATCAGACATCAACAGCCACAACCTGGTGTCTGTACAACCTGGCCAAACATCCGAAGTCCAGGAAGTACTCTACCAGGAAATGGCTCAAGCCAAAGCCGAAAACAACGGAAGCATCTCGTCAGAACAGCTCAGTAAACTACCTTATGTCAAGGCCGTCGTCAAGGAGACGCTGCGACTGTATCCGATAGTGTACTCTACCAGTCGAAACATTGCCAATGAGCTTGAGATCGGGGGTTACAACATTCCGGCTGGGGTAAGTCTATGTTGCAACTGTCTGTATGTCGTTGTGTGAGCGACAACAATGATTGTGAAATATTCATTCCATGGCTGCGATCACTGGCACCTACGTCATCACCACCGCTACAGCAATACTAGTAGCATCATCAATAGCAGTTTTATCAGAAATATTCGATTAGTAAACAAGTCCTTGATGTATAGACTCATTATTGTTCTCTCCAGTGCTATAGAATGCGTGCTGGAAGCTGCCTGGTGTGATTCCAGGGATACAACTCACACACTAATGTGTGTTGCAATCTGCCTTCTGTGATCTCAGCCAGGGGTCTCCGTGGCATAGTGGTTACGTCATCCCTTCGCGTTCCGAAAGTCGTGGGATCGATCTCAAGCTACGTCGTTTGGTCCACGAGTGCATTTTTCTCGGAGACTTCTGAGGTTCATTGCTGAAGCTGCGGAGTTGGTGCTGTGTGCGACGCTATATGGGATACAACCCGGTGTAGTGAATTCGAACATCTGGCATTTAAAACTTGTATTAATGTTCTAAGCGCGAAAATCTGGTAAAATAAAACGTCGGGGCTCACTTTAAAGTGATCATACAGCATTTAGAGATTTCGTCCGTGTGGTACTGGAGCCCCATAGGGGAAGTAATCATAAAACAGGGGAAGTAAGCAATAATGACAATGTAAACCTCACGAACGTGTCGTAAAAGTCAACAAAAGAGAGTTGGTTTGAGGCCTGCAAAAGAACACCGTAGCCTCTCTCAAACAACTGTCATCAGTGGCTTTCCCTGTCAGCCGGACTCGAACTTTGATTTCTCGTTCAGAAAGCAATGGCAAATTGCTTCACGCAAATTTGCCTAGAAAATCCACATGCATTAAATCAATGTCCTGCCAAAGACACGCAACATTAAAAAAATATCTCATAGCGTGGAGAAAATCAGCAACATGGAACCACCCATGATTTGAGCTAAGAAGGGCGTGGCATGCGCGGTTGTGTGTCTCCAGGGCAACAGGAGAAGAGAAGAGGAAGAACTCTGAGCTCTATCTATACACGCAAAAGATGAATCACCACAAAAGGAGAAGCAGAGTCGGCAAGCTTGACCAGAACACGATCATAAGTAACAAGATGGACATTGCAACCAAAGCCTTCGTCAGCACACAAACAACAACAGACACACACCGGTACAACACCATGAAAATCTCTACATGGAAATACACGCACGCACGCACATACGCGCGCGCGCGCGCACACACACACACACACATACAAGGTACTCATTTGATTCCATGTTGTGAACTGGACACGTGTGTTATCAGATTCGCGTATAAGATGACAACAATGCGGCTAGACCGGAAATGTGGATGTGACAGGAAAGCACGCAATGCACCAGGCATGTACATGTTCCATTCATGTGTTACCTGACCCCACTCTGTCTGGCTTGGTGCTTGCACTCCTTGCCCACAGGCAATCGTGCCTTTAACATACCAGTTGTATATAAGTGACCAGTTTGGCTTAGTGTGAAAATAATCCCTGTCATCTAACACGGAGATCTCCATAATTGCTTGGGTCTTCCCCGATAGATTCCACAAGGAGAATCTTATCACAGCAAAAGAGCTCCGTAGCATCGCAGGAGGATCCAAATGTGTGTAACGGGGAATCACACACAAGAAGCAAGTCCTGTGTAAAGGGGAATCACAAAGAGAAACAAGTCCCATAACAAACATCTGCTGTATGTGAAGTGCTGGAAACATCACACTGTTTATTCCTGAGTCGACCGACATAACTGACATCAATTATATGTGAAGTGTTGGGAACATCACACTGTTTATCCCCGAGGGGACGGACATAACTGACATCTGCTGTATGTGAAGTACTGGGAACATCACAATGTTTATCCCTGAGTGGACCGACTGTTAATCTTTCCCTCGTGATTAGAAATGTTTAAAACAACTGAAGGATTCATACCGAGGATTACTCAATGTTCCAGATGCCAAAGGGTCGGGCCACAGCAGAGCAGCATGTCGCAGTAAAACGGAAATATGCTGGTACTGCGTCGATCACCACGCCTTTAAGGAGTGTTCGCTGGCCAAGCTGGACACGGACTTCCGAGCACCCAACAGCAAAAAAAAGTACGCCAACTGCCTGGGCAAGCATGGAGCAAAATACTTGGGCTGTCCGTACCTCCAAAGACGCAGAGACGTCTTAAAGCTTGCCATTAACACAAAGACGCCATACAAAGAAGCAAGGCGGAGATGCGAGACGGCCACGTGTATATCTCAAGCTGAAAGAAATCAACTGCAGAACCAGATAGACGAGCTGAAGAAGCAAGTCAAGGCAATACTGACGCCAGCACCAACCAGCGACAATGAGAAGCTGCTGGCCGACATGAAAGAGATCCAGCACAACATCAAGCGAGAGATAGAGCGCATGGCTAAGATAAAGAAAGAAAACGAGGAAATCCTACAAATGATCAAGACCGAAAGAGAACTACTGAACGCCGAAAGGACGCAGCACCAATCCAAACCAACAGATGAGATGAAGCAAGATGAAGCACCACAAAAAACATCGAAAAACTGATGAAGACAATTCACAAAAAAGGAGGCAAAAAGACGCATGATGGAGCCAAGCCACAGACCAATCAGAAACAGCAAGCAGAAGCCAGTAGTCCAGCCACGATACCTAAGCAACCCGAGATGAAATCAGCATCCTGCCAGGTAGATGAATATGACCTAGAGGAGCCTGAAGATAACGGGAGCACAGACGAGGAAGACAGTCCCTTCTTAGCTTTCTACAAGAGGAAACTAATATATGAAGCTGATTACGAAGAAAGGTTAAGGCAAGCCAGACTACGATGCAAACAATACGAAAATGACCTCAGCACATGGGACGATTAATTTCATATGGAAAAGCAACTCATCTGGAAACAAATGGAGGAAGAATACCACAGCAACTACGAGAAGGTGACACAAACTCAAAACAAAACGAAAGATAACGAAACATCAAACAAAGAGTCATTATAAGGACTGCAGCCAGTCAAGCCAGATGAGCCAGGAGCCTTCACTAACAAAAGAAATCACCAAGAGACGGGAACAAAGGACAGCCGCCGAACAACCCCCAGCTGACGTCACAGACACAAACCAACATAATCAGTCCGAGATAGGACTCACTCGTAAGTAGAACAAGGCAAAAATCAGGGTGAATGAACCCATAAAAACCACGGCTCTCAACAATAACCACCGCCGAGGAAGCAGGTTAGATGAGACCGAATTTGGAATGTTTTTTCTCGAAAATTAGAATTGGAATTGGGAATCTATTCGGCCACGCTGAACTCTAGCATGTCTTATAATAATAATAATAATAATAATAATAATAATAATAATAATAGTTTAATTATGGAATAAACTTGGTGTCACTGATATCTGACTGCACGAGTGGACTAGATAGTTTAATTATGGAATAAACTTGGTGTCACTGATATCTGACTGCACGAGTGGACTATCTGCAGACACACGTTCAAGCTAACCTGTACGGGATGTACCACGACCCGGAACTATTTAATCGACCCGAGGAATTCCTCCCTGGACGGTGGTTGAAAGAGGGCAAGGACAACAAGCTGGACTCCACATCCAAGGCCGTGTCTCAGCTGGTGTGGGGACATGGTGCCCGCATGTGTTTAGGTATCGTCGTTGTCATAACATCATTGTCATTGTATCATTGTCATCACATCATTATCCTCATAACAATGTTATCACATCACTGTCATCACATCATTATTATCACATTACTGTCATTACATCATTGTCATTACATCATTGTCATCACATCATTATCATCACATCATCAACTGCAGCAGAATGTTTGAGTATTTGACTCCAAGAACACACGAGTAGGCGTGGCTCATGGGCGGTGACGGCTCAGGTCGGAGAGAGAACTGTACAGGAAGACTGCCGGGGTCTTCGCCGTAACAACTAGCAGCCTTGCCATGAAGGTCATGGCAGTAACTAAAGCTACAGCCTGGCGGAAGACACAGACTTTCACCCAGACCTGCTGAAGACACAGACTTTCACCCAGACATGCTGAGACACAGACTTTCATCCAGACATGCCGAAGACAGACTTTCCCCAAGACATGCTGAGACACAGACTTTCCCCCAGACATGTCTGCTCAGTGACTCAAGGAGTAATTCTCGGGAAGATCGAGATGGGCTGGGCTCGAAGACAGTGGGCGGAGTCTCTGAGAGGACAAACGTAATAAACATCGGGTTTGTTTGTGTGCTCGGACCATCCATCCATCCATCATATGCCATGCCGGTAAGCGTGGGCGGTAATGTTTTGCCATCTCACTCGATCACCAGAGTCGTGGATCAGCTCCGTGTTTCTGTTTCGACCATGCCACAAGGCCAAGTCATCCAGGTACTTGCTTCTAGGTCTTCCCCTTGGTCTGTTCCCCTCGATCTTAGCAGTTGTCACCAAGTTCTCCAGATCATTTCTTCTCAATTCTTGCTCGGACACGCGGGTGTAACAAGGACACGAACAAGTTGGCTTGGGAGACGGGTTACTATGGGTAGCGGACGAGTTTCCAATTCCGATTTGTAGGATAACAAACTTTCCACCTCGTTCAACCTGCTGTAGTAGCGATGGTTATAGTTCTGATAGTTCAGTGTGGGGGTATAGTTTCTCTGGCCTACTGTGTCAGTGTTAGCTGTCTGTTGTATTTCAAAGTGTTCATGCCTGTGACGTCAGCAGGGGGGTTGGCCAGCGGGTTCTCCTTTGTATCTGTCTCTTCTTGGCTTCTGGCTCGTCTGTTTTTATAGGGTACAGTCCTTAAAGGGACTCATCCTTTGGCTTATTTGCTTATGTGTCTTTTTTTCTGTGGTCGACCCATGAGCAAATTGGCAGTCTTCTCAATATCTTCTTCGGTCTGTTCAGCCCTCTTGTATTTGTGTTCTTTGTAATTTATATCGGTGAAGAAAACTGGTCTCCTATAGATTTTATTCGTCATTGAGAATGGGTTGCTGGCTTTAGCTTGAGATCTCTCGCTGGTCTTTGGCCTGGTTTCAGCTTGCGGCTTCTCTGTGGTCTTTTGCGTGGCTTCTGCTGACTTGTTTTGTATTAGTTTACTTTCGGTATTTAGCGGTTCTCTTTCTGTTTTAATTGCTTGTAGAGTTTCTTCATTCTCCGTCTTCATCTGGGCCATGCGTTCCACCTCTTGCTGGATGCTGCGCTGAATTTCCTTCATGTCGTCCAGAAGCAGGCGAGCAATGGGCCGGGCAGATAAAGTGAATGCCGTCTTAGAGGCGGGGCGATGACACGTATCAAGAGACGACTGTAAATCTGCAACCTGACCAGTTTGCAAGAACATCAAGAGACAAGGGGTGGCGCCAGGTGAGAGCACCATACACCGGGACACAGAAGAATAGTTAACCAACACAGAACTGCTACACGGTTAGAAAGATACCGGGCAGGGAATGCGACCACTCACGGGCAGTGTACAGTAGGATAATCTGACCACTAACTAATGGAATATACACCGATAGTTCTTTCAGCTTTCCCGTATAAACTATTTGCCAGGGCACTCTATGCTGACCTACCGTTGTTCTTGCTGTGTGTGGCCAACTTTAGACTAACATGTCGTACATTACGCTGGGTGCTAATTTTTCACAAGTTTAGCTGTCTACAAAACACTGAGAGCCACGTGGAATAACAAGGTTCAGTTAGTTGCATATCATTTACAGGACGCCGCAGTCAACCCCAGCAGTGTTTTGGTTGTTTGTGATTTCTTGGCAAGTTTACGTTCAGCAGTTTGCCATTGCTTTTTGAGCGACGGCACACACATGCCATTGTATGAAAACCCACGCAATGCGGTCTGCTGCCAAATCGCCAGCAGCTGTGTTTCGAACGCGGTATACGGGATTACGAACTACGCCCCTAACCCCTTAGCCACAACACTGGCCACAGACCAAGTATGGCGTAAAAGACGAACCAGGATGGTTGAAAACTCACCCTGTGTCAACTTGAAGCTCCTAAATCTAGTTGCCCGAAAGCAGCAAGCCCAGCCTCTACATTGGACGATGACTGCCTTGGCAGCTGTATATTTATTTTTTTATCTTACCTGATAAGTCAGATAATAATTGTTAGCCTTATCTGTCCGATCAGAAAATGATTAGCCGTATCTGTCCTGTCAGATAATAATTGTTAGCCGTATCTGTCCAGTCAGATAATAATTGTTAGCCTTATCTGTCCAGTCAGATAATAATTGTTAGCCTTATCTGTCCAGTCAGATAATAATTGTTAGCCGTATCTGTCCAGTCAGATAATAATTGTTAGCCTTATCTGTCCAGTCAGATAATAATTGTTAGCCTTATCTGTCCAGTCAGATAATAATTGTTAGCCGTATCTGTCCAGTCAGATAATAATTGTTAGCCTTATCTGTCCAGTCAGATAATAATTGTTAGCCTTATCTGTCCAGTCAGATAATAATTGTTAGCCGTATCTGACCAGTCAGATAATAATTGTTAGCCTTATCTGTCCAGTCAGATAATAATTGTTAGCCTTATCTGTCCAGTCAGATAATAATTATTAGCCTTATCTGTCCAGTCAGATAATAATTGTTAGCCTTATCTGTCGAGTCAGATAATAATTGTTAGCCGTATCTGTCCAGTCAGATAATAATTGTTAGCCTTATCTGTCCAGTCAGATAATAATTGTTAGCCTTATCTGTCCAGTCAGATAATAATTGTTAGCCGTATCTGTCCAGTCAGATAATAATTGTTAGCCTTATCTGTCCAGTCAGATAATAATTGTTAGCCTTATCTGTCCAGTCAGATAATAATTGTTAGCCTTATCTGTCCAGTCAGATAATAATTGTTAGCCTTATCTGTCCAGTCAGATAATAATTGTTAGCCTTATCTGTCCAGTCAGATAATAATTGTTAGCCTTATCTGTCCAGTCAGATAATAATTGTTAGCCGTATCTGTCCAGTCAGATAATAATTGTTAGCCTTATCTGTCCAGTCAGATAATAATTGTTAGCTGTATCTGTCCATTCAGATAATAATTGTTAGCCTTATCTGTCCAGTCAGATAATAATTGTTAGCCTTATCTGTCCAGTCAGATAATAATTGTTAGCCTTATCTGTCCAGTCAGATAATAATTGTTAGCCTTTTCTGTCCAGTCACATAATAATTGTTAGCCTTATCTGTCAAGTCAGATAATAATTGTTAGCCTTATCTGTCCAGTCAGATAATAATTGTTAGCCTTATCTGTCCAGTCAAATAATAATTGTTAGCCTTATCTGTCCAGTCAGATAATAATTGTTAGCCTTATCTGTCCAGTCAGATAATAATTGTTAGCCTTATCTGTCCAGTCAGATAATAATTGTTAGCCTTATCTGTCCAGTCAGATAATAATTGTTAGCCTTATCTGTCCAGTCAGATAATAATTGTTAGCCTTATCTGTCCAGTAAGATAATAATTGTTAGCCTTATCTGTCCAGTCAGATAATAATTGTTAGCCTTATCTGTCCAGTCAGATAATAATTGTTAGCCTTATCTGTCCAGTCAGATAATAATTGTTAGCCGTATCTGTCCATTCAGATAATAATTGTTAGCCTTATCTGTCCATTCAAATAATAATTGTTAGCCTTATCTGTCCAGTCAGATAATAATTGTTAGCCGTATCTGTCCAGTCAGATAATAATTGTTAGCCTTATCTGTCCAGTCAGATAATAATTGTTAGCCGTATCTGTCCAGTCAGATAATAATTGTTAGCCGTATCTGTCCAGTCAGATAATAATTGTTAGCCTTATCTGTCCAGTCAGATAATAATTGTTAGCCGTATCTGTCCAGTCAGATAATAATTGTTAGCCTTATCTGTCCAGTCAGATAATAATTGTTAGCCTTATCTGTCCAGTCAGATAATAATTGTTAGCCGTATCTGTCCAGTCAGATAATAATTGTTAGCCGTATCTGTCCAGTCAGATAATAATTGTTAGCCTTATCTGTCCAGTCAGATAATAATTGTTAGCCTTATCTGTCCAGTCAGATAATAATTGTTAGCCTTATCTGTCCAGTCAGATAATAATTGTTAGCCGTACCTGTCCAGTCAGATAATAATTGTTAGCCTTATCTGTCCAGTCAGATAATAATTGTTAGCCTTATCTGTCCAGTCAGATAATAATTGTTAGCCTTATCTGTCCAGTCAGATAATAATTGTTAGCCTTATCTGTCCAGTCAGATAATAATTGTTAGCCTTATCTATCCAGTCAGATAATAATTGTTAGCCTTATCTGTCCAGTCAGATAATAATTGTTAGCCTTATCTGTCCAGTCAGATAATAATTGTTAGCCTTATCTGTCCAGTCAGATAATAATTGTTAGCCTTATCTGTCCAGTCAGATAATAATTGTTAGCCGTATCTGTCCAGTCAGATAATAATTGTTAGCCGTATCTGTCCAGTCAGATAATAATTGTTAGCCTTATCTGTCCATTCAGATAATAATTGTTAGCCGTATCTGTCCATTCAGAAATACCAATTCTGGTCTCTATTTCAGGCCGACGACTGGCGGAGCAAGAGATGCACATCGTGCTGTCCAAGGTAAGTTCATTGACTTCTTGGGTGAGCCCTGCAAATTATAATATACACCAGTGTAGCTCAGCAGAATAGTAGGTATTATAATATACACCAGTGTAGCACAGCAGAATAGTAGGTCTTATAATATAAACCAGTGTAGCACAGCAGAATAGTAGGTCTTATAATATAAACCAGCGTAGCACAGCAGAATAGTAGGTCTTATAATATAAACCAGCGTAGCACAGCAGAATAGTAGGTCTTATAATATAAACCAGCGTAGCACAGCAGAATAGTAGGTCTTATAATATAAACCTGCGTAGCACAGCAGAATAGTAGGTCTTATAATATAAACCAGCGTAGCACAGCAGAATAGTAGGTCTTACAATATAAACCAGCGTAGCACAGCAGAATAGTAGGTCTTACAATATAAACCAGCGTAGCACAGCAGAATAGTAGGTCTTATAATATAAACCAGCGTAGCACAGCAGAATAGTAGGTCTTATAATATAAACCAGCGTAGCACAGCAGAATAGTAGGTCTTATAATATAAACCAGCGTAGCACAGCAGAATAGTAGGTCTTATAATATAAACCAGCGTAGCACAGCAGAATAGTAGGTCTTATAATATAAACCAGCGTAGCACAGCAGAATAGTAGGTCTTATAATATAAACCAGCGTAGCACAGCAGAATAGTAGGTCTTATAATATAAACCAGCGTAGCACAGCAGAATAGTAGGTCTTATAATATAAACCAGCGTAGCACAGCAGAATAGTAGGTCTTATAATATAAACCAGCGTAGCACAGCAGAATAGTAGGTCTTATAATATAAACCAGCGTAGCACAGCAGAATAGTAGGTCTTATAATATAAACCAGCGTAGCACAGCAGAATAGTAGGTCTTATAATATAAACCAGCTTAGCACAGCAGAATAGTAGGTCTTATAATATAAACCAGCGTAGCACAGCAGAATAGTAGGTCTTATAATATAAACCAGCGTAGCACAGCAGGATAGTAGGTCTTATAATATAAACCAGCGTAGCACAGCAGAATAGTAGGTCTTATAATATAAACCAGTGTAGCACAGCAGAATAGTAGGTCTTATAATAGAAACCATTGTAGCACAGCAGAATAGAAGGTCCTAAAATATAAACCAGTGTAGCACAGCAGAATAGTAGGTCTTATAATATAAACCAGTGTAGCACAGCAGAATAGTAGGTCTTATAATATAAACTATTGTAGCACAGCAGAATAGTAGGTCCTAAAATATAAACCAATGTAGCACAGGAGAATAGTAGGTCTTATAATATACACCTTTATAGCACAGCAGAATCCATCCATACATCATGTGCCATGCCGGTAAGCGTGGGAGGTCATGTTCTGCCATCTCACTCGATCACCAGAGTCGCGGATCAGCTCCATGTTCCTGTCTCGACCATGCCATGTGGCCAAGCCATCCAGGTAGTTACTTCTCGCTCTTCCCTTAGTCTCTTCCCTTCGATCTTGCCAGTTGTCACCAAGTTCTCCAATTTATGTCTTCTCATAGCAGAATAGTAGATCTTATGATATAAAGCTGTATAGCCAAGCAGAATAGTTGATCTTATAAACCTTTATAGCACAGCAGAATAGTTGGTCTTATAAACCGTTATAGCACAGCAGAATAGGTGGAGTTATAATATAAATCATTATAGCACAGCAGAATAGTTGGTCTTACAAACCATTAGAGCTTTTATAAAGTAAACTATTGGGGCACAAGAATACCAGCTTTTATAAAATAAATTATTGGGGCACAAGAATGCCAGCTTTTATAAAGTAAACTATTGGGGCACAAGAATGCCAGCTTTTATAAAGTAAACTATTGGGGCACAATAATGCCAGCTTTTATAAAGTAAACTGTTCGGGCACAAGAATGCCAGTTTTTATAAAGTAAACTATTTTGGGGCACAAGAAGCCAGCTTTTATAAAGTAAACTATTGGGGGCACAAGAATGCCAGCTTTTATAAAGTAACTATTGGGGCACAAGAATGCCAGCTTTTATAAAGTAAACTATTGGGGCACAAGAATGCCAGCTTTTATAAAGTAAACTATTGGGGCACAAGAATGCCAGCTTTTATAAAGTAAACTATGGGGGCACAAGAATGCCAGCTTTTATAAAGTAAACTATTGGGGCGCAAGAATGCCAGCTTTTATAAAGTAAACTATTGGGGCACAAGAATTCCAGCTTTTATAAAGTAAACTATTGGGACCCAAGAATGCCTGCTTTTATAAAGTACACTAGTGGGGCGCAAGAATGCCAGCTTTTATAAAGTACACCAGTTGGGCGCAAGAATGCCAGTTCTCATGTGAAATGTGTCTTTCTGCAGATTGTCAACAATTTCAAGCTGAGCTACAACCACGAAGACGTGCAGCCAGTCTTAAACACAATGATGACGCCAGACCGACCTGTGAGAATTGAGTTCAAACCCAGACTCTAACTGTCTGCAGTAATAAAGTGATTCTCCATGACCCCCTTGTGTCTTGAAGTGATACGTTTTGAGTTTGTGTGTGTCTTTCAGTTCTTTACATTATTTTATATGGTAACATTAGCACGCTTGCCTGCGAGCCCAATGGTTGTGTTGGAATGCCAATGAAGGCGGGGTTTAAACAGATTGATATTGGCGCCGCCCACATATGTGCAGCTCACGAAGAGATGAAACTAATTAAACCTCAACAATCTGCACCTCATTAACAAATACAAATATCACACGTGCTGCAAACTTCATCTCACAGAGACTTTCTATTGGTTATGTCTTTAGTATATTTTCAAAGTTTCTATTGGTTTAACTATTTTGTATATTGTCAACCTTTGTATTGGTTAAATCTTTTGTATATTTTCAAAGTTTCTATTGGTTTAACTATTTTGTATATTGTCAACCTTTGTATTGGTTAAATCTTTTGTATATTTTCAAAGTTTCTATTGGTTTAACTATTTTGTATATTGTCAACCTTTGTATTGGTTAAATCTTTTGTATATTTTCAAAGTTTCTATTGGTTTAACTATTTTGTATATTGTCAACCTTTGTATTGGTTAAATCTTTTGTATATTTTCAAAGTTTCTATTGGTTTAACTATTTTGTATATTGTCAACCTTTGTATTGGTTAAATCTTTTGTATATTTTCAAAGTTTCTATTGGTTTAACTATTTTGTATATTGTCAACCTTTGTATTGGTTAAATCTTTTGTATATTTTCAAAGTTTCTATTGGTTTAACTATTTTGTATATTGTCAACCTTTGTATTGGTTAAATCTTTTGTATATTTTCAAAGTTTCTATTGGTTTAACTATTTTGTATATTGTCAACCTTTGTATTGGTTAAATCTTTTGTATATTTTCAAAGTTTCTATTGGTTTAACTATTTGTATATTGTCAACCTTTGTATTGGTTAAATCTTTTGTATATTTTCAAAGTTTCTATTGGTTTAACTATTTTGTATATTGTCAACCTTTGTATTGGTTAAATCTTTTGTATATTTTCAAAGTTTCTATTGGTTTAACTATTTTGTATATTGTCAACCTTTGTATTGGTTAAATCTTTTGTATATTTTCAAAGTTTCTATTGGTTTAACTATTTTGTATATTGTCAACCTTTGTATTGGTTAAATCTTTTGTATATTTTCAAAGTTTCTATTGGTTTAACTATTTTGTATATTGTCAACCTTTGTATTGGTTAAATCTTTTGTATATTTTCAAAGTTTCTATTGGTTTAACTATTTTGTATATTGTCAACCTTTGTATTGGTTAAATCTTTTGTATATTTTCAAAGTTTCTATTGGTTTAACTATTTTGTATATTGTCAACCTTTGTATTGGTTAAATCTTTTGTATATTTTCAAAGTTTCTATTGGTTTAACTATTTTGTATATTGTCAACCTTTGTATTGGTTAAATCTTTTGTATATTTTCAAAGTTTCTATTGGTTTAACTATTTTGTATATTGTCAACCTTTGTATTGGTTAAATCTTTTGTATATTTTCAAAGTTTCTATTGGTTTAACTATTTTGTATATTGTCAACCTTTGTATTGGTTAAATCTTTTGTATATTTTCAAAGTTTCTATTGGTTTAACTATTTCGTATATTGTCAACCTTTGTATTGGTTAAATCTTTTGTATATTTTCAAAGTTTCTATTGGTTTAACTATTTTGTATATTGTCAACCTTTGTATTGGTTAAATCTTTTGTATATTTTCAAAGTTTCTATTGGTTTAACTATTTCGTATATTGTCAACCTTTGTATTGGTTAAATCTTTTGTATATTTTCAAAGTTTCTATTGGTTTAACTATTTTGTATATTGTCAACCTTTGTATTGGTTAAATCTTTTGTATATTTTCAAAGTTTCTATTGGTTTAACTATTTTGTATATTGTCAACCTTTGTATTGGTTAAATCTTTTGTATATTTTCAAAGTTTCTATTGGTTTAACTATTTTGTATATTGTCAACCTTTGTATTGGTTAAATCTTTTGTATATTTTCAAAGTTTCTATTGGTTTAACTATTTTGTATATTGTCAACCTTTGTATTGGTTAAATCTTTTGTATATTTTCAAAGTTTCTATTGGTTTAACTATTTTGTATATTGTCAACCTTTGTATTGGTTAAATCTTTTGTATATTTTCAAAGTTTCTATTGGTTTAACTATTTTGTATATTGTCAACCTTTGTATTGGTTAAATCTTTTGTATATTTTCAAAGTTTCTATTGGTTTAACTATTTGTATATTGTCAACCTTTGTATTGGTTAAATCTTTTGTATATTTTCAAAGTTTCTATTGGTTTAACTATTTTGTATATTGTCAACCTTTGTATTGGTTAAATCTTTTGTATATTTTCAAAGTTTCTATTGGTTTAACTATTTTGTATATTGTCAACCTTTGTATTGGTTAAATCTTTTGTATATTTTCAAAGTTTCTATTGGTTTAACTATTTTGTATATTGTCAACCTTTGTATTGGTTAAATCTTTTGTATATTTTCAAAGTTTCTATTGGTTTAACTATTTCGTATATTGTCAACCTTTGTATTGGTTAAATCTTTTGTATATTTTCAATGTTTCTATTGGTTTAACTATTTTGTATATTGTCAACCTTTGTATTGGTTAATCTTTTGTATATTTCAAGTTTCTATTGGTTTAACTATTTTGTATATTGTCAACCTTTGTATTGGTTAAATCTTTTGTATATCTTCAATGTTTCTATTGGTTTAACTATTTTGTATATTGTCAACCTTTGTATTGGTTAAATCTTTTGTATATTTTCAATGTTTCTATTGGTTTAACTATTTTGTATATTGTCAACCTTTGTATTGGTTAAATCTTTTGTATATTTTCAATGTTTCTATTGGTTATGTATTTTGTATATTTTCAACTTTTGTGTTGGTTGCTCTTTTGCACATTTCCAACGTCTGTGTTGATTATATCTTTTGAAAATCTTCAACGTTTCTATTGGTTGTGACATTTGGAAAATTCAGACTACCCCATATATTTTCATTTGAAGATGTCCGGTTTACAGCACACTCAGTTTGTCGGACATGAACTTGCACACTCAAATATCACGATCCCATGTAATCAAGAAAACTAGTAATTTATTCACAACACTTTGTCTTTTATTGGCAAATCAATTTCACGTTAAAACAGGTATATACAAGAGCAAGTCATTAAGTAACAGGAATTGTATTATAACGTGTATGGGAGAGTATGGACAACAGAGAATCTTATTTCAGGACACAAAACGGCTCTTCAGGAATAGGGGAGACTGGGGAGAAATGGACCAGCAATTTTGCAGTTTTCAATTTTTTCTCATCACCGGAACAGATTTTATCGAAACATAACAAAACCATGACTAAAATGTTGTACATTCATTTATTTTAAAAGGGGAAAACATTTAGCAATCTATTTCTATATGTTTCTTTACAAAATGCATTTCAAAAATGTATATGAACATGGGGAGAAATGGACCACCATTGGGGTGAAATGGACCAGCACGTGGGGAGCAATGGACCATAGTGGGGAGAAATGGACCTTTTTTAAAAAGAAGCAGCAACAACTCATCCATATTGCTATAAGAAATAAATAATCATTAAAAGGATATTTGCAGTCTGTTTTATTATTTTAAGCGACAGTAAAAAAGTTTAATATGATATATTAATCTAATATAAAGTTTTATCGAACATTTATGCCTGCAAGACTTTCTTTGAAGACATAGCCATCTTTGGTCCTAGAAGTGGTTCCAGTGATTGTAGATCTAGTAAGCTGTGCTATAATACATGTAATTGAGACACTGGCGACATCTTCTACCTTAGGCTTAGCAAATTTACCAGCAACCTTCTCACTCTTGCGCAAGAACTCTACCTCAACATCACCATCATCATCAATGTCTCCCCTTACAATTCCTACATAGTAAACACAAGTCTTCTTTGTTCCATATTCACATAGCACACACTGGCCTTCAAAAACCTCACGCACACCAGTCAAGCTAACCGTACACTCCTCATTTTCACCAAATGAAACATCAGAATCTGTGTCATCACAAAACGAAATGTCAGTTTCTGGATCTGAATCAACATCAAGTTCTTTCAGCAGCTGTCTCTTTACCTTTTTGGGTGGAACTTTTGCTGCCTTTTCTTTCATCACCGCTCTTTCCCTAATTCGATCCATTTCTGGCGTAGAAGTAGCCAGCATAGTTTTTCCTCTTTTCCTCATATTATTTGAATCTTTTCGCGTACCAGATTTTGGTAGTCCTCTGAAAACATGAGGCGAAGTAAAGGAAGAAGTAGCTTTATGTTGAAGACTCCTTGATATTTCCTGCAAGTTATCTACAAGGTTCTCAACATTACACTCTTTCTGATTTTCATGAAATTCTTGTGCAGTTTGATCTGTGCTGGTACCACAATGTGGAGATGCTGATCCTGTCTGTTCATTGCTTTCTAAAGTAGCATTTTCACTGTCCTTGCTGATGGGCCTGTTCGTTATTTCTGAAGGCATAAAATCATCTTCTGTAAAAACATCTTCGTTAAAGGGCCAAATACTTGACACTGCAAAGCCTGATTGAAAGTTAATGGGAGTTGCCGCTTTAAGAAAAGCGTGGCCTCCTAGATTTGCAACTTGATAGATTGTCAGTGGTGTCCCAACATTTTTCATAATCCATGAATCACACGCATTGTTGTAGACCGACTTCATGGGTCCAAAAACTGAACGGTCCAAGGGCTGAGTTTTAGATGAGGTGTGTGGTGGCAACGTGATCACATGAATGTTGTTTTTCTTGCACAGTTCAAGTGATTCAAATGAAATGTGGGAATCGTGATTGTCCAAGATCAAAATCAAAGGGAAGTCTTTGGAAGGTCTTGAATGCTTAATGAAGTGATTTATAACTTTGACGAAATTATCACGGGTCATCCAACCTGATTCATTCACAAGGCCAAAGGAACCTTCAGGTGCTCCAGCAAGCATAACATTCTTAAAAATTTTTCTGGGAAACACAAAAACTGGAGGGATAATGTGACACGCAGCTGATACAATGCAACAGATTGTGACCAGTTCTCCTCTTTCTCTGGATGTCACCTGGCCTATTTGCTTCACTCCTCGTGGGGCAATTACTTTTGGCACTTTCTGTACAGTGGTCAGACCTGACTCATCCAAATTGTAGATTTGAGCTCCACTCACATTTAGTTTTGTAATGGTTTCCTTCACAATGTTGAAGAAGGTGCAAATATTATGTTTGTTGAAAGCTGTAGCTCTAGCCAGAGATGTTGCCTGAGGTTGCATTATGGTCAGCTCGGGATTCCGTCGCAAAAATTCACAAAGCCAGTCATTCCCTGCCATCATTTGCTCATCCCAGGTTAAAGTATGTGCAATGTTATTGACTTTCGCCATCTCGTGCGCCAAAATACGAACGTTTTTAGTTGTTATTCCATGGAACATTCTTGCACAATCTTTCAAGTAACTAGCAAAATCAGCTTCTTGCTTAGCTGTGAAAGCAAGGCTATGCCTATAATTTGGTACGAGTCTAGTAGGCAGACCATTTCCTTCTCTGTCTTTTGTAAGATTATTATTGAGGGTAGAGCGAGCAATGCCGTACTCCCTTGCAGCTTTCCTCACTTTCATTCCATTTTTCACAGCATTAACAGCTTCTCTCATACGTTCCTCCGTAACGAGACCCTTGTTGGTGTTTCTGATGTACAATCTTGGCATCTGAAACAAAAGAATGACAGAATTATATAACATTTAGAATGGTAGGCCTATCATTTGCAAAGAAATACTGATCATAGCACGAATGGCGTGCATCTTTAATAAATCACTGAAATCAAATTTGTTAACAGTTTTATTGGTCTAGATTTAGACTCCAGTATTAAAAAGAATCAATAATGCTGATATTCGAATTCAATCTTCAACACTTTTAATAACAACAGACTGTCTTGTCAATTTCTTCTATGGGGAGAAATGAACCATGGGGAGAAATGAACCGGTCCATTTCTCCCCCATCAATGTATTAAACTATTCAGCCATAAAGTCTCTTAAATCTAATATTATATGCTATATTTTTTATATGAACTCTTAAATAACAAGTAAATAAAGATATTAACGTAATTACCTTGTCCTGATTCCTGACTATGCGTCTGCTTTACGATGGTGTCTGGAACTGGAAAAAGAAACTTTAGTGCAGAAAATTTTTCAAACTTTGCGTGGGAACGACCTGTGCGGGAAGTCGATGGCAAATGAAAAATTCGGACTATGTTTGATGTGGAAAACAAACTTATTATGGTTTCACTTTCATTGCATCACAGCCAGGGGCCAGAGAGGGGGTGGTCCATTTCTCCCCTATGTCCATTTCTCCCCAGTCTCCCCTACTCCATGTAAGGGTTGTGAGGATAGAGCAGTTTGCACATGCGCAATAGCGATTAAAAAATGGCTGCCACATTATCGACCTGCACCGTGGAAAAACAAAGAGGCGGTATTAGTTTTTTTCCTTTCTTTCTTGGTGGTCAAGGGATTTAAAACCTTGTGAAATCTACAGAAGAATGGTGGTTCAGTTTGGAGACAGTTGTTTGAGTCAAGGGAGAATGTATGAATGGGCAGAAACCGTTGTCTCTCCGCTTTAGAAAAGACACAAGGATCCGCTGGGAAATCCCGGTGACCATCTGTTGGGATATTAAGGGACCTATATTGGTGCGTTTTCGGGAAAGGGGTGAAACTGTGACTAGATCTCGATACTGTAACATGCTAGTGAACAAAATAAAGCTCGCGATACGTTCCAAACACAAGAGCCATCTCTCAGAATGAACATTTAAGCTGCACGACAACACCCGCCCTCATGCGGCTGCGTATACAGTGGATACATTGAAATGATCTTAAATTTGAAGTCTTGAAACACCCAGCATATTCCAGACTTGGTACCACTGAACATCCACTTGTGTAGATCCTTGAAAGAACGTATGTGGGGTCAGAGGTTTGCAGATGACAACGAGGTAATGAAGGCAGTGAAAAACTGGGTTAAGGCCACACCCAAAAACTGTTTCCTATAAGACATTCCCAAGCTATACCTCGGAGGAGCAAATGGATCACCATGGTCTGGCAAGCATGAGACAGCGAGGAGTGTCGAGGGGATCTGGCCGACGCTGGACGCTTAGAGGAAAGGCGAGACGGACATATAATCAGATTGCTACTGGGACTATTGGTGCTGGAACTCTTCGCTGGCTGCTGAGGATGGGGATGGAGCGCTTATGGGAATGCCCCGTATGCTGTGATGTCGGTTCCTAAATCAATCAATCAATCCCCAAGCTAGTGGACAGATGGACCAAGTGTGTTGCAGGATTATGTTGAGAAATAACACAGACACAATGTCTGGTTCCCACTATTGTAACATAATTATTCGTAATATTCCTGTTACTTAATGACTTCTCTCGAATGTATAAATCACACTGGAGGCATGTTTATGACTCCAACATCTGACATTAAGAGCGCCGTTTCTTGCTTGTCTTCTTCGTTGCTATCATCTCCCCATTCTTCATTCTCTCGTATTCCAATATTTCCATTCATTTTACTTCGTCCTTGCTTTCATAATTGATAGAAAATGTGGTATTTGTAGCAGCTGAGTAGAACACTTTAGGAAATAATGCTTTATGGTAACTAATGTGGAAGTATAACAAGCTAACGATTGCAGACAATTAATTCATTACTTATAATTTAGGCATTTCACTCAAAGACATAATGTATGACCAGAATAATAAGGTTAAGGAACTAGATACAGTACAGTAAATGCTGTGTATATGCTGCGAACAGTTATTGAACGTGCTATAGAAGTAAACAAGGATATACAACTTTGCTTTATTGACTATACAAAGGCTTTTGATAGAGTTAGACATGTCAACATGGTGGATATGCTTGCAGATCTACAAATTGATGGGAAAGACATTAGACTTATAAAAAACATATATTTGAAACAACAAGCTGCAATAAGGATTGATAATGAAGTGGGACAGTATCAGCCAATTAAGAGAGGTGTTAGGCAGGGATGTGTGATGTCTCCAGATCTTTTTTCCCTATACAGTGAAAATATTTTCAGAAATGTAGAAGATATAAATGGAATCAGCATTGGAGGACGAAACATCAATAACATTAGATATGCAGATGATACAGTATTAATTGCAGACAATGCGCAGGACCTGCAACAATTAGTAGATGCGGTTGTTGTACACAGTGAGCAACTGGGGTTAGAATTAAATTGTACAAAGACTCAGGTTATGGTCGTCACTAGGAAGGAAGAAGTACCACAATGTAATATACAAGTAAATGGAAATATTCTTCAACAAGTGAATCGGTACAATTATCTCGGAACAGTCATAACATCTGATGGTAGATGCCTTGAAGAGATTAGAACAAGAATCGCCATGGCGAAAGTAGCCGTTAGCAAGATGAAAAACATTCTGACCAATAAAAAGATGTCAATTGAAACGAGAAAAAGAGTGTTGAGGGGATACATAGAGCCTGTTCTTTTGTATGGATGTGAAACTTGGACAATGAGCAGTCAAGCTGAAAAGCATCTGATGGCTGCAGAAATGTGGTTTCTGAGGAAAATGCAAAGAATACCATGGACAGACAGAAAAACCAATGACCAAGTACTACAGGAGACAAATGAACATCGTAAACTGATTAGAGAAATTAGACGTAGACAGTCAAAATTTTTTGGACATGTTATGAGAAGAAATAGATTGGAGAACTTAGTGACAACTGGCAAGATCGAAGGGAACAGACCAAGAGGAAGACCGAGAGGAAAATACCTGGATGGCTTGGCCACATGGTATGGACGAGACAGGAACACTGAGCTGATCCACGACACTGGTGATCGAGTGAAATGGCGAGTCATGACCGCTCACGCTTTCCGGCATGGCACATGATTGATTGAACTAGATATTGTCGAGGTAATTCATTCAAAAACATAATATTTTAACCAGAATTATAGGGTTAATAAATTATAAATTGTTGAGGTGTTTCACTCAAAGACACAATGAAACAATGTATGACCTGAATTATAGTGTCAACGTACTATATATACATAATAATAATAATAATCTTCTTCTTCTTCAGCATTCCGAGCCATTGAGGTTCTTTGCTGCAAATACAATCTGTCTCCATTCGTCTCTCTGGTGGACCTTCTCTTGCCAGTCGTTGATTCCAAGTGCTTGTAGGTCTGTATGTATATTATCTCTCCACCGCCTTCTTGGTCTACCTCGGGGTCTACGGTCATTTATTTCCTGAGTGTAAGCGAGTTTTGTTTCCCTATTATCTTCCATTCTTTCTATATGCCCCAGCCATTGTAGTCTATTAGCCTTCATGATACCAGTGATTAGCGGGGACTTAAACAAATCATAAATGTCTTTGTTACTTCTTCTTTTCCACTCTCCACTTTGTGTATCCCTAATGGGTCCAAAGATGCGTCTTAAAATTTTGTTCTCAAAGGTTTGTAACAAGACTTCGTCTCCTTTCGTTGTACTCCAGGTTTCAGAGCCATACAGCACAACTGGTCTGATCAGTGTTTTGTATATTGTGATTTTGGTGTTACGAGATAGCGCCTTTGATTTTAGTAGATGTTGTAGTGCATAGTATATCTTATTTCCAGAGTTGATTCTAGTTTGTATTTCTTCCCTTATGATGTTGGAGCAGTTGAAGATTGTACCCAGGTATTTGTATGTTTCCGTTCTTTTAATGGTCATATTATCTATTTGTATGTGGCCAGAGTTTTTAGCCATTCCGTCTCTTGAAATTACCATATATTCTGTCTTATCTTGGTTGATAACCAGCCCCATCTGTTGGGCTTTTTCCTTTAAGTGAGTCAATATTTCTAATGTCTTTTGTTCACTTTGCCCTATAATATCTATATCATCTGCATAACCAAGCAGCTTGGATGTTCCTCCAATATCACATTCCTCCTTTACCTTCCTTACAACTTTCTCTAGAGCCAGATTGAAGAGTAGCGGCGATAGTGCATCACCCTGTTTCAAGCCAGATGTTATTTGGAAGGGGTCTGATTTCCTGCCTTTATATGTTACTATATTATAAGTATCTTCCATGCATAGTTTGGTCATGTTAATTAACTTCCTTGGTATTCCAAATTCCTGCATAACATTCCATAGACTATTCCTATGGACACTATCATAAGCCTTTTTAAAATCCACAAAAATGTTATGGAGATCTCTTTTATATTCCCAATGTTTCTCGGCTATTTGTCGTAAGATAAATATCTGATCTATTGTTGATCTGTTTTGTCTAAAACCCGCCTGGTAGTCATCTAATATGTCTTCTGAATATGGTTTTAGTCTATTTAGTAATACTGCGGATAGTATCTTATAGCTTGTGGACAGTAGTGATATTCCTCTATAATTTCCACATTGGAACTTGTCTCCTTTCTTAAAGATAGGTATCAATAATGACTCTTTCCAGTCATGGGGTAATTCTTCTGTCCTCCAGATTTTTATTATTAGTTCGTATAGCTTTAGATGTAATGCATGGCCACCTGCCTTTATAAATTCAGCAGCAATTCCATCAGTCCCAGTTGCCTTATTGTTTTTAAGTCGTGTGATTACATATAGGATTTCTTTAAATGTAGGTTCTTCAATTTGTGGTTCGCATGTTAGAACCTCTTCCTGTGGGAAAATGTTACTTGGAGCTTCACAATTTAGTAATTCAATAAAATATTCTTTCCATGTGTTGCACATTTCCTCATTGGTATTTATCATATTCCCATTTTTGTCTTTTAAACCATATGTGTTTTGTTGGTGCCCTCGTTTCATTGACTTCAGTACTTTAAAAAAATTTCTGGATTCATTTTTCTGGTGATTAGTTTCCATATCTTTGATTATATTACTCATATATTCTCGCTTCTGCTGTCTGACTATTTTTGTAGCCTCTTTACATTCATTTCTATAATGCTCTTCCTTTTGGATGTTATTGATGTCATTTAACCATACATGTCTGGCATTCTTCTTCCTAGTGACTGCTTCTTCACATTTTTGATTGAACCATCTGTTCTTTCTATGCGTGGTTGACACACCGAGACATTCTTCTGCGGTAGATTGAATTGTATTCTTGATGTTCAACCAAGTTTGGTCAACGCTTTCCTCCAAAGGGTTTTGCAAAGTTTCAAGTTTACATTTTATTTCATCTGTAAATTTCTCTTTGACTGTAATGTCTTGTAGTTTTTCTCTGTTATATGTTGGGTGTAATCTTTGTAATTTAGTATAGAAAGCTCTCTTAAGTTTTATTTTAAATTTTGCTCCAACGAGGAAATGGTCACTGTGGCACTCAGCTCCTCTATAACTTCTGACTTGCTGTATGTTTGATGCATTTCTGTTGTTAATTAAAATGTGATCTATTTGATTATAGGTTCTCTTGTCACATGATTTCCAAGTTTGTTTGTGTATATCCTTTCTTTGTAGTCTGGTACTGCTAATCTGCAGTCCTTTGGCTTCTGCCAGGTTGATGACTCTCCATCCATTATCATTTGAAGTTGTATGTAGGCTTTCCATACCGGCCACTTTTTTTATTAGTTTGCTCTCTACCTATTTTTGCATTGAAGTCTCCCAGCACAATCAGGATGTCCTGTTTGGGGGTTTCTTCTATGACATCTTCCAGATCATTATAAAAGTCTTCTTTAATATCATCTTCTTTCTCTTCAGTAGGTGCATGTACATTAATCATCGTTATATTTTTCCATTTACCTTTTATTCGTAATTTACTAATCCTGTCATTAAAAGCTTTAAAGTTTAAAATGTTCCCCCATAACTCTTTTTTGATGACAAATCCTGTTCCTAATTCATGTTTATTTTGGGTGTTTCCTCCATATATTATAATCATTCCATTTTGCTCTAAAGTACCCTCTCCTGGCCACCTTATTTCTTGAATTGCTGTGATATCCATTTGATATTCAACCAGCTCCCGGGTTAGTTCTTCGGCCGCTCCAGCTCGATATAGTGTCCGTACATTCCATGTTCCAAATCTCAAAAGTCCTTTAACGTTCCAAGGTCGTTGTCCATATAAGTCAGTCCGATATCGAGGCTCATGTATTTGTTTCGTAACAAAGAAAGGTTTTTACAAAGGTGGGGATGTTAACCCCACGCTTCAACCCCCAACCTGGAGGACCAGGGTGTTTCTCTTTGTCTGTTCTCTACCCTTTGACCTGTCCGGCTTGGGAGGCCCTGCTGGTAGCTACGCTACCGCCGGCATAGCTCTCAGGGTCATTGAGAAACTCAAGCTCCCCCACCACGACAATGATAATGATAATAATAATATCATAATATACTAATTCCACCTCTTCATTATAGCACCTTCCTTCAATAATATCTTTCCTGTTTTTGACTTAAAACACCCTGTATTTATGATTTGCCTGTGCTTATTTTTTTTTTTTTGTATCTTTAATGGAATTTAATTCAATTATGTTTTGCATTTCTCGTTTAACCAACTTTCTTTTGCTTTCACACATTTATGTCTTATTTCTTTATTTATCTTAGCATATTCTTGTTTGTTATTTTTATTCTGTTTCCTTTTGTCCATCAGCATTATGATTTCTTCGTTCATCAATTTCTATTCTTAGCTTTTTAGGCTTCTCTCGGCTCCGATAATATTTCTTTGCTAGTTTGATGAATGGAGTCCCTTAACGTTTCCCATTATTCATTTATACTCTGTATTTTAGCTACTGCATTGTACCTATTTTTCACAGTCACTCTGTATTGTTCTTGAATTTCTTTAACGACTTTCAGAACCACTTTATTAAATCTCAAGTTCTTAATCATTTCCCTCCTCTCTTTAATCTTACTTTTATTGGTTAATATAGTGGTACATGATCACTATTACAGTCAGCACCAGGCATTGTCTTTACATTAATTAAAGCATTTCTATATCTTTTATTAATACGCATGTAGTCAATTTGGTTGCGTATTTTCATATCAGCGCTTTTCCATGTGTATAGTCTTTCGTGGTGTTTAAACCATGTGCTTCCAATTATCGTATCATTAATATTTGCCCATTCTAATAGTTTATCTCCTCTTTCATATCTTGTGCCTAAACCATAATTCCCCCAATATATTCTCTATTTTCCATATATATATATATATATATATATATATATATATATATATATATATATATATATATATATATATATATATATATAGTTAGTCGAGGTGTTTCATTCAAAGACAGTATGAAACATTGTATGCTAGAATTATATTGTCAACATACTATATACCTATATATAGTCGAGGTGTTTCACTCAAAGACACCATGAAACATTAAATGGCTAGAAGTATAGTGTCAACATACTATATATCAGTGGTTCTCAACCTTTTTAAGCCCGTGCACCTATTCACCATACTTTCAGAACGTCCCCCCCCCCCCCCCCCCACCAATAAATTATCTCTCCCCCCCCCCCGCCCCTAAACAGTATAGGTAAAAATGGAAGCTAAATTTAATAACGCATACTAGAACTGTGGGACTAGACTGAGAAACCATGACCGCGAGGTCATGGGCTAACGGGGATATGGCTCGCCATAGGGAATGGACTGCCTATGGTCAGATTTGTGTCCTAAACCTGCGACTGAACTAGCAAGCCAGCAGGGGATCTTCATACTGCTCGTAGAAAAACTAAGAAGTATAAACGGACTGACCCAAATGGATATAGATGGACGCAGGGAATAGCAGAGTCCATGGGAATATCGATAAATAAAGCCCGTACGCGGGCACTCTCCCGCTGTTTATACTTCACCTCGACACCGCAAGGTACAAGAGGAACATGATGACATGAGAGATACTAGAACAGGCTTGAGTTAGGAGTAGAACGGAGCACATATGGGTTACACCCGTGTGCCGTGGTGTTGATCCGTCGGCTCAACTAAACATACTAGAACAAGTCTAGACATCTACGTAAAACCTGATTTGCGGGTATACTTACGTTATAAAATGAATTTCAGAAGGGCGAGAAGTACAGAACTGTAAATTATGGAGGGAAAAACATTATCAAGTAACCGGTTCTTGTATTAACGCGATCTTGAAATAATCTTAATTCCTCCCTGGAAACCATAAAATTCCCCCACCACGGGGAGGAGGGGAATTCCCCACCAGCTGAGAACCACTGCAATAGAAGAACTAGCTCTGTAGTGAAGGGAATACGGACGTAATTCATAATCCCGCATACCACGTTCGAAACACAGCTGCGGTCGATTTGGCAGCAGACCGCTCTGCGTTGGTTTTCATAAAATGATATGAGTGCCGGTCGTTCAGAAAATAATGGCAAACTACTGAACGTAAACTTGTCAAGATATCACAAATAGCAAACAAATTATAGAGTTGACTGCGACGTCCTGTAAAGAATATGCAACTAATTTGAACTAGAAGAATGGTGACCGCGTAGCTAGAGTGTCAGCCTCACAGACAGAGACTGGTTGAAAACTTGGGAGGACAAAGAGCTATTATCTCACGGAGGCAACATGACCAATTAAACCCGCGAACTGACCATCCTCATCTTGTTGCATGCCTATAATAGTTTGCGATCATGGTATTTCAGCTCACACGATCATCAGTCGTGGATAGGTATGCATTTACACCTCGCCCCCCCCCCCCCCCCCCCGCCCCCCCTTATACCATTTTCCCCGAAAACATCTATGAACTTATCTGTTTATACGTCATCTTACTTTTCCTCCACCAAGTCTGCCAGTTGTCAACAAGTGTTCAGGTGTAAGTCTACTTATAACACACAGATCACCACTGCCTCTATCACGTTGTTGTAATCAATGTACAGTTTTCCTCTCGTTCTCAAAGGATTGATTTTTGTTTCCTTTTTCTACCCGTCTGGGAATAAAAATATAATAATAATAATAATAATAATAAAGTGTCCAGAAGCAAATAAATTCTCCTGGTCGCATGTGTAACCACTCATACACCACCTGCTGAACGTATTCATCGGACCGAAGTCACCCCGTTTTGAAACTTCCCACTCCACTCATACACTTGCTGGACTGACAGGCATGCATCAACATACTGGACCTTCATGTGCCAATGAATTTCTATAGGTTTCACCCCTTCACTGATTAAAACAAACGGATGGTGCATATCAGACGTGGTTCGGCCATATTTAAACTGTCCTGATAATGTTACCGTATTTGTCTGCACCGTGATGTCACGTGCTTGACACTATTGAATCCTTATCAACAATATTGACAGGTTACAAGACAATGGCATGGTTATTGTAATTTATGTCACACTTTAAAGGTTTTAATGTGACACCCCCTCGTATGTTGTTTCATTTGGTATTGTGCCTTCATCAACTTATCGCATCTACGGTATTCTTCAGAACGTCTCGCTTGTGTACCACGAGTTGTCCAACTACTGCCCAGGAGAGCCAACAGATCTACTCACTCATTCCCCAGCACTCCAGCACATTCCGGACAGTACACCCACGAAAACCATTGCAAGAGAGGAATGCTTATGCTCCATACCAATCACGCATATACTAGGCTGCACCATGAGTATGTGTTAGAGTTGTAAAGGAAAGATCAAAACACAATCATAACATGTAGGGATATCTGTTTAATCACATGCAAGGAGAGCCCGCTGGTCAGTCGCTGACCACTAGAAACCCAGGGTACACGGGAGTCCAGCCTTGCACTTGGCGCACAGATCACTGCGGTGATGTTTGTTGACGTCGATATGGCGCTCTTGTTTGTTCACACAGATGCATGTTGTCTGGCCGCAGCCGGAGCACTGGATCTTCTCAACCCGGTACGGCATGCAAGTGATCCGGCACTTCTTGCAATCTTGTCCATAGGCCGCCTGTGGAGTGGTTTGGAGAGAAGGAAGGGGGTTAGAGAACAAGCAAACAAACGAACAAACAAAATATCATTTAGCATTAAATATAGGGGTTACAATGATCTTAGACCGGTGTAAAACAAAAACCGACCATCTGTCCAATAGTTTCAAGCAACGATGTTATAGTGAATACATGCATGCACGAGAACACGCTCACACACGTACACACACACATGTGGTTGCTCTATATGATCACACACTAGGTTGTTCCATATGAACACACACACACACACACTTGCTTGTTGTATATGAGCACATATATACACACAATTGGTTGTTGCATATGAGCATTAAAGTCAGGTTTAAGTCAGATATAACTGAGCCACCGTATCACAGTAGACGGTACTTTCTGCTTCCTGTTAGCACCAAATGTTGGGCGGAGCTCAATAAACTCAACACCCCACATTGTGTCCACGGCTTCGGGCGGAAGAGCACAATTGGGAGAGTACAAGCCTTATCCTGGTGCGAGGAAATGCAACCTAAGATCTAATTTCATGCCATGACAGGGCAGACCAGGCCGCAAGCTTAGGTTAGCAACTAGTCTAGGATCGAAACTTCGACATGCAGGCAGTTACAGAATTGCTTTGCTGATCCGGCAGCTCATGTAGCTTGTCTTGTTCCAGATGTATTGGTGTTATCTTTCCTCTGAAGTAAACTAGTCAGGCCGAGAGAGGGATCATGGTACATGGACAACACATGAACTCTAAATATACGCATACGCACAAACACAGACTTGGTTCTTGAATATAAAAGATAATAATGATGCTAATAAATTATGCTAAGTGTATTTAATTTTGAATCTTTGTTGCACTATCACTATCGCTGAAGAAATGTAAACATTCAGAAATAAACATCATAATGGGTGACTTCAATTCGAAAGTAGGAAAGCAAGGCCTTGGATGCACACTAGGTAAAAATGGTTTGAGAGAACGAAACGAGAGAGGATGCAGACTTGTATAATGGGCTAAAGAGCATGACTTATTGTCGGAAACACCTAGTTTAAGCAACATCTAAGAAGATTATGGATTTGGAGGAGTCCTAAAAACAGAATTATAAACCAGATTGATTGCACCCTGATTAGCAAGTTTAGAAATGCGTTAATAGTCGCAAAAACAGTTCCAAATGCAGACTTTTACAGTTAACACAGATTGATTACAGGCACATTGAAGGTAAAGTTAAAGAAAGTAAAGATTACAGGCACATTGAATATAAAGTTAAAGAAAGTCAAGTATGCATCAGAAAACACTAAATATGATCTATGTACATGACAAGGAAATACAAGACAATTTTATCATATAAATAAAGAACAGATTTGATGTATAATCTGATGTAGAGATCTTATTTCAAGATGTGGATTGCGAAATGCTGAATAATTCACTCAGTTTGGCTGCAGGAATAACTATCCCAAAATTAAAGAAATTAGGTCGTAAGAAATGGGTCACTGAAGACATTTTACGACAAATGGAAACAGGAAGACTCAACAAAACTAATCCTGATAAGTATGAAGAGATTCACAGAAAAGTCAGAACATTATGTAAAGAGGCAAAAGAAGCAGAGCTGATACAAGAACACCTACATTAACGGGCTGAATTAAAACAAAAGACGGAACAATCATAAAAGAAAAAGATCAGATTTTACATATATGGACAGATTATGTAATAACCGTTATGATGATACAAGATAAGACAGTATTATTTTTGGAATAACGAAGGACCTTCAAATTTGAAGATTGAAGTTCAGAATTCCCTTAAATCAATCAATCATGTGCCAGGCCGGAAAGCGTGGGCGGTCATGACTCGCCATTTCACTCGATCACCAGAGTCGTGAATCAGCTCAGTGTTCCTGTCTCGTCCATGCCAATTGGCAAAGCCATCCAGGTATTTTCCTCTCGGTCTTCCTCTTGGTCTGTTCCCCTCGATCTTGCCAGTTGTCAATAAGTTCTCCAATCCATTTCTTCTCATAACATGTCCAAAAAATTTTGACTGTCTTCGTCTAATTTCTCTAATTAGTCTACGATTTTCATTAGTTAGTTAGTTAGTTAGTCGACAGATCATCCTCATTGCACATCGAACCATTCAGTCCATAAGTGCTCGGATCCCCTCCTCAGCAAATCCCGCAACGTGTAGCGGCTAACGACGCCAGTTCTGTGTTGGTTTATCAATCTTCTTTGGCTTCCTGCGTAGTGTTCTTGTTTGGCCACCCCTCTTTTAATTTGCTGCCCTCGCAGTCTGGCCATTGTTGTAGATTCACAGTCATCACTTGGTTCTCGCAAAAGTCTTACTTCTCGTAGAGCATTCAGAATGTCGGCCTGGTCCATGGCGCGGCCCCTCTCCACAGTAGCCTCACCTGCGAGCTTGTCAGCCCGCTCATTTCCTTGTACTCCCGCATGCCCTGGCACGAAGATGAAACTAATCTTTGCCAGCCGAGACCGCTCCAGAGGCAGCAACCATTCTCTTCGGATCGACCCCTCCTCTATCCTCTTGATCATGTTCATTGAGTCGCTAAGGAAACAAGCCCTAGTGAATGTCTGTGTCTCGAGCCATGTTATTGCTTTACTTACTGCCATGACTTCCATGGTCAGGCTACTTGTGGTTTCAGTGAAAGCACCAGAGTCCTCCTTCACAATTCTCCCTCCGGCCCGAGCTGTAAAGGCCCATGAGCTTCTCACATGTCGGACGATCGACCCATCTGTGTAGATGACCGCGTCACCGTCTAGCGAATTCTCGAAAATCAACGCTTGTACTTCAGCCTCAACAGCAGCCGGATTTTCTTGTCTGCATTTTCTATCTAGTTGGATGCAAACTGAAAAGGATGTGCAGAAGTCTGTTGGCACTTGCACCCACTCCTCGCCAGGTTCTAAGTCCTCAAGTGAACACACCTATTGAAGAATGTCTTCGGCTTGACCCATCCACGACCGTGCTCTTTTTAACCTGCTGCCCTTCACCTTCCTAATTTCACTATGCAGTGGATGTTGTGTGTTTGCGTTAATTCTGAGGTAGGCGCGTGCCCTGCAAACTTGTATTCTCTCTTCAATGGTTGGAAAATCAAGAAGGTAGCGCATCGCCCTGCATGCTGTATCTCTTGTATATCCAAGAATAATGCGCATAGCTTCATTCTGTATCCTTTCCATCCTTTCTATCTGCTTATGGCTGAGAGTCAGGATTGCCATTGCATACTCCAAAACAGACATGACCAGCCCCTCGTACAGTAGACATAGATGGCGCTGCTCACAGTTTGCTGCCGCCATCACCCGCTTCGCTGCCAAACCCCGCTTGTCTCCTGTAGTACTTGGTCATTGGTTTTTCTATCTGTCCATGGTACTCTTTGCATTTTCCTCAGAAACCACATTTCTGTAGCCATCAAATGTTTTTCAGCTTGACTGCGCATTGTCCAAGTTTCACATCCATACAAAAGAACAGGCTCTATGTAACCCCTCAAGACTCTTTTTCTTGTTTCAATTGACATCTTTTTTATTGGTCAGAATATTTTTCATCTTGCTAAAGGCTACTTTCGCCTTGGCGATTCTTGTTCTAATCTCTTCAAGGCATCTCCCATCAGATGTTATGACTGTTCCGAGATAATTGTACCGATTCACTTGTTGAAGAATATTCCCATTTACTTGCATATTACATTGTGGTAATTCTCTTAACCATGTGAAAACTGACAAGACCCCTGATTCAGACAAAATCACAACATAAATTACCAATGCCTTAGAAGAATATGGAATAGACCACGTAACAATACTGCTGAAAACAATATATGATACTGGAGATATACCTCCTGAATTATGTAATTCTATATTAATTGCAATCCCGTAGAAATCAGGAGCCTTGGAATGTTATAAACATCGAACAATTAGTATAATGAGCCACATCACGAAGCTTTTGCTAAGAATCATAATGCAATGAGCTAGGAAAAAAATACAACCCGAAATAGGAGAAGAACAATGTGGGTTCGTAGAGGGCAAGGGTACAGTAAACGCTGTGTATATGCTGAGAACATTAATTGAACGTTCCATAGAAGTAAACAAAGACCTACATCTTTGCTTTAGTGACTACACAAAGGTTTTCGATATGTCAACATGATGAAGATGTTTGCGGATCTAAAATTTATGGGAAAGACCTTAAACTTGTAAAAAATAAAAACAAACATACATTGGGAACAACAAGCTGCCATAAAGATTGATAATGAACTAGTTTAATATCAGCATATTAAGAAAGGTGGGTGACAGGGATGTGTAATGTCTCCAGATCTTTTTTCCCTGTACAGTGTAACTATTTTTTTTTAGAAATATAGAAGATATGAAAGGAATTACCATTCGATGTGTAACATCAATAACATTAGATATGTGGATGATACAGTATTGATTGCACTGAGCAGGATCTGCAACATTTAGTAGATACGGTTGTTGCACACACTGAACTAGGGTTAGAATAAAATTTGTAAGAAGACGCATATTATGGTCGTCACTAGGAAGAACAAAATACCACAATATAAAATACAACTAAATGGGAATATTCTTAAGTGAATCAGCACAATTATCTAGGCACAGTTATAACATCTGATGGGAGATGCCTTGAAGAGACTAGAACAAAAATCGCCATGGCGAAGGTAGCCTTTTGCAAGATGGAAAACATACTGACCAATAAAAAGATGTCATTTGCAACGAGGTAAAGATTGTTGAGGTGCTACATAGAACCCGTGCTTTTGTATGGATGTGAAGCGTGGACAATGAGCAGTCATGCTGAAAAACACCTGATAGCTATGGAAATGTGGTTTCTGAGAAAAATGCAGAGAATACCATGGACAGACAGAAAAACCAATGACCAAGTACTACAAGAAACAAATGAAAACCATAAACTGATTAGAGAAATTAGGCGTAGACAGTCACAGTTTTTTGGAGATGTTATGAGACGAAATACATAGGAGAACTTGATGACAACTGGCAAGATCGAGGGGAAGAGAACAGGGGGAAGGCAGAGACATAAATACCTGGATGGCTTGGCCACGTGGTATAGTCGAGACAAGAACAATGAGCTGTTCCACGACTCTGGTGATCGCGTGAGATGGAGAAACATGACCGTCCACGCTTATCGGCATGGCACGTGATGATAATGATGTTCAGAATCGTCATGTGCTCTGTCAACTGGCGTAGGCGTGCATGTCTCTCCACAGATTTCGACCTCGGTGTTCTGCTGTCCTGTGGTGATAATATTCCTCCATGCCACCGTCTCATATCATCTATCACCATTTTAATTTCTCTTGATCTGCCTCTGTTTTCATTGATCTTTCCAGTCGTTACAATGGTGTTTTTTTCCTAATATCTCTCGTCTCACCACATGACCAAAGAGCGCTGTTTGTCTCTTCTTATATTTTTAAATAATGTACTACTTTTGTGCGCCTCTTCCAGGCAACCGTGGTTTGTAACTCTGACATTTCAATGTATTCGCAGTATCCATCTCCGATGCTTCCAAGCACTTTCTAATTTGTTCATTCACATTCCATAATTCACCGCCATATAGGCAATACAGGTTCTATATAATGTGTCAAACTCTCCGTTCTCTCTTGATCTCTCATTGATAGTCAGTTAGTTAGTTAGTCTTTCCTCTTGAGCCTAAGGCGGCGTATAGGGCAGAAGTCATGGCTCTCCATGTCCGGCGGTTCGTTGCTACCTGTTGTAGATCTTGGATGTTCACTTGGCCGTTGAATGAGCCTTCTCTGATGATGGTTCTACGCAGGGTCTCTCTTGGTCTTCCCCGCTTTCTTTTCCTTACTGGTGACCATAAGAGGGCTTGGTAGGGGAGCCTTGTCTTGTCCATTCTGAGTACATGGCCGATGTAGACCCAACGGCGTTTTCTTACAAAATTGGATACAATATCTTGCTTAGTCTCCTGTCTTATTTGCGTATTGGTTCTGAAATCTGTCCAGTGGAGGTTAAGAATTCCTCTAAGATATTTGTTCTCAAAATTGTCTAATTTTTTAAATCTAAAGCTACAATTGATTTCCAACTCTCACATCCATACGTTAGCACTGGAATCACACACGAGTTGAAGATTTTAAGTTTCGTATGTTTGCTGAGTGATTTTGACTTCCAGATGTTTGATAGTTTATTGAAGGCACCAGATGCCAGTGTGATTCTAGATGATATTGATAGTGACGTTTCGTTATTTGAAACGCAGCTTTTGCTTGACATATTCTGCCCCTAATCTCTGTCACGCAGCTTCCATCTGATGTTATATATCCGCTGGGAACATGCATTTATCAATCTTATCACGCATTTTCCTAATAACCTCCAACTCGTATTTCTGACCTCTCTTTGATCTCTCTCATTATTGCTTCGCTATGGTGAGAAAGAAGAGATCCGGTCACAAAACGAATCCCTATCTTAGTCCTTACCTAATCTGTTCATAACTGCCCTCTTTATTTCCCATGTTAATGGCTGCTACTTGGTTCCAGTAAATATTCTGTATTATTCAGAGATCTTTACCATCGATGTTGAAATGGTCCAACATTTTATCATTTCATCATGTTTCATTTGATCAAATGGCTTTGTATAATATGAACAAATATATGTTTTTCTGTCTATACTCCTCTATCAAATAGTGTTAATAATGTTTATCTTCAGACAGGGCTGTGTACTTCCAACACAGACAGGGCTGTGTACTTCCAACACAGACAGGGCTGTGTACTTCCAACACAGACAGGGCTGTGTACTTCCAACACAGACAGGGCTGTGTACTTCCAACACAGACAGGGCTGTGTACTTCCAACACAGACAGGGCTGTGTACTTCCAACACAGACAGGGCTGTGTACTTCCAACACAGACAGGGCTGTGTACTTCCAACACAGACAGGGCTGTGTACTTCCAACACAGACAGGGCTGTGTACTTCCAACACAGACAGGGCTGTGTACTTCCAACACAGACAGGGCTGTGTACTTCCAACACAGACAGGGCTGTGTACTTCCAACACCTTATGTTCAGTTTCTCAGGCGAAATAATGAGGTCATACAAGACATGCCAGGATTATGAGTTGATGGGCATCATGTCAACAACCTGAGCTATGCTGATGACGTGGTTTTGGACGCTGAAAATGAAACGCGGTTACAAAAAATGAAAGACAATTGCAACATAAAGTCAAAAGAAAGAAAGACAGTTGTAATGGTTATTACAAAGAACAATTATTTTCAGTTATCAGTTGGGGTATCTTCATTGCACTCCGGTGCTCAGATCCTCCTCCTCCCCCCCCCCCCCCCCCCAGCATATGCATCAGCGTCCGGTGGCTAATAGTGCCAGTTCTGTGTTGGTTGACGAGGCACTTCGTTTTCCCGATGTACCTCTCGCGTCTGGCCGTGCCGATTCTTACTCCAAGGTCTTTCATCCTGGAAAGCGATGTGGAATCACTGGCGTCAAAATCCTCTGTTCTCGCCATATCTTTAAGGGCGTTAATAACATCGGCACGATCCATGGGCTGGCCATCTACAGGGGGTGCAGAGCCAGCCAGTTTGTCAGCTCGTTCATTTCCCTCGACTCCCGCATGTCCCGGGACGAAGATGAAGGTGACTTTACGGACAACAGACTTCCGCAGCGAATCAGTCCACTGTCTACGTACAGATCCAGCTTCGACCTTCTGAATCATGCTCATTGACTCACTTAGTACACACACGTTGGTATTATTTATCCAAGAGCAACAAGACGGTGAAAGGAACCAGTGTGAAACAAGTCTAGTTGGTCATGCGTCGAAGTACAAGTACACTTGTTCCTGCAGCGAGGCGCTGTCGTCATTACAAGTATCCTTGTTCCTGCAGCCAGGCGCTGTCGTCATTACAAGTATCCTTGTTCCTGCAGCGAGGCGCTGTCGTCATTACAAGTATCCTTGTTCCTGCAGTCAGGCGCTGTCGTCATTACAAGTATCCTTGTTCCTGCAGCCAGGCGCTGTCGTCATTACAAGTATCCTTGTTCCTGCAGCCAGGCGCTGTCGTCATTACAAGTATCCTTGTTCCTGCAGCGAGGCGCTGTCGTCATTACAAATATCATTGTTCCTGCAGTCAGGCGCTGTCGTCATTACAAGTACACTTGTTCCTGCAGCGAGGCGCTGTCGTCATTACAAGTATCCTTGTTCCTGCAGCCAGGCGCTGTCGTCATTACAAGTATCCTTGCTCCTGCAGCGAGGCGCTGTCGTCATTACAAGTATCCTTGTTCCTGCAGCGAGGCGCTGTCGTCATTACAAGTATCCTTGTTCCTGCAGCGAGGCGCTGTCGTCATTACAAGTATCCTTGTTCCTGCAGAGAGGCGCTGTCGTCATTACAAGTATCCTTGTTCCTGCAGCCAGGCGCTGTCGTCATTACAAGTATCCTTGTTCCTGCAGCCAGGCGCTGTCGTCATTACAAGTATCCTTGTTCCTGCAGCCAGGCGCTGTCGTGATTACAAGTATCCTTGTTCCTGCAGCCAGGCGCTGTCGTGATTACAAGTATCCTTGTTCCTGCAGCGAGGCGCTGTCGTCATTACAAGTATCCTTGTTCCTGCAGCGAGGCGCTGTCGTCATTACAAGTATCCTTGTTCCTGCAGCCAGGCGCTGTCGTGATTACAAGTATCCTTGTTCCTGCAGCCAGGCGCTGTCATCATTTGGAGGTGACGTGTTCGGGTCGTTAACTATATTCAACCATTTTAATGTTGTCTTGTTCTTCCTCTAATCTCTATTTCCTTCTTCTCCTTCTATGAGCGCCAAACAATACTATGTGTTTATTTAGAACAATGTATTTAAGTATTTTGGAACTTTAATCACAGCAGATGGCAGATGTGTTCTGGAAGTTACACCTACAATAGCCCAAGCAAAGCCAGCATTTCACAAGCGTAATAGTGAACTAGTACTGATGTATGGAAGTGAATCATGGACAAATTGCAGACATGTGAGGAATCATGTGTAAGCTGAAGAGATGTGCTTTTATAGGATACGTATGAGAACACTGTGGACTGATAGAAATAATAATGCAGTCATCTTGAGGGAAGATACCCCGAGAAGAGAACTGGTTACTCGCATCAGAAGAATACAGTCCACATTCTCTGGAGTATGTCGTCACAACGTAGAGTTGGAGGGATGGACGAGGGGAGACCAATAGAGAAGATGCTGGACTGTTTGACATGGCATGGGGGAACAACGGTGTCTCAGTTCATTGGTAATAGTCTAGACACAGGACTGTGGACAGACATGATCACCAACGCCACACAGCATGGACTATAAGAAGAGTGGCAGCACACGAGACAGAAGGTTGTGGACAGACATGATCACCAACGACAGACGGCTTGGGTCATATGCAGATTGGCAGTACACGAGACAGAAGGTTGTGGACAGACATGATCACCAACGACAGACGGCTTGGGTCATATGCAGATTGGCAGTACACGAGGCAGAAGGTTGTGGACAGACATGATCACCAACGCAACAGGGCATGGGCTATAAGAAGATTGGCAGTACACGAGACAGAAGGTTGTGGACAGACATGATCACCAACGCCACACGGCATGGACTATAAGAAGATTGGCAGTACACGAGACAGAAGGTTGTGGACAGACATGATCACCAACGCCACACGGCATGGACTATAAGAAGATTGGCAGTACACGAGACAGAAAGTTGTGGACAGACATGATCACCAACGCCACACGGCAGGGACTATAAGAAGAAGTAGAAGATAAGAATTGCATTGAATTGAACTTTATTTTAAAAGGGTAACAAATTGGGCACGTAGGCCCGTCTTACATTCGGCCCTTCCAATCACTCATCTTTCGTTCATAAACAGTGCATAATACATTCCATCCACCCATCATGTGCCATGCCGGTAAGCGTGGGCGGTCATGTTTTGCCATCTCACTCGATCACCAGAGTCGTGGATCAGCTCCGTGTTCCTGTCTCGACCATGCCACGTGGCCAAGCCATCCAGGTATTTGCTTCTAGGTCTTCCCCTTGGTCTCTTCCCTTCGATCTTGTCAGTTGTCACCAAGGTCTCCAATCCATTTCTTCTCATAACATGTCCAAAAAATTTTGACTGTCTACGTCTAATGTCTCTAATCAGTTTACGATCTTCATTTGTTTCTTGAAGAACTTGTTCATTGGTCTTTCTGTCTGTCCATGGTATTCTTTGCATTTTCCTCAGAAATCACATTTCTACAGTCATCAGATGTTTTTCAGCATAATACATTCACATAGGAAAAGACACGTCAAATGAATGTTGTAAGCATAAACAATGCATATTATCGTGTTATGTGGCACATCCCAACTCCAACACAGACATACCGCACCAACCCACACACACATCCCTCACCCACTCACACATAACCCACAAATACCAAACCCCAACCCACCACCCATCCCCCACCCACCAAACATCCCTCCAACCACTCACACATACCGTCACCAACGCAGACATCTCGCACCCACCCACACAAACATCTCTCACACACATCCCTATCCACACACAATTCCCCACTCACACATATCTCAACCCACACAAACTCACATACACACATGCTCCACCCACCGACCCACACACCCCAAACCCAACACATACACCCCTCCCACACACATCCCGCGCTAACCCACACACACACATCCCTCACCCACTCATACATCACCAACCCATACCCACACATCTTCCCATCCACACACATCCCCTAACATACATTTTCCCACCTACCAACACATTTTACATCCACCCACTCACCCTACCAACCACACATACATTCCCACCGACACACGCATCCTCCACCCACACACATCTCCCACGCATACAAACATCCCCCACTCCCGCTACACACACCCCATCACACCCGCCGACACACACACATCCCCCACCTACAAACACCCACACATCCCCCACCCGCCAACACCCACACACACCGCACTACCCACTTTCACGCACACAAACACACCAACCCACACACACACCTCCCTCCTACATATCCCTCATCCACCCACATAATCCCCACCCACAAACGCCCCATTCATACACACATTCCTCCACCCACCCACTCACACATCCCCTACCACACACGCATCCCCCAACCGCACACATCTCCACACCCACCTACCCACACATATCCCCACAAACACATTCCATACATCCTCTACTCACCACACTTCTCCCATACTCCCACATACATCTCCCACCCACAAACACACATATATCCCACCCCATACCCACCTTCCCTATCCATATATACATCAGCCACACCCATCCCCCAACCCATACACACATACCCAACGCATCCCCTACACACATCCCCACACGCCCATCCACATACCCACACCCACTCATACACACATCCCTTACCCATACACACCACACTGACCCACACACATCCCTCATCCATACACACATTTCCCCACACACCCATACACAAATCCCCCACCCACACACATCTCCTAACCCATACACATCCCCCACACACAAACCCCCGCCCACAAACCCATCCCCCACCCCAAACACAATCCTCACATCTAGACACATACATGATACCTCACATAATCACTGAAGCTAATATGAACAAACTCCCACACTTCACACACACATAAACACTGACGATTATCGTGAGCAAAACTCTAAAAAAAAAATGGAGAGCAAATAATGCACATACATTGTGTAACGTAAAAAATAGTGATGCGATTCAATAAGTTGATTCCTAAAATTGACATAAACATGATGGAATAAGCAGTGCACCTATTGTGTCAGTACATGTTATAAAATCAAGTGGAAGTAAAAATGATAATAAGAATGAATAGTATGAGAATGATGAAGAAGATACATCAAGTCTGCGTCCATCTTACCGTGGCGGTTCCCGGACTGCAGTAAACATGGCTGCTCTCCCACTGTTGCCGACAGCCGGAACACCTGAAATAGCCGTACATCCTCGACAGGCCAGCCGGGTTAGTTCTTGTGCTGGTTCTTACTTCATGCTGAAACATCCTGACTGTACCACCCATTCTCGATGTGCCAGTCGATGTTGTTATTGGTTTAGCAGGTTCAGGAGTGCTTGTCGTACCACCCATTCTCAGTAATGATGCTATGGAACGGAACCGAACTGAGACTACTACTACTACTGCCACGAGAACGTATTAAAATACTAACAAAACATCTGCTAGAACAAGGCACGAAAATCCAATACACACTCACTAAACGGCAGCGGTATCGGCAGGAACTTGAGGACAAAATGACAGAATATAAACACGACCGCTTTTCCAGGAAATGACACAATTTCGGTTTCGTTTTCAAGAATGCTCTAGGGACATGCGTAATGAATGATTCGGAAACTGAAACTACGATCAGCGTTGCCGGTGGTGGGTTGTGCTTAATATTTAAATTTCAAATCCCGAAACAGCCAACTAATCAACTGAAACTACGTTAGTTTCCGTTACCTTTGTTGTTTGAGAAGAGTTTTGTGTGCTTTAGTTTAGTCAACCTTGTGCATTGATTAATTAGTTAGTTGCATATCCGTTACAGGACGCCGCAATCATCCCCAGCAGTGTTTGGCTGTTTGTGATTTCTTGGCAAGTTTACGCTCAGTAGTTTGCCAATGATTTCTGAACGGTCTGCACTCATACCTTCGGAAACCAACGCAAGGCGGCATGCTTCCAAATCGGCCGCAGCTGTGTTTCGAACGCGATATGCGGGATTGCGAGGTGCATTTATAGCCCCTTCACCACAGAACCGGCTTTCTTTAGCACTTATAGAAAACAGATGGAATCATGCCTTACAATTGGAAGAATCTTGCCATACAAATGGAAGAATATTGCCATACAAATGGAAGAATCTTGCCATACAAATGGAAGAATCTTACCATACAATTGGAAGAATCTTGCCATACAAATGGAAGAATCTTGCCATACAAATGGAAGAATATTGCCATACAAATGGAAGAATCTTGCCATACAAATGGAAGAATCTTGTCATACAAATAGAAGAATCTTGCCATACAAATGGAAGAATATTGCCATACAAATGGAAGAATATTGCCATACAAATGGAAGAATCTTACCATACAATTGAAAGAATCTTGTCATACAAATAGAAGAATCTTGCCATACAAATGGAAGAATATTGCCATACAAATGGAAGAATATTGCCATACAAATGGAAGAATCTTGCCATACAAATGGAAGAATCTTTCCTGTTCTGTTTCCTGATATAGAAACGGCAAGCACATGCGCGACAGAGAGAGAGAGAGAGAGAGAGAGAGAGAGAGAGAGAGAGAGAGAGAGAGAGAGAGAGAGAGAGAGAGAGGAGGTGTGTTAACTAACGCTCGACAACACAGCACTTTCAACATTCGCATAGTGCTCCGTCCTCGTCTTCAACAACCTGCGAAGAGTCCCAATTCCATTGGTACCAGTTGCAATCTATTTATGTGTCCGTCTGACCTTTTCACCGGGCCTTTTCTCCGAGTACTGAGTGTCGGCCAGAGAGAGAGAGAGAGAGAGAGAGAGAGAGAGAGAGAGAGAGAGAGAGAGAGAGAGAGAGAGAGAGAGAGAGAGAGAGAGAGAGAGAGAATATATATGTAACTATGAATGTATGCCGGTTAGCGGGGTAGGGGTATCCCCTATCAAAGGAGATGTAAGACGCCTCCTTTCCTCCGATATTCTACGAGACACCCTTGGGCAAGGTAAAGTACCCGTTTATCCCCCACGATCAGGGTTACGTGAAGCCATGGGTGCAGGTGGTGGATGGAGTGTGAGAGCAGCCGACATATTGTTGTTGATTATGGTCTTGCACTCTGCGGCGATAGGAAGATGATCTTATCAGTATAGACAATGGCTATGGCCACCGACTAGTACAGTCACTGCCCAGAAGGAAAGCAATGGCAAACTACCTTCTGCAAAACTTCCCAAGAAACCATAATCAACCATGAAAGAAAACATAATAAGAAAGAGATCTGGTGGCGAGACCCCCAGGCCAGGCAGATCAGATAACACTGGGGAAGAGTGTGACACAGGGACCAGTACTAGTAATCGTGATGACGGAGTTAATCCTGACTGTGTTACCAGGGAAATCCCCTGTGTCAGACTAAGAAACAGAGTGAGAATAGCAACGTCCAATGTGAGAAGTCTGTATGAGGGAAAGCTTAAAGTAGTATGTGATGAGATTGAGAGGTTAAACATTCAAATTTTAGGAATTAGTGAACATCGCTGGAGCGGCAAGGGATTTTACAACTGAAAATGGAAGTCTTTTCATTTATTCTGGTAGAGACGTCGGAGGCCAGAGTGGAGTGACATTTTGTTTAGATAAGACAACTGCAAAAGCTTTAATGGGATATAATCCAGTTAGTGATAGAATCCTCACTATTAGACTTAAAGGCAACCCAAAAAACACAACCCTTGTACAGATATATGCACCTACTTCAACAGCAGAGGAGGACGAAATTGAAGACTTTTACAACACACTACAAGACACATTAAATAAGATTGGTCGTAATGATATAGCAATAATAATGGGAGATTTTAATGCAAAAGTAGGTGCAGGAAGAGCTGAAAATGAGAGACACGTTTTAGGAAAATTTGGATTGGGAAATAGAAATGATGCAGGTGACAAATTAATTGAATTTTGCACAGAAAATGAGTTAAAGATAGCCAACACGCTTTTTAAACAACATCCAAGAAGACTCTTCACATGGAAGTCTCCAGACAGTTTTACCAAAAATCAGATAGATTATATTTTAATACAAAGGAGATGGAGATCAAGCATAGCATCTGCAAAAACCCTACGAAGTGCAGACTGTGATACAGATCATCAGTTATTAGAAGCAGATCTGAAATTAAAACTCAAAAAGCTTACCCGAGGACCAAGGCCACTTCGTTTTGATCTCACAAACATACCAGACGCATACAACATAGAAGTTAGGAATCGCTTTGGGGTCTTGATGTCTGTACAAGAAGAAATGACACCTGATGAACTGGCAGTACAAGCTAGAGATATCTTGATAACTGTAGCCAAAGATTTCATTCCGACCAAGAAAAAGCAACTTAAGCCATGGATTACACCAGACACGTTAGAATTAATAAAACAACGAAGGGAACTGAAACAGAAAGGAGGTGAATCCGATAATACCATGATGAAGTATAAATCTTTAACTCGAGAAATAAGAAATAACACAAGAAAGGACAAAAATCAATATATACAAGATTGCTGCACCAGGATAGAGCAATATCATAAGGCTGGAAGAGATTATGAAATGTTCAAAGAAATGAAGTTATTGACAAGAAATGTTCAACCTCAATTGAATGTTATCTGTGACAAGATGGGAAATACCTTAACAGAATCTAGTCAAATTCTAGAAAGATGGCAGGAGTACTGCAGTGGAATGGATGATATGAGTGACAGTGAGGATATGAATGAGATACATGAGCCAATGACAGCAGAGACAGAACCTGAACCCTCATTAGATGAAATTGCTTAGGTTATAAAGAACCTGAAGAATGGTAAATCACTTGGATGTGATCTCATTAGATGAAATTGCTTAGGTTATAAAGAACCTGAAGAATGGTAAATCACCTGGATGTGATGAAATACCAGCTGAACTAATTAAAGTAGGAGGAGAAGAAAGCATACACATATATCATGCATTATGTACAAAGATTTGGAAATATGGTATATGGCCAAAAGATTGGAAGAGAACTATTTTCATTCCAATACCAAAAAAAGGGCAACCTGAAATTATGCACCAACTATAGAACCGTTGCCATGATCAGTCATGCAAGTAAAATTCTACTAAAAGTCATAATGGGAAGACTTCGTAAGAAAATGGAAAAAGAGATTAACGTGGTTCAAGCTGGATTTAGACATGGAAGAGGAACAAGAGATCACATATTCAACCTGCGATCAATAATAGAGAAGTGCAGAGAATTTAATGTAAACCTATTCTCATGTTTTGGGGATTATTCAAAGGCATTTGACTGTGTACAACATCATAAACTTTGGGAAATCATGAGGAATATGGGCATTCCATCACATGTAGTACAACTCATAAAAATGCTCTATCTAGACCATCAAGCAGCGGTTAGAATAGATGGCTAGGCATCAGATTGGTTTGACATCAAGCAAGGAGTCCGTCAGGGCTGCGTGCTGTCACCCTATGTGTTTAACCTGTACGCCGAAAATATAATGAGAAATGTAAGAGATGATATAAACAGGGAGCTATATGATGCCCTAAATATTGGCGGTCATGACATACCGGAGATTCGATATGCTGATGATACAGTATTACTATCCACAGCACAGAATGGCATAGAAAACCTAATAGCTTCAACCCAATTGAATAGTGAAAATCACAACTTATATCTGAACATAGCAAAAACAAAGATAATGCATACAGATAAAACTACTATGGAGAAAGAAATATATGTTAATGGGGAAAGATTGGAGATGGTGAAAAGTTTTGAATATCTTGGGTCACTGATTACCAACAATGGTGATACAATGACATAAATTAAACGGTGACTATTAATTGCTCTTCAAAGACTAAAATAGCTGAATAAATTATGGAGTGGGACAGACAGAACTACAAAAATTAGATTTTTAAGAGCATGCATCTTTCCCATTGCAACATACGCCTGTGAGACCTGGACACTTACTAAACAAGCTGAACAGCGCATAAATGCCTTTGAATATAAATGTTATAGACGAGTTCTAAGAATATCTTGGGTAAAGAAAAGAACAAATGCATCCATACTTAAAGAATTGAATGTTGAAGAAGGCTGGCTATTAAGGACGATAAAACAAAGAAAATTGAAATATTTTGGTCACTTGAAATGTCACGAAAGTTTGGAGAGAACAATATTGGAAGGATATATGCCTGGGAAGAGAGGAAGAGGAAGGTCAAAGAGAAGATGGGTGCAGGATGTGGCGGATGATCTCCGGATGGGTGTATCAGACGCAGGACATCTTGCTAATGATCGAGAGGTTTTCTGGAAGTTTGTTATGGGAGCGAGGTTCTGCAAAGGACATGCTACTGAATGAATGAATGAATGAATGTATGAATGAATGTATGTGTGTATGTATCTATAATATGTATATGGCATATGTGATGTTGGTTTAATGCACGCGTATCCTCGCGGACACTGCGGATTTTGTGCACTGTGCTCAGATTCCCATTGTGTGCATGTAGAAGGATCGCGGGCCACATATGGCGGTGTCTCTGTGCACTGACAGGGATGCCGCAGAAATCTAGACCCAGCTTTAGTGCATGGATGGATGGATGGACCCAGATTTAGTGCATGGATGCATGGACCCAGCTTTAGTGCAGAAATTCCAGGGATGGATGAACCCAGCTTTAGTGCATGGATGGATGGACCCATTCAGTTCAGGGATTCCAGGGATGTCTCTGAGCGAGGGCCTGTATATAGAGACCTATACTGTTGAGTCTGTGACTCCTGACGTCACAAGCAACACGGCGTGTGGCTCACATCTTCCAGGCTCTACCACAACTCTATTGATATCCTGACAGACAGGAGGAGCACGAGCAGGAGAGGGGAGGTGAGAAGAAGAAGGAGGAGGAGGAGGAGGAGTAAGACGAGGAAGAGGAGAAGAATAGCAATAATAATATTAATAATAACAAGAGTAATAGTAATATAATAATAATAATAATAATAATAATAATAATAATAATAATAATAATAATAATAATAAGCAGAGCCGTTAGTTGCGGACAATTAGAGCACCGCTTTTGTTGATCCGGCAGCTTCTGCAGCTTGTCTTGTTCCAGATGTATTGGTGTGACCTTTCCTCTGGAGTAAACTAGGCTGGCCGAGAGAGGGATCATGCTGCATGGGCAACACATGGTCTCTACAATTCAGCCCAGGCTTGCTATGTTGAGGTATAACTCCGTCCCTGGTTATTTATTATGCCATTTTGAAGTACAATTTTCTTAACAAAACATCATCTGTGAAGACGGCATTGTGTCAGTGTTCTATCAATATGGAGGAGGAGGAGGAGGAGGAGGAGGAGGAGAAGAAGAAGAAGAAGAAGAAGAAGAAGAAGAAGAAGAAGAGACGCTAGTTATTGATCGTGTAAAATTTTCTTCAACGATTTCTTCTATTTGTCTATTGAGGATGTTGAAACAGACAAATCCGGTGTGAATCATGTCAGAATGAGAGCCCATGACGTCATCGAAGTTACAAGTATAAACAAACACGAAATGCCAAATGTTAACCAGTTTATTCACAGAGAAAGAACACACACAACATGTGATACAGAAGTGAATATATAAATTACTTGCATTGTCAAATCAAGCAATTTAGTGTTATTCCATTAGGTAAAATGACAGAGACACAATAATTAACGTATTCAGTTTTTAACAAAAGAAATTATAACACATATGCATTAATTATTAGAAGGGGAGACAACAACATAATTGTTATCCACCGATGATAAGGGAGATTGCTTGCTTGTGTTCGTTGGCTTGAGCTCCAACGCGAAGTCCTGTATGTCGGATGAAGGCATCCGTTGTCCAACATCAGTGTGATGTCATACCGGACCTGAGGTTTGCGTGAGTATCCGTTGTCCCATGTCTGGCTTATTGGTGTGCAGACTGGTGGTTCCTCGCCGTACAGGCAGACACTCTCCGACTTCGGAGGAATCGGCGATCCTATTGACTTTAGCCAGGACCCCGAAGGGACCTGTTGCCCAGGACGCTCGACGTGGACGCGTCAATAGGTCTTGGCCAGTATATAACCCGGCTCTGGTGCCTTGGAAACACCTCTGCGTCCCATAAGGGAGATGATCCAATTTACGTGCTTGTGCTCAATTGCTTGTTTAATTGGAAAGTTTATATTTTCTGATAAATCAACCAACACTTGAATCATATTTGTTTCATCCGTACACATACTGTGTTGTAGATGATCTAATTATCTGCAGCACGATGTGCCTTGTGAGTGTTAGTCCAAGTCTGGGAAGTTATACATCTTATTACAAAGTTTATATTGATAGAAGTACGGAATCTGTAAAAGACAACTCGACAGATATGAAATTGTACCTCGCTTTTCTATGAAAACGATCTTCTCGTCCTTGGGTCGGCCTTTTGGCCAAGTGTAAAGTGTAGAGCCAACAGCAGAGGCGGTCATCCGGATGACACGTGGGGACCTGATGGGGTGGCTCTGACCCCTGGGTAACCGCTAGCCCTTATTTAAAAGAAATATTCTCGGCCTTTTTGATAAGATCAAAATGTCTTGCCATTAGGTCCGAGAAAACCTAATACCGGACCATTAACACTAGCAAACGGACTTCTGTAGGCCACATTTGGTCTAAAGCCCTTGTGGGACTAAGAGGCCGAAGAGAAAAGTGGATTGCTCCTATGGAGAACATTCCCTTTCAGAATAATATTTGAAATGTGGCTCATTCAGTCACAGGAGGATTAATCTGAGACTAGTGTGGACCCTAATTTTAACTTCTTTTTTTTTGGGTTGAATGGGGTCGTGAAAATGTACGCGTTTCATGCAATGAATCGCGATATCTTTCATATTGGCGAGCTGTCAGCAAATGTACAGGTATTGGTTATCAGTCGTAGAGTCAAAGGTGAAACAAGCTCACATTACAGAATAGATTAGTTGACGGGAAACTGTAAGGTTCCCCCTCCTCTCCCCCCACAGCTGGTCATTTCCTGTCTGCTCGCTCCGGCCACCACAGCTTGGCTTTTTATTATAATACACTGCACCATTTCAAGTGGCTAAAAGTTTTCTAAATGGACTGTTCTAAGTCCATCTGAGCTAGTGATCCTGTAATTACTACTGATCAAAATACCCAAAACTTACACTCAAAATGACAGTGTCAACAGAGTTATTTATTTAGCGTACTCACTATCAGTGGCCGAGGGATGACCAACGCGGTTCACAATCCCTCATCCCGCGGTCTGAACTAGCTGCAGACGTTTTTAACTATAGTATGAGCGTCGGTTGTTCAAAAAGCAACGACAAACTACTGAACGTAACCGTGCTTGGTAAATGACAAACAAGTAACATATGCTGGGGTAGATTGCGCCACTAAGTGTGACTTATACACATGCTAAGTATGACGTATACACATGCTAAGTATGACGTATACACATGATAAGTGGCCGGGGGTCAGGCGTGACACAGTTCAAGGACAACAGATACAATTATTGAAAAGCAAAGGCGTCAGTCTCCCGTGTGTTGCCGGGGCCCGCAGGGCGAGCAAGCAAGTGTAACACTGCACCATATCAAGCATGCCGCAAGAGGCGACCAAGGAAGGGTTGTGCTTGGGGCTGGCTGCCCCATCACGTAGCCACAAGCCACGAACATGTCACACGACAAAGCTCAATAAATGGCGCCAGCGCAGAATGGTGGGACTACAACGGTATGACAGAATCACCAGTGAAGAGCTCATGGAGAGAACTAAACACATTCCAGTAAACCAGGAGTTGAGGAAAAGACGTTGGCGCCGGGCAGGTCACACACTGAACAACCTGAGGACAGTATAACTAGACAATCTCTTGTCTGGAACCCACAAGATAGGACACACACTGAGATAGCCTGAGGACAATATAACTAGACACTCTCTTGTCTGGAACCCACAAGATAGGACACACACTGAGACAACCTGAGGACAATATAACTAGACACTCTCTTGTCTGGAACCCACAAGATAGGACACACACTGAGACAACCTGAGGACAATATAACTAGACACTCTCTTGTCTGGAACCCACAAGATAGGGACATTATAACTAGACACTCTATTGTCTGGAACCCACAAGATAGGGCACACACTGAGACAACCTGAGGACAATATAACTAGACACTCTCTTGTCTGGAACCCACAAGATAGGACACACACTGAGAGAACCTGAGGACAATATAACTAGACACTCTCTTGTCTGGAACCCACAAGATAGGACACACACTGATAAAACCTGAGGACAATATAACTAGACACTCTCTTGTCTGGAACCCACAAGATAGGACACACAGTGAGAAAATGTGAGGACAATATAACTAGACACTCTCTTGTCTGAAACCCACAAGATAGGACACACACTGATAAAACCTGAGGACAATATAACTAGACACTCTCTTAAGGACAATATAACTAGACACTCTCTTGTCTGGAACATACAAGATAGGACACACACTGAGACAACCTGAGGACAATATAACTAGACACTCTCTTGTATGGAACCCACAAGATAGGACACACACTGAGAAAATGTGAGGACAATATAACTAGACACTCTCTTGTCTGGAACCCACAAGATAGGACACACACTGAGACAACCTGAGGACAATATAACTAGACACTCTCTTAAGGACAATATAACTAGACACTCTCTTGTCTGGAACATACAAGATAGGACACACACTGAGACAACCTGAGGACAATATAACTAGACACTCTCTTGTCTGGAACCCACAAGATAGGACACACACTGATAAAACCTGAGGACAATATAACTAGACACTCTCTTGTCTGGAACCCACAAGATAGGACACACACTGAGACAACCTGAGGACAATATAACTAGACACTCTCTTGTCTGGAACCCACAAGATAGGACACACACTGAGACAACCTGAGGACAATATAACTAGACACTCTCTTGTCTGGAACCCACAAGATAGGACACACACTGAGACAACCTGAGGACAATATAACTAGACACTCTCTTGAGGACAATATAACTAGACACTCTATTGTCTGGAACCCACAAGATAGGACACACACTGAGACAACCTGAGGACAATATAACTAGACACTCTCTTGTCTGGAACCCACAAGATAGGACACACACTGAGACAACCTGAGGACAATATAACTAGACACTCTCTTGTCTGGAACCCACAAGATAGGACACACACTGATAAAACCTGAGGACAATATAACTAGACACTCTCTTGTCTGGAACCCACAAGATAGGACACACACTGAGACAACCTGAGGACAATATAACTAGACACTCTCTTGTCTGGAACCCACAAGATAGGACACACACTGAGACAACCTGAGGACAATATAACTAGACACTCTCTTGTCTGGAACCCACAAGATAGGACACACACTGAGATAGACTGAGGACAATATAACTAGACACTCTCTTGTCTGGAACCCACAAGATAGGACACACACTGAGACAACCTGAGGACAATATAACTAGACACTCTCTTGTCTGGAACCCACAAGATAGGACACACACTGAGACAACCTGAGGACAATATAACTAGACACTCTCTTGTCTGGAACCCACAAGATAGGGACATTATAACTAGACACTCTCTTGTCTGGAACCCACAAGATAGGACACACACTGAGACAACCTGAGGACAATATAACTAGACACTCTCTTGTCTGGAACCCACAAGATAGGACACACACTGAGAAAACCTGAGGACAATATAACTAGACACTCTCTTGTCTGGAACCCACAAGATAGGACACACACTGAGACAACCTGAGGACAATATAACTAGACACTCTCTTGTCTGGAACCCACAAGATAGGACACACACTGAGACAACCTGAGGACAATATAACTAGACACTCTCTTGTCTGGAACCCACAAGATAGGACACACACTGAGACAACTGAGGACAATATAACTAGACACTCTCTTGTCTGGAACCCACAAGATAGGACACACACTGAGACAACCTGAGGACAATATAACTAGACACTCTCTTGTCTGGAACCCACAAGATAGGACACACACTGAGACAACCTGAGGACAATATAACTAGACACTCTCTTGTCTGGAACCCACAAGATAGGGACATTATAACTAGATACTCTCTTGTCTGGAACCCACAAGATAGGACACACACTGAGAGAACCTGAGGACAATATAACTAGACACTCTCTTGTCTGGAACCCACAAGGCAAACAAAATAGTGGGAGACCTAAAACGCGGAGAAGAGAATTACAGAGATTAATAATAATGGAAGGACATGGCGGGAGGACATGGAGGGAGGACATGGCGGGAGGACATGGAGGGAGGACATGGAAGGAGCAGCTGGAGACAGTTGAGGGCCAATGTCGCACACGGGTATAAAAGACAGGAGAAGCAGAAGGAGAAGAAGAAGAAGTAGTAATAGTAGTAGTAGTAATGATACTAGTAGTAGTAGTAGTAATAGTAGTAGTAGTAGTAAGTAGTAGTAGTAGTAGTAGTAGTAGTAGTAGTAGTAGTAGTAGTAAGTAGTAGTAGTAGTAGTAGTAGTAGTAGTAGTAGTAGTAGTAGTAAGTAGTAGTAGTAGTAGTAGTAGTAGTAGTAGTAGTAGTAGTAGTAGTAGTAGTATTAGAAGCAACAGCAGAAGATGAGGAGGCGGTAGATGATGAGAACGAATAAGTGAAGGAAGAAGAAAGACATCAGTAACGGCTATCATATAATCATCCATTTATATACCGTTTACTATTTGTTACCTATAACATTTACAATGATGCATATTACATTTATGATACGATAAGGAACTTCGCAATTGTCAACACGTCAATATATTTGACCTGGTTCAATCAGGGTCTCTCTCTCCGACTGACCAGGTTACAAGTTTGTACTTAACAGTTTATCTGGGTCTATGTGATTCTCAAATTCACTTGTATTGAACAGTTTGTCTGGCGAAGCACTCAGGTAGTTCCTAGATGTGAGGTCTCCCGCCGACACCGCCACGTCTGCCACACACTTGTCTGTCATCTTTGGCGGGATTGAATCATTTGTTCTGTGAAAATATGGTGGCAAGTTTTGATGGCTAGAATGTTTCACGTGTGAATAACATTCATTCATTCATTCACTCATTCGTGCAACCATAATCACCATATGAGTGTAGGGACTACAAACACAGTGGACGTTGGAACATGAGTGTGGGAACGTGAGTGTCGGAACATGAGTCTGGGAACATGAGTGTGGGAACTACAAACTAACACACAGGGGACGTGAGGCAATCAATTGGGGAACCCGTTGAGGCCACTGAGACAGTTACAAAAATAAACACACATAATATTGTTTGGCACTCACAGAAGGAGAAGAAGGAAGTAGAGACTAGAGGACGACTAGACAATATAAAATATGAAAGCTATAGCTATCGCGGTCGGTAACTATAACTTTCAAATTGTATGTTGTCTAGTGCGTCCTCTAGTCTCTACTTCCTTCTTCTCCTTCTGTGAGTGCCAAACAATACTACGTGTGTTTATTTATGGACGTGAGGCAGTAACGTCACATCTATTGGGTCACAACCCGTGTGATGACGAAGTAGGAACACATATTGCTCTTGCTTCGATCTGTTGGCAAGTTTGCCCACAAACGCCCAGATAACGGAGATCACATTTTAATTGGAACACAATTAGTTGTTTGCTTGTTTGCTTGTGTTCGCTGGCTGTGGACTCCAGCGTGAAGTCCTGTATGTCGGATGAAGGCATCCTGTTGTCCAACATCAGTGTGATGTCATACAGGACCTGAGGTTTGCGTGAGTATCCGTTGTCCCATGTCTGGCTTATTGGTGTGCAGACTGGTGGTTCCTCGCCGTGTAGGCAGATACTCTCCGACTTCAGAAGAATCAGCGATCCTACCCCGTTACCCAGGACCCCGAAGGGACCTGTTGCCCAGGACGCACGACTAGGACGTGTTAGTAGGTCTTGGCCAGTATAGAACCTGGCCCTGGTGTCTTGGAAACACCTTCGCGTCCCCCACAATTAGTCATTTGCCTGCCGATCCGATGGTCATATACGTTCGAATCTTTAGCCAGGTTGTGATTAGACAAAATGATCTGTCTGGACTCCGAGGTAGACCTCGGATAAAACGAGTGCCAAAACTATTCTGGAGAGTGAAGGCGGCCGGTTTAATATTGACCACACGACGCGTCGACTGCCGATTGACCTATGCACATGTTGATGCTAGCACATATACCCAATACGCCTCATGGCGTGGAGACGGAGCCTCATCGTGATGTTTACTCCCCATATCTGTTGTGAGGTCCTTTCAGCTGAGTATACATGCTGCTATCAGACCAGGTGCAGGCTAGTCAGCCTGAGCTAAGGGGTTATCCCCGTGTAGGTCGAGTACACACAGGTCGACGTGGCTGAGCGGACAAGAGCGTTTCATCTTAAACTTCCGGTGCGGTGATGGCGGGGTAGGAGGTTCAGTCCATACACCGACATTAATTTGAAATCAGAGTCAGCTTCTCGTTAATAAAGCGATGGGAAACTACTTAACAAAACATTGCGTAGACAATCAACCTGGGATTAGTAGAATGTCCCGCGAATTACATTCAACATTTTGTTACAGTATCCACGTTGCCATGAGATGGATACGAGAAACAGAGCAAGTGTAAACTTATGTCACTAAGACACGAGTTGACAAACCAACTCGACACCGGGACACGAAGGGGCGGAGTTATGTGGTCATATGACTGCGCCAGGCGAGAAGCCGGAAAAGGGTGCGCTCAGGCAGAGCGAGCTGAGACGTGAAAGAAGAAGGTTGATTCGGAGAGATTCTTGAGTTTGAAAGCGGTTTTGCGTTGGTTGCAGTTATTCAACCAGCAGTGAACAGTAACGAATGTTCTTGTTTAAGAAAGCTGTGAGCGAAGAAGCAGTACACTGAAGTTAACGGCTGACGATGGGCCAGTAAATGTCGACCAGCTGTGGTGAGAGAGCTGACCCCGTTTTGTGAACCGTTGACAAGAATGGCGGAGAGAGAGACACACTGTGACACGTTGGTCACCAGTGTAAGGTGCGTGAGTAACTAGAACTGTTATTAAAGTTTAGCAGTCAATTGTAGAGTCTATAGTGTGCGACAACAGCAAGGAGCAAATGACGATTAGTTGTACCATGTAATCTCTATTGATAGACAGTGGGTGTGTTGGTCATACATAGAACGCTGAAAGGCAGGAAGCTGGCGCTGTATGATGGCAACCACGGTGATAAATGTCCTACAATAAAGTGATCTTGTGCTCTAAGGACGCGTTGAACTTGTGTTGTGTGCACGAAAGATTCGTACAGTGTTGAGACGAGCCGGCAGAGATATTTCTACTGGATCTTCTAACCCCTAGACCAAAACCAAGATGTCGGATATGAGCAGTGAAACCGGCTATTGGCACACGTATATCTCGACTCCGTGGCGAAGGAAGTTCTGACGCAGTTCGTAATCCCGCATACCGCGTTCGAAACACAGCTGCGGGCGATTTGACAGTAGACCGCCTTGTGTTGTTTTTTACCAAATGGTATGGGTGCCAGTCGTTCAGAAAGCAATGGCAAACTACTGAACGTAAACTTGCCGAGAGATCACAACAGCGAAAAATGCTGGTGTTGACTGCGATATCCTGTAAAGGATATGCAATTAACTTTTTTTATCCACTTGTATACTAACTTCCAGAGACATCAAGTACGGTAACCACCCTGTTTTCTATGTGAGTATACTTAAGACGTGGATAACGATGATGCCGATGATTAATGTGATAATGGTGGTAGGGATGTTGTTTACAAATATATTGATATCCTAATGAATCACACAACAACAACAACAACAATAATAACAACGCCAATAACAACAACAGAAATAACAAAAGCAACAACAACAACAACAATAACTACTACTATTACTACTACTACTACTACTACTACTACTACTACTACTACTACTACTACTACTACTACTACTACTACTACTACTACTACTACTACTACTGCTGCTGCTGCTGCTACTGCTACTGCTACTACTACTACTACTACTACTACTACTACTACTACTACTACTGCTACTGCTGCTGCTGCTACAACAACTACTACTACTATTGCTACTACTACTACTATTGCTGCTGCTCCTACTACTACTACTACTACTACTACTACTACTACTACTACTACTACTACTACTACTACTACTACTACTACTACTACTGCCACTACTACTACTACTATTACTACTACTACTACTACTATTACTATTACTACTACTACTACTACTACTACTACTACTACTACTACTACTGCTGCTGCTGCTACTGCTACTACTACAACTACTACTACTACTATTGCTACTACTACTACTACTACTACTACTACTACTACTACTACTACTACTACTACTACTACTACTACTACTACTACTGCTACTGCTGCTGCTGCTGCTGCTACAACTACTACTACTAATACTATTGCTACTACTACTACTAATGGTTACGACGATGATAATTAAGATGACAACGATGATGAAATGGTGATAACGAATTACCTCTGGATATTTGAGCTGGAAGGATCACAGAAGCTGTCCCCGCCCCCCTCCCCCGCACACCCAGCGGTCATCAAGACGGACTTCACGTGAGCCTCCTTCTGAGTTGAGGGTTCCGAATTGTCCTGTAGTGCAGCGGGCAGCTCCAGCGCATCCACCGACCTGCCGACACTCCCTAAGAGGCGAAGATCCACGTCTGCCTTGTTCCCAGGAGTTCCCATCACAGCCAGGGTCAGGGTTTCTAGACTACAATCCAGGGAAGAACATTGGGAACCTGGAGTCGGATACAAACCGCTTTTCTCCGTGTCGCAGGATGAAGGACTATCGCCCTCGCTGTGCAGAGTCAACGAGGGACTTACATTCAGGTACTTGGTGTCATCAGAACGGACGGCGTCTGCCAACTGCCCGCTGTTTCCTTTCATTGAGACCTCGTACGATGCTCGGGTGACCATACTAGCTATGTCATCTGACTCGCTGCTTCCCCCAGTTTCATCCTTCAAATGGGAGTCAATCGGCCCCAGATCAATGCCAGAATCTTCACAGCAAGCGCTTGTGTCTGTGTCTTTCACATCTCCATCGCGTGAGATTTTTGTCTTCTGGTCGTCCATGTTGATTTCTTTGCCGCCATCTTTAGCATCATCTGGCCACTTTCTAGTTTCTCCATCCGAAGAGGTAACATCACCTGAAGACAACCCTTTGCCTTTGTCCCTTTTGCTCGATATTTGGTTTCCACATTTGCTTTTTGACGCGAAAATTCGTTTCCGTGCATCATTGTCACTTTCTGAAGACTTATCATTCTCCAGAAACTCGGACTTAATGGAGTTCTTCTTGCCATTGCAGCCCTGCTTGTACTTGTGTTGCAGGCATTTTGTCCTGGCCTGGTCAGTAGGGTCGCTGGCTGTGATCCCATTACTTGTAGAGGGCATGTTGATGTCATTACTTTGTGAGCCAGTCTTAGTCGTGGGGTTTTTAATGTCCTTGGCCTCGTTGTTCTCGTCTGACTCGAGTTCGTCATCAACAAAGAGCGGGTTTTTGCAACCTTGCACGCCAGTGACGTCACTGGGATCTCTAGAGGTCAGGGGGTCATGGTCAGTTGAGTCGGCCGCAGACATTGAGCGATCTAAGAATAACAAGAAGACATCGTTACTTTAAATCAATGTCCGACCAGACGGTCATTGTAGCAGCAATATATCGTTACATCAAACCAATGTCCGACCAGACGGTCATTGTAGCAACAATACATCGTTACATCAAATCAATGTCCGACCACATGATCATTGTAACAACGAGAGAAATAGGGGGTGGAGTTGCATGGGCACACGCTGAAGAAATTATGCCACACCACGACACACAATACAACATACAACACAGCACACAACACAGCACACAACAGAACAGATGGCAGCTATGGAGATGTCACTGGGGCAACCTTCAGGCCACTGAAAATAACATAAAAAGTAAATTGACAGCTATGATGGACACTCATAGAAGTAGAGAAATGAAGGTACTTTAAACGTTAACGCGTTCCTCCAAGTAGGCGCTGTTGCCATTTTGAGACGGCATACCAACATGATGGCTTGCAGATCCACACATCGATGGGGAAGACCTTAGACTTGTAAACACCATATAGTTGAAACAACAAGCTGCCATAATGATTGATAATGAAGTAGGTCAATATCAGCCTGTTAAGAGAGATGTGCGACAGAGATGTGTAATGTCTCTAGATGGTTGTTATTTTTTTTTCTTTCGCTTTACAGTGAAAATATTGTGTTAGACATTTAGAAAGTATGAGAAGAATCACCACTGGGGAACATAACATCAATATCATTAAATATGCGGATGATACTGTATTGGTTGCAGACAATGAACACGATCTGCAACATTTAGTAGATACTGTTATTGTACACAGTGTACAACTAGGGTTAGAATTAAATTGTAAAAAGAAGAAAGAAATACCACAATGTAATATACCGGTAAATTTGAATATTCTTAAACAAGTGAATCGGTACAACTATTTCGGAACAATCATACCATCTAATGGGAGGTACCTTGAAGAGATTAGAATAATAATCGCCCGGCAAAGGCAGCCTTTTTCAATATGGAAAACATACTGTCCAATATAATGATGGTAAGTGGTATATAGAACCTGTACTTTTCTATGGATGTGAAATGTGGACAATGGGAAGATAAGATGGAACACATCTTATGGCAGTGGAAATATGGTTTTTGAAAAAAAACCTGCAAAGAGTACCATGGACAGACAGAAAAACAAATGAGCAAGTCATACAAGAAGCAAATGAAAAGTGTAAAATGATTAGAGAAATTAGACGTAGACAGTCCACATTTTCTGGGCACAATATGAGAAGAAATAAACTAGAGAATTTTGGGAAAAGAACAAGGGGAAGGCAGATAAGTACACATCTCGATAGCTTGGCCACGTGGCATGGTCGAGACATGAACACAGTGCTGATCCACGACTCTGGTGATCGTGTAAGATGGCGAAATATGATCGTCCACAGAAATCGGCATGGCACATGATGATGAGGTTCAAATCCCGATGTGCCCACTATGGCTCTCGAGGTTATATTATCAAGTGAGCCTAACCATCGCCACTGTTCTGCTCTACTTGTATGAATGCCGAGGAAAACAGGCGTGTACTTCTACCCATGGCCACTGCTCTGCTCTACTTGTATGGACATCGAGTTAGTGGGGATGTGTGTGTATGGTTTGGGGATGTGTGAATGGATGTGCGATGTGTGGGTTGGTGGAGGATTGTGTGCGTGGGTGGGGAATATGTAGTCGATGGAGATGTGGCTGGGGGATGGGTGGTTTTAGGTGTGGGTGGGGAGAGGATGTGTGGGTTAGAATGTGGATGGGCGTGGGATGTGTGGCTTAGTGGGGGAATGTTTGTGGGTGGCGAGTGTGTTTTGGTTGGGGGATCAGGTGAGGGCAGTGTGTGTGGGTGGGGGATGTGCGCGAGGGAGATGGGTCGGTTGGTGGGGTATGTATGTGTCCCTGGTGTGCGTGTGTGTGGGTAGGTGGGGGTGTGGGTGGGGTGATGTATGGATAAGTGGGAGATGGGCCTCATAACATGGTAATAAGCCTTGTTTATGTTTACAACATTCATTTCACAATGTTTATTTTTCTTCCTATGTAAATGTATAATGCTCTTGATGAATGAAAGACGAGTGATTGGAAGGGCCGAATGTAAGACGGGCCTGCGCGCCCAATGTGTGACCCTAATAAAGTTGATTTGATTTGATTTGATTTGATTTGATGCCGAGGAAAACAGGCGTGTACTTCTCATGAAAACTACAGACACGGGAAGTCCATCCAGTTGCCCCCAAAATTACGACTGGGCTTTGTTGACAGAATACATGTAGGTCAAGAAAGGAACAGCTTGTCACCCACAAACATGTCTGTCTTTGAGACAGAAGCGAAGAAGACTTATGTTGTTTATGTTATTGTTATATTATTGACCCAAGGCTCGTCCACACCTAGAGAAGATACGATACGACATATCACGAGAAGACACGATAAGACAAGCCACGAGGAGACATGATAAGACAATACTAGACACAGGAATAGAGAGAAAAAGCAGCGGCTGCAGCAGGATATAACAATATGAAATGGAGACAAATAGGTATTTTAAACTCCTGCGAGAAAAAACGAACTAAACATCAACAAACGTTGCACATACCTTACAAGGAGATCCACGTGTCGCGAAATACAGGTGAAAAATCCGAAATCAGAAGCACTCAATAAATATAAAAATGAATAATAAAATAAGATAAAATACACACGAACGCATACAATACGACACACAGACGTTTCGATTCTCAGAATCTTTGTCAATGACAACACAGCTAACAGCGAGATACAGCAAACGAAAGACCCCAAAATACACTAACACACGATCTATAACTTAGCCACGTGAGGCCGGAAAGGTGACTTGGCCAGCTGAATTAAAAATGGGTTGCCAAAAAGGATTGGAGTAGCCAAAAATATGTGAACAGTCTGCTATGAAAATATAGGAAAGTGAGGACAATTAAGTTAGATATGGGGGGGGGGGGGGGGACAGCATAGTAATAGATAGTGTGAACAATTAGGGAAGATGCCACAGTTATACTGTAGCGTCCACAACCGTATTCATTCCGGCTGGGTGGATGCATCCCAGATTGTTGATTAGTTGGCATTCAATTTTAAGTCTGATGCCGCTATTGGAGAAGCAAGGTTTTATTGCGGTGACACATGCATCGTCGGCTCCATTGTGGTTGAAGGAATTGAAATGGTTGGGGACAGGTTTGTCAGCGCCCTGATTGATGTCCCTGGGGTGTTCCCTGAAACGATCCGCAAGACGTCTGCCCGTTTGGCCAATGTATTTCATGTCACATCGTTTGCAGATGATAACATAAATCAGATTGCGGGATGTGCAAGTGAAAGAATCTTTCAAGGTGAAGGTACCTCGGGGAAATGCAATCTCTGGTGTCTGAACAACGTATGGGCATGTCAGACAGTTCCTACGATGGCATTCGAATGTGCCCACGGATGAGGTAACCGTGGGGAGGCGACTATGCACAAGGTGGTCTCTGAGGCTCTGGTTACGGCGGAAAATTACCCTAGGACCATTGGAGAATACCTCACGAGTGGTAGGATCGGATTCCAAGATGGACCAGTGTCTCAGGAAAATGTGCTTGATGGCATAGGCATGTGGATGGAAGGTGAGGATAAGCTTGGGTTCATTGTTCTGAGGTCGCGTATGCTTGGCGAGGGACATTTCCCGCGAGACCTGGGTTATGCGGCAGAAGGCTGTCGACAAGACGCCCTCTGGGTAGGACCGTCTGAGGAAAAAGTCCAGCATTTCGTGGGCTCTCTCGAGGAAGTCATTATCGTCCTGACAGATACGACGAAGGCGGAGTAACTGGGAATATGGGATGGAATCTTTGCAGCTTTTGGGGTGGGATGAGCTGTACAGGAGGAAACCGTGAGCATCAGTAGGTTTATAGTACACGGAGATCGTCAGGCCTGTAGGGTTTAACTTGATGGTGGTGTCAAGGAAATTGACAGAGGTGGTAGAAATTTCTGAGGTGAATTTGATCGATGGATGGAAGTTATTGACATAATTAATGAAACGGTTCAGTTCCGCCTCTGACATGTCAGTGAGACCTATGCCGTCATCGATGTAGCGTCGGTAAAAAGAAGGGAGAAGACCATCATAGCTAAGTTCAATCTGGTGTTCCAGATGTCCCATAAATACACATGCGTAGCTGGGTCCCATTTTAGTGCCCATGGCGACACCGCTGATTTGTTCAAAGTAGTGGCCATTGAACTCAAAGGAATTATTGGTGAGGACCAATTCAGCGAGTCTCACAAGTGTGCGGGCAGGGATGGCTTGATCTGTGCGTTGATCCAGAAAGAACTGTAGCGCCCTGAGGCCATCAGCGTGAGGAATGGAGATGTAGAGGGAACATACATCCATTAGGAATAGTCTATATGTGTTCCCAGGAGTCAGTTGGAGAGAGTTGAATGAAAGTATATTTATTGAGTGCTTCTGATTTCGGATTTTTCACCTGTATTTCGCGACACGTGGATCTCCTTGTAAGGTATGTGCAACGTTTGTTGATGTTTAGTTCGTTTTTTCTCGCAGGAGTTTAAAATACCTATTTGTCTCCATTTCAATACTAGACACAATACATAACAAGAATAGTAAAACAAAACAGAACAAACAAGAATATCTTTTGTCGTCATTTTTTTTTGTCGGCAGGAGAAGGAATGAAAACACAAGACCAGATAAGTACCGACACGTACACTGAAGGCGGAAGTGACGTCCCAACTTGTAGTGACGATCAAGACTAACTAACCAACTATACTTAACCAATCAGATTGATGCAAGAGAATTGATCATCGTTCAGCAAAAACTCATTAAAGCTAAGTGGGCTGAAGACTTTTTATCCAAAAGCAGAACAACCAGTGGAAGACTGTAGCCACTGACCGCATATTCTAGCTTCGAATAGACGTAATTTGGGAGTTTATGCACGTTGTAAAATGCGCATGACGTCAAATAACGAATACTATATTTTGAACAACCTGCAATCATGTTGGAGGGACTGTTTAACAGCAATACATTTCGTATATTTTGGTATTAAGCGGTGAGTTCTGTTGTTATCATCATGCAACTTCAGTGCATTCATTGCATAATAGATAAGAAGTATGGAGAAAATGTGGTGTAATTCTCTCAGCGTAACTCCAGCGTGCCGGCTTCGTGGCTTAGGAGTTATGACTTTTCTCCGTAATCTCGTATACTCTCGTCGGTAACGTGATGACGGTGAGAATCAGCAGTGGTTCGAATCGCATCCGTAACTTACGGGGTATGTGAGCCGGCCGCTCAGAAAGCAATGGCAAACTACTGAGCGCAATCTTGCCAAGAAATCAACATACAGCTGAAAGATGTTGGTGTTGACAGCGTTGTCCTGTAAAGGATATGCAAAAATAAAAAATAAAAGTAAAAACTCCAGCGTATTGGCCGAGTGAGTGTTAACCTATATTGTAAACTTTTCCTTTTATTCGGGTTCATTGTGATAATCTTTCCAAATAAGATATTTGCAGTGAGATGGAAAACTCCTGACTCATTCTAGGGGAGGAGTTATCATACGCATACCGTCTCCCTACAGTTAGCAATGAGTCGAGTAAACGTGCAGACGCAGCTGCCTTTCAGTAAGATCGCCGGCCAAGATATGGGCTATGTGGGCGAGCACGACTACACATCCTGAGACTTAGAACCTGGCGAGGAGTGGGTGCAAATGCCAACAGACTTCTGCACATCCTTTTCAGTTTGCATCCAACTAGATAGAAAATGCAGACAAGAAAATCCGGCTGCTGTTGAGGCTGAAGTACAAGCGTTGATTTTCGAGAATTCGCTAGACGGTGACGCGGTCATCTACACAGATGGGTCGGTCGTCCGACATGTGAGAAGCTCATGGGCCTTTACAGCTCGGGCCGGAGGGAGAATTGTGAAGGAGGACTCTGGTGCTTTCACTGAAACCACAAGTAGCCTGACCATGGAAGTAAAGCAATAACATGGCTCGAGACACAGACATTCACTAGGGCTTGTTTCCTTAGCGACTCAATGAACATGATCAAGAGGATAGAGGAGGGATCGATCCGAAGAGAATGGTTGCTGCCTCTGGAGCGGTCTCGGCTGGCAAAGATTAGTTTCATCTTCGTGCCAGGTCATGCGGGAGTACAAGGTAATGAGCGGGCTGACAAGCTCGCAGGTGAGGCTACTGTGGAGGGCGGACGCGCCATGGACCAGGCTGACATTCTGAATGCTCTACGAGAAGTAAGACCTTTGCGAGAACCAAGTGATGACTGTGAATCTACAACAATGGCCAGACTGCGAGAGCAGCAAATTAAAAGAGGGGTGGCCAAACAAGAACACTACGCAGGAAGCCAAAGAAGATTGATAAACCAACACAGAACTGGCGTCGTTAGCCGCTACACGTTGCGGGATTTGCTGAGGAGGGGATCCGAGCACTTATGGACTGAATGGTTCGATGTGCAATGAGGATGATCTGTCGACTAACTAACTAACTAACAGACTAGGAACAGATTGTAATATCTCGAAGTGCAACAACACAACGCTGACAGATTTTAAAACAGCATCGTCTGGTGATAATCGACACGTTGTAACCTAACTCACCATTGCTGGTGTCTGGAACTGACGTAAACGAGGTTATCTTCATCCCAGACTCATCACTGTGACCTATTTTGCCAGACTCCAGGTCATCACAGGCTGTGGAAGATCCCGTCCCAATGTAGGTGGAGGAGCGGCTTCTGTAGGAGACATACAAGATCAATAGCCGTTTGCAGGGAGTATCCATAGCTGTTTGTGATGCTACTACTACTACTACTACTACTACTACTACTACTACTACTACTACTACTACTACTACTACTACTACTACTACTACTACTACTACTACTACTACTACTACTACTACAATTTCTACTACTACTACTACTACTACTACTACTACTACTACTACTACTACTACTACTACTACTACTACTACTACTACTACTACTACTACTACTACTACTACTACTACTACTACTACTACTACTACTACTACTACTACTACTACTACTACTACTACTACTACTACTACTACTACTACTACAATAATATTACTATTTAATGAGATGATTGACATAAATAAACTCACTTGTTCCCGTTTTTATATGAGATGATAGACATAGATAAACTCACTTCTTCCTGTTTTTATATGAGATGATAGACATAGATAAACTCACTTGTTCCTGTTTTTATATGAGATAATTGACATAAATAAAATAAATAAACTCACTTGTTCCCGTTTTTTATGAGATGATTAACATAAACAAACTCACTTGTTCCCGTTTTTTTAATGAGATTATACACATAGATAAATTCACTTGTTCCTTTTATATGAGATGATACACATAGATAAACTCACTTGTTCCTGTTTTTCATGAGATGACAGACGTGAATAAATTCACTTGTTTCCGTAGTTTATGAGATGATAGACATAGATAAACTCACTTGTTCCTGTTTTACGTGAGATGATAGACATAGATAAACTCACTTGTTTCTGTTTTTGATGAGATGATAGACATAAATAAACTCACTTGTTCCTGTTTTTGATGAGATGGTAGACATAGATAAACTCACTTGTTTCTGTTTTTGATGAGATGGTAGACATAGATAAAATCACTTGTTTCTGTTTTTGATGAGATGATAGACATAGATAAACTCACTTGTTTCTGTTTTTGATGAGATGATAGACATAGATAAACTCACTTGTTCCTGTTTTACGTGAGATGATAGACATAGATAAACTCACTTGTTTCTGTTTTTGATGAGATGATAGACGTGAATAAATTCACTTGTTTCCGTAGTTTATGAGATGATAGACATAGATAAACTCACTTGTTTCTGTTTTTGATGAGATGATAGACATAGATAAACTCATTTGTTCCTGTTTTACGTGAGATGATAGACATAGATAAACTCACTTGTTTCTGTTTTTGATGAGATGATAGACATAGATAAACTCACTTGTTTCTGTTTTTGATGAGATGGTAGACATAGATAAACTCACTTGTTTCTGTTTTTGATGAGATGGTAGACATAGATAAACTCACTTGTTTCTGTTTTTGATGAGATGATAGACATAGATAAACTCACTTGTTTCTGTTTTTGATGAGATGGTAGACATAGATAAACTCACTTGTTTCTGTTTTTGATGAGATGGTAGACATAGATAAACTCACTTGTTTCTGTTTTTGATGAGATGATAGACATAGATAAACTCACTTGTTTCTGTTTTTGATGAGATGATAGACATAGATAAACTCACTTGTTTCTGTTTTTGATGAGATGATAGACATTGATAAACTCACTTGTTTCTGTTTTTGATGAGATGGTAGACATAGATAAACTCACTTGTTTCTGTTTTTGATGAGATGGTAGACATAGATAAACTCACTTGTTTCTGTTTTTGATGAGATGATAGACATAGATAAACTCACTTGTTTCTGTTTTTGATGAGATGGTAGACATAGATAAACTCACTTGTTTCTGTTTTTGATGAGATGATAGACATAGATAAACTCACTTGTTCCTGTTTTTGATGAGATGGTAGACATAGATAAACTCACTTGTTTCTGTTTTTGATGAGATGGTAGACATAGATAAACTCACTTGTTTCTGTTTTTGATGAGATGGTAGACATAGATAAACTCACTTGTTTCTGTTTTTGATGAGATGGTAGACATAGATAAACTCACTTGTTTCTGTTTTTGATGAGATGATAGACATAGATAAACTCACTTGTTTCTGTTTTTGATGAGATGATAGACGTGAATAAATTCACTTGTTTCCGTAGTTTATGAGATGATAGACATAGATAAACTCACTTGTTTCTGTTTTTGATGAGGGAGGTGATGATCATGACGAAGAAGGCCACGATGAGCATGGCGATGACCACGATGACTCCCACCAGCCACTCCGGCAGGTGATCCCCGATGATGTCATCCTGGCTTCCGTCCCCGCGCTGTCAGACAGAGGCATGCCGGGGGAACATCAATCAATCAATTATATCATTAATAAATCAACATAAAAATTAAGCAATCAATCAACAATTAAATCAGTCAATCAATTGGATTAGATTAACAATCAATCAATCAATATAACAATTAATCAATCGATCACTCAATCAACATTTCAATCGATCAATCAATCAACTTGTCAATCGCGAAATCAAAATTTCAATCAGTCAGTCAACATAGCAACTAATTAACCACATTTCAATCGACCAATCGATAAACATATCAAGCACTAAACCAACATTTCAATCACTCAATCAAAATATCAGCCAGTCAAAGAATCGACATGTTACTCAACCTATCAACATATCAGCCAGTCAAAGAATCGACATGTTACTCAACCTATCAACATATCAGCCAGTCAAAGAATCGACATGTTACTCAACCTATCAACATATCAGCCAGTCAAAGAATCGACATGTTACTCAACCTATCAACATATCAGCCAGTCAAAGAATCGACATGTTACTCAACCTATCAACATATCAGCCAGTCAAAGAATCGACATGTTACTCAACCTATCAACATATCAGCCAGTCAAAGAATCGACATATTACTCAACCTATCAACATATCAACCAGTCGACATTTCAACATATCCCTCAATCAATCAATCAACATATCGATCAGTAAGTTATCCAACATATCAATTAATCAATTAATTTACATAAAAATGTATCAAATAATAAACATATAAATCAATCAATTGATCAACATACAAATCAATCAATCAATCCAATTAATCGACAGATCAGTACCTCAACATATTAATCACTCAATCAAGGTATAAATAAATCAATCCACTTATAAATCAATCAACATATCAGCCATGCAATCATCATGTAATTGAAATAATCTACATGTCAATAAATCAACATATCAACTAATCAATTAATTGATATATCAATAAATTAACATATGAGTCAATCAATCACAATTTCAATCAATTAATATATCAATTCGTCAAATAAATTAATCTATCAAATTAATCAGCATATCGATCAACCTATCATAATATCAATCAATCGGCGTATCATTAATTTATCAATAAATAAATTATCACACCATGTAATCAACATATCAATCGATCTCACATCCAATCCATGAAACAATTGTTCAGGATTCAGTCGGTCTACCTGTCTCGCGGTCTACCTGTCTCGAGGTCTATCTGCCTGTCTGCCGGTCTGCCAGCCTATTGGTTATCCAAATATCCAACATATAGTTTGTACAGTCATCCAACAATCCACTATACAGTTGTACATTCCTCCAATAATCCAACATACAGTTGTACGTTCCTCCAACAATCCAACATACAGTTGTACATTCCTACTACAGTCCAACATACAGTTGTACATTCCTACTACAGTCCAACATACAGTTGTACATTCCTACTACAGTCCAACATACAGTTGTACATTCCTACTACAGTCCAACATACAGTTGTACATTCCTCCAATCATCCAACATACAATTGTACATTCCTCCTACAGTCCAACATACAGTTGTACATTCCTCCAACAATCCAACATACAGTTGTACATTCCTCCAACAATCCAACATACAGTTGTACATTCCTCCAACAATCCAACATACAGTTGTACATTCCTACTACAGTCCAACATACAGTTGTACATTCTTCCAATCATCCAACATACAATTGTACATTCCTCCTACAGTCCAACATACAGTTGTACATTCCTCCAACAATCCAACATACAGTTGTACAGTCATCCAACAATCCAACATACAGTTGTACATTCCTCCAACAATCCAACATACAGTTGTACATTCCTCCTACAGTCCCCAGTCCATCCAGTTATCCAGTTAGTTACACACATACGCACATACACACACGCACATACGCACACACATGTCGGACAGCCAGGTATACATGCATGCTAGCATTAACCCACCCACCCATATACATACAATACATACTACATACACAGTCACACACACACATATACACACACACTCACATATACACACACATAAGCACGCACGCACGCAAGCACGCACGCACGCAAGCACGCACGCACAGATAGACAGACAGGCAGACACACACACACACAGACACACACAGACATACCCCAAGCTCGATGTTCTGCAGGTCCGAGTGGAAGATCTCCTCCAGGTCCTCGTCAATGTGGTAGTCCACATCAGATTCTTCCATGACCAGTGGTCAGCTGGGTCCAGATGTCTCAATTCGTGTCCGAGTCTGGCAGTTGCTGCAACAGGCGCTAGGCTGCAGATGTGAGAGAGACTCAAGTCAACTACTTTAGCACAGCTGGGTCTGTTATATTTCACCAGTTGTAGAACATTACATGTTGAATCATGTCCCGTCTGCACTAGTAGCACATAACTTAGCAAATAAGTAAGTTAGTAAGCAGCTAAATAAGTAACTATGTTAATCAGTCATTCAGTCGGTAAGTAATGAAGTCATCATCATCAAGTGTCCTGCTAGCTGGCGTAGGCGTTCATGGCTCTTCACAGATCTCGGTCTTTTGTGTTCTGGATCAACTCTGCTGATGATATTCCTCCATGCCACTGTCTCAGTCCATCCAGCACCATTTCTCTTGGTTTGCCTCTGTCTCTCTTCCCCTCGATCTTTTCAGTTGTCACGATGTTCTCCAATGCCTCTCTTCTCATCACATGACCAAAGAAAGCTGTTTGTCTCTTTCTTATCTATATATATAAAATACAATGTATGTCTGTCTGTATGTATGTTATTTATGCGTACGCAAACGCTCCATCCGATTGAGATGAAATTTTCTATATGTTTTCTTCTCATTCCCGTGAAGCCAACTGTTATAGTTTGTTAGTGTTCAAACAGTTATTTACGTAATAAAATTTAATATGTTAATTTACATTATAATTAATATATAGCGAAGGGACTTAACTTAAGAAAAGTTATATCAAGGGACATAACTTTTATTAGCATTGCTATATATTTTATATATAATTGTTGCATTATTATCAAAGCTTTATAAACGGTTTGTCTACATTTCTTTACAGGCATATGCGTTATAATATATAATGATAAAACCTTTAAGGCATTTTTAAAGTTTTCATAAAAATAATGCATCTATTTTAAATACGTGAAAATTTTCTAACTCATCTTTTTATTTCTCTTCGACATCTATACAGACATCCCAGCATTTAATAGGTTTTCGTGATATCTTGATAAGTTTACATTCAGTATATTCAGATTGGGGGGGGGGGGGGGGAGGAACATCAATTAGACACATTGCAAACAATTTTTTTTCCCCACGACGCTTGACGGCAGAAGTGGAAGATGATGATGATGATGATGATGATGCAAACAATTTTAGATATCCATGGGCTAACAGACGCATACAGGCAGATGCACCCCCATGGAACAGATACAACACACACAAACAATGCGCATAACTGAGCAGCGCGATTAGATAGAATTTATGCGCCCATAACACATCATATAACACAAGTCAAGCATTTACAGGAGACACTGAACTTCACAGATCATAAGGCGGTAGTTGCAACACTAAACACAGTACAAGCAACACCACATCTTAGAAGATCTCCCCATTGGAAACTGAACTGCACACTTTTACAAAATCAGAACTATGTAGATTGCATAACAAAACTGATCCTCACATACACAAGCGATATACCGGAGGGTAAAGCGCGAGAACTCTGGGAAACACTTAAACAAACTATACGAGAGAGAACACAAACACTAGCAGCAGTAATACACAAGCAAAAACTACAACAAGAAAAAGTATTGGAAAATGCAATTAAGCTCTTACTACAGACAGACAAAAATTCACCACACATCATAGCATTACAGGAAGAATTAGATCTCCACAGACATCATCGATTTCAGGGGGATTTACTGCGAACAAAGTTACAAACTATAACACAAGAGATACCGAGTAAACAATACCTAGCTTTAGAACAAAACATACAGCGCAGCAGACAAATAGGCCAGATAATTGACAGGGAAGGAAATATACAAGTCGAGCCACAACAAATAGCCATAGCCTTTGAAGATTATTACAGGAACCTTTATACAGAGGAAAACACACAGGCGAACGTGCAAGAACACTTTATGAAATTCACAAAAGAACTCACAGAGGAACAGAAACTAACACTAGATACTGAATTAACACTAACAGATATAACACAAGCGGTTCATGGAATGCAGAAGGGCAAATCGCCTGGCCCTGACGGCATTACTGCTGAATTCTATCAGTTTTTCTTTCCTCTTCTAGGTCCCCTTTTACTAGCAGTATTCTCTGAATCTTTCCACAAACATGAACTCCCATCCAGTTTCAACACGTCTTACATCACTCTTATTCCGAAGGAGAACACTGACAAGACACTTTTAAAGAGTTACAGACCTATCTCGCTTTTAAATGTAGACTACAAGATTTTAACAAAGACTTTGACGAATAAATTGAAACCAGTAATGGCATCTCTCATTCATGAAGACCAGCAATGTAGTGTGCAACACCGGAATATCCAGCAACACACACACTTCATAAGGGACATCATCAACTACACACATATGAAAAACTGTCAGTCCTCAATTCTCTCTTTAGATCAAGAAAAAGCATTCGACAGAATATCTCACTCATACCTCCACAAAACTCTCTCACACTGCAACGTGGGAAATTATTTTCGGACATGGGTCAAAATTTTATATTTGAAACCGGAAAGTCGGATTCTATTAAACCATACTCTAACTTATTCTTTCTGGTTGACTAGGTCAGTGAGACAGGGATGTCCCTTGTCCCCTTTACTGTACGTTGTCGCTCTAGAGCCACTTCTAGAAAAGATACGACAGGATGACAATGTCAGGGGTACGTTCATTCCAGGGAAGGGTGAACAAAAGCTGCGTGCTTATGCGGACGATACCATTTTCTTTCCGACCACTGAAAAATATGTACGGATCATTTTGGAGACGTTCTCGTTTTTCGGCAAAGGGAGTGGGGCAAAATAAAACGTCCAAAAATCTACTATAATGGGCTTAGGCAAATGGAAAAATAAGGCGGATTTTCCATTTGACTTAACATCAAACAATCTTATAAAAGTGTACGGAATAGTCTTCCCATGTCAACCAAATGAGACACACAAAGACACTTGGCAAAATCTAGAGAAGAAAATAACGTATATGTTACAGAGATACAAATACAAAACAACTACAATATTTGGTAGAAGTACCATTGTTAATACATATATAATTCCAAAAATACTATATCTGTGCACAGTCCTAGATCCCCCACGTCAAACTGTCACGAACATAAACAAAGAGATTAGACGCTTTGTGTTTGGCAGCACCATCTACAGTATCAAACATACTACACTCATGCAAGACAAAAAAGATGGAGGTATCGCCCTCCAAGACATAACAACCAAAATACAAGCACTTAGGATCAAACACGTAGGTGAAATCCTACAACACCCAGAAAAACACCCTTTGGCACACTATTACATTGGAATTAGGCTATCTTCTTTAAAACCTATTAGGAATACATCCTCACATTATTTTGGCACTCTCCCAACGTTCTACAAAACATGTATTTCAGCCATTAAAGGATATGAAAAATTACTACACAAGAAAACACATACAATCTACAGGCATTTAGTTAAATTACAAGCAACTCCGGTACATCTCAGAATTAAAAGAGGACATAGATATTTCATAAAAGATTATACCGAAATTTTCTCAAATATTCACAACAAGCAGATTACTCCAAAAGTAAGGGAAATTACATATAGGCTTGTTTACAGCATGACCCCAACAACAGAGAGAACAGCAAAAATAACTAAACAAATAATACAGTGTCAGCTTTGTAGACGGGACGTCCAAGAATCAGAAGAGCACATCTATTACGAATGCAACAGAATCATGCCAACAAGAAATCTCCTACAAAACATCCTAAACACTCATTTGAAACCAAGAACAGATGTTTACAAAGCAATCATGATAAATTCCATTCCTTACTCCATACAAGACACCAACACAAAGCTACTTGTTCTATTGGCAGAGTACATAAATCATATATGGACATTAAGAAACAAAGCACTATACAATTACAGAACAATCAACAAAGAAATTGTCCAACAACTTTATCAACAAAAAGTCGCAAACATTCTAATCTTAGCCCCACAAGCGAAAATCTCGTAAAATATTTGGTTAAAGACAGCACATATTACAGAAGAAGCAAATAACTTGTTTTAAATAAAGGATACTACAACTGTAAATGTATTTATTGATGGTATTAATAATCTTACAATTATATTATTATTATTATTATTATTATTATTATTATTATTATTATTATTATTATTATTATTATTATTATTAATACTATTATTATTACTGCTACTATTATTATTAATTTTCCCATTATTATATTTGAATGTGCAACATGAAATATATTGTGGATGGGTGTCTGTGCCGTTGGCAGCAACATCTGTATGCGTCTGTGTGTGGATGCAGGTATGTGTGCGTGTGTGGTGCATGAATTTGCACGCGCATGTGTACGAGTGTGTGTGTGCGCGCACGCGCGCGTGCGTGCGTGTAGCAGTCTTTAAACCAAGTCGGTATCTTAAGTATTAAAATGATGTTATACGGTAATGATATGTTTCAAAAGAAAAATATGCACAACCATGTATAAACAAATTCGATGAGCCCTTTAAGTACCCAGTAAGCTAAGGTGGCTTTTAGTGGCCAGGTTTTAAGTCCTTCCCATTGTATATAAAACCCAGACACTATCACAATTTTGGACCAATTATCTCCCTGGGGACAGACCATGGACCCTAATTGCTAGTAGTAAATCCCTGGTTCTTGTCCCCCAAACAAAAGACATCATGGACTAGAGCGTCACCCTGAAATTCGTCATCAGGCAACAACACCAACGGCCTTCGCCTCGGGAGCTTAGTGACCCAGAAATTACAAGGAAGCCACATTTTAATGGAAATGATAGTTTAAAGTTTATTGTCCAAGCGCGGGGCATTTAAATGTACTGCGGTCTCCAGAAAGCATGAGATTGTGTGTGTGTGTGTGTTTGTGTGTATGTAGACAGAGAGAGAGAGAGAGAGAGAGAGAGAGAGAGAGAGAGAGAGAGAGAGAGAGAGAGAGAGAGAGAGAAAGAGAGGAGAGGGAGAGATGGACAGGTGTTTCATGCCTTTCGCTTGCGGAAGTGGAAGTGAAGCATATGCAAGGAATGTGTATCTACATGCACTATGCCCCAAATGTCATATTAACATAACTGTATATATGAATGTATATGTTTTATTCACAATGTCACACTTAACACTAACAAACGGCAACGCTCTGTAATATACACAAACAAAAGGAACACACACTACAACTTGTAAATACACATTGCTTTGTATGAAAAAAAAAATACCCCCTTGCCCGGGGGGAAAAGTATTCATTGTTTTGTCCTCGGCACTGGCCGGGTGATAAGGTTTAAACAAATAGAAACCGATTAGTAATAGGGAAAGAAAAAAATTAAGTTACTGTTTACCGGCGAAACCACGCCGGGTCAGATAGATAGACAGACAGACAGATAGTCGGGAACGGAAGCTTATTTGACTACTTATATGAATGAATTAAATGACATGCTCCCCACCAGGAACTGGGTGAAGCCGGGCCGGGTCAGACAGACAGATAGATAAACAGACAGTCGGGAACGGGAGAGCTTATATGACTACGTATATGAATTAAATGAGATGCTCCCCACCAGGGACTGGGTGAAGCCGGGCCGGGACAGACAGACAGACAGATAGACAGACAAACAGATAGTCGGGAAAGGGAGAGGTTATATGACTACGTATATGAATTAAATGAGAAGCTCCCCACCAGGGACTGGGTGAAGCCGGGTCAGACAGACAGACAGACAGATAGACAGACAGACAGATAGTCGGGAACGGGAGAGCATATATGACTACTTATATGAATTAAATGAGATGCTCCCCACCAGGGACTGGGTGAAGCCGGGCCGGGTCAGCCAGACAGACAGACAGACAGACAAACAAGCAGACAGACAGACTGATAGATAGATAGATCCCCTCCAGGGCCTGGGCGAAGCCGGGCCGGGTCAGCTAGTCTATATATATAAAACAGAGTGTATGTGGCTTTGTTTGTGTGTTTGTGGTCAGCTATGTATGTCTTGGATGCGTTCGATAACGGTACATCCGATTGAGATGAAATTTTCTACACGTCTTCCTTTCATTCCTGTGCAACCGACTATAATAGTTTCTTAGTGTAAAATCTTCTACTTATTTAATAACATTTACGTTTTCATTTTCATTATATAATGTCTATATAGCAGGGGGACTTCACTCTAGAAAAGTTATTTCAAGGGGCATAACTTTTAATAACATTTCTATATACTTTATAGTCATATTGTTGGACTTACTTGCACTATTGTTAAACTCTTTGCCTATAGTTATTTTCAGACATATGAGTTATAATAAATAATGATATAATCTTTAAGGCATTTTCAAAGTTTGCATAAAAATAATGCATAATGCATAACATTGTAACCCATCTTTTTCTGCTTACAGAACTTATCAACTGTCATGTCGGTGATTAAAAACAGTTTTCATTAAAAATAATGAATGGTGAAAAAAAAATCAGATTGCCCCATTTAGTTATTGGGATGAAGATTGTTCTCTTCCAATCTGTTCGCTATATTTCCGGGAACGGGAACGGGAGCTTATATGACTACTAATATGAATTAAATGAGACGCTCCCCACCATGGACTGGGCGAAGCCGGGCCGGGTCGTCTTTTTTGGGAACGGGAACGGGAGCAGGGGCCGAATATGAATTAAATGAGACTCTCCCTGCCAGGATCTGGGCGAAGCCGGGCCGGGCTTATTTTTTGGGAACGGGAGCGAGGGCCGAATATGAATTAAATGAGACGCTCCCCGCCAGGGGCTGGGCGAAGCCGGGCCGAGTCGTATTTTTTTGGGAATGGGAACGAGGGCAGGGGCGGAATATGAAGTACATGAGAAGCTCCCCGCCAGGGGCTGGGCGAAGCCGGGTCGGGTCGTCTAGTTGCTGTATATAATGTTCTAGTTGTTTGTTCTTGTTAGTCAGGTCTTAGTCAGATATGACTGAGCTACCGTATGACAGTAGACGGTACTACCTGCTTTCTATCAGCGCCGAATGTTGGGCGGCGCTTACCAAACCCGACACCCCACATTGTGCCAACGGTTTCGGGCGGAAGAGCGCAATTGGGAGGGTACAAGCCTTATCCTGGTGCGAGGAAATGCAACCTCAAGACAAAATGTCATGACAGGGCAGACAAGGCCCTAAACCTTGGTTGGCAGCTGGTCTAGGATCGAAGCTCCAGGCGGACAGTTAGAGCATTGCTTTGCTGATCCGGCAGCTTCTGCAGCTTGTCTTGTTCCAGATTATAGGTGTCAACTTTCCTCTGGAGTGAACTAGGCAGGCCGAGAGAGAGATCATGCTGCATGGGCAACACATGGTCTCTATATTTTAGCCCAGGCTTTGTGCAATGGAGAGGTAATGTAGCAGAATGGATAAGTTAGGTGGGCAAAGCTACAGCACGCTTGAGCATCTGGATGGAATGGGAAGAAAGATGCTCAAGTCGTGACGTAGTTTGTTGTTAGGGCGTAAACATCTGGGACTGGAGGAGAGAGGTCACCAATATTATGGAATTGTAATAAGATTGTTGTAGTGGTCATCAATGTGAAATAAAACTCCATTTATACTTAACCAGAGAACTCGTTGGTCCTCTATGTGTCTGCTTTGTTATAGAGGACTAAATGGTGCCCACGACTCAGGATCGGAACCTGGATTGTCGCAGAATCTCAAAACGCTATCCATGTAAAACATCGAAGTAACTCCAAAATTGTGAAGATCTTTGTTCTGCTCACATCAATTGCCCAGAGACAGGGTTACGGCACGGTTCTACACTTATATTGAACGTTCAAACGAGTTTGAAAAATGGCCACTACGTCGTCTGTGAGAGTTACAGCAGCCAAAAGCCCTGCTAGGGGTGGTTGTCAGGGTCTTAAACTTGGCTCGCTAACCTAACACATGTGAGACAGTACAAGTACAACGTGATTTGACGTAAGACTCAACGACACACCGTTCAATGGATTTATTCACATATCAAATACATAACGATGATCACAACAATATATACTTGATACTTCAATACACTTACATCCACAATACAGCTCACAAGTCTAACTCTCAAGATGTCCAGACACTCGACTTTCAAGCACAGAAAACAACACAACGCCTTTCTCTCATCATACGTCTGTCCGAGTCGAAGTCCCAGAGCTGTCTGCCGCTAGTTCGCAACTTGCCTCCCACCTGAGGTGGCTTCACGAGGCATGCGTGCGTCTTGCGTCGTCCTGGCCTGACCGCTGGTCGCTCGTCAGCCAGCAATCTTGCAGGCCGGTAACTACCACTCGCCTGGCGGCGTAACGAAGTTGCTGCATCCCTGCTAGGAGCTAAGTCGCCTGGCGGGCGTAACGATGTCACTGCATCACTGTACCCTTTCTGGACTCTGACACGCTCCCCCGGCAAATTCATGAAAGATGTCATCTTTCATGTATAATATATGTACATACTGGGTTAATATTCTAACCTTGTCAGAGTCTACCCTTCTGTTGTTAAATAAATTGGTATCAAAATACAAATAAATACACATATGCCATAGAAATATATAAGAAATGGAAGTTGCATTCAACGACATGTGGTGTTCAACCTTTAACACATGTCAGGTTTCATCCTCTCGATGGCTGATTACCTTAATTGCATTAATGACCCAGTCAGATCGGTAGTACCAGCTTCACGCATCTACCTCGCAGCAAACAAAAAAAAACGTAATAATATGGTTCTTGAAACAAAAACCATCTAGCTAGATCGAAATACGGCTTTATATAAGTCGTATAAAACGCTCAAACCCTGACCTTATTTGGCCAGTAGCTCTTGTGTTGGTCTGCAATGTCGGTAACACTCTGCCATGCCCAGTAGATGGCTATCTGTTGTGTCAACAATCTGGCAACAGCATGGCTATTTATGCAACACATTACTGAATATACATTTCAAATTATGGCCCTTTGTGTAATTGATGTAATAACAAATAAATGAAAGGGGAATAATTTCAACATTAAATGAAATACAATAATTTACAATAATTATTCTATTTCTTAGCGTCATCGCTTGACGTTTCTTCATATTAACGAGAAAAAGTCGGTAATATGAATACATTAATCAAGATATGATTCTAAGATTACACTACATAAATATATAAAGACACAATTCGTGTATTTAACTTTGTTGATTCCTAAAGATTTTAGAATCGTCATAGATTTTTAAACTTTTATGTGTCGTCTGCTAATTTTGCTCTAAATTTCTAACTAATCCGGAAGTACACACGAACACTAAAACCAGCTGATGTTTAAGCTTGTAGAACACACTTGTTCCGGTTTGATCTAGTTACGGAAAGTACAATGTTCTCACATTTCATGTGTTGGATGTTTCACTACAAAACCTTCTGGATTACGATTGACTGTTCATGTGTTGGATGTTTCACTACCGAACATTATGGATTTCGGTTGACTGCAATGGAGTAGCTGTCAATGTTTAGTTTACACGTTCACACACGTCTTTAAAATATCCCTGGAATGTTCCACACGCAGATGTCACTGTCAAATTGGATAGTTCGCTTACGGTAAGTTTTTGAGCGAATGTGACACTGTTCTTGTTCTTGATATATACAATTAATAAAGTTCGCTTTCTACCACACACTACACAATTATACACGTCAATCACTACATGAATTAGTAAAATAAGAACACTATATATACTGGGAGTAACCCCTATCACATCATATTGTAGACATTGCACAGCTTTTTGTGAATGGAAAAAAATTATTCACCTATAAATGGCCGTGTCGGTCTGAGTGTATTTGTACACACTGCACTCAGACATTGGTGCTTACTGGGTCGGTCGGACAACGGGACAAAAGATCGGCAATTGAATTGCTTCTGCCTGGGATATGTCGAACCTCAAAGCTGTAATCTTGAAGTTTAAGAGACCAGCGCGCTACCATATGATTTGAAGGTACACCTGAATTTATAAATCGTAACGGTCTGCTGTCAGATTCCACGATGAAATGGCGTCCTAGAAGAAATCTGGACAATTTTGTTATACCCACCACTAAAGCTAGGGCTTCCAATTGAGGTATGGACCACGCCCGTTCTCTGGGCTTTAGTTTCCTGGATACGAAGTACACGGGATGGAGGATGTTATTGTACTCTTGTAACAAGACTGCTCCAATCGCCACGGAGCTAGCATCTGTACGCAATCTGAAAGGTAAATGGAGGATGGGCAATTTCAGGATGAGATTATTTAAACTGTTATCAGAAAAACACGCTAGTACTTTATTGAATGCAATTTTTAGGCATTCATTGTTTACAATTTTCTCTGGTTTATCTATTGTTAGTAAATTAGTAAACATTTCGGTCAGTTCGGAAAAATCAGGAATGAACTGCCGGTAATAGTTTATGAGTCCCAACAAACTTCTGACTTGTTTTTTTGTAGTCGGAAGTGAGAGTTTTAGTATCTTGGACACAATGTTATCGTCTGTCGTGACAAAGCCATTGGATATTTTGTACCCCAAGAATCAAATCAAATCAACTTTATTAGGGTCACAAATTGGGCGCGCAGGCCCGTCTTACATTCGGCCCTTCCAATCACTCGTCTTTCGTTCATCAAGAGCATTATACATTTACATAGGAAGAAAAATAAACATTGTGAAATGAATGTTGTAAACATAAACAAGGCTAATTACCATGTTATAAAGCCCATTTCCCACCTATCCATACATCACCCCACCCACACAACACCCCCATCTACCCACACACACGCACACCAAGAGACACATACATACCCCACCAACCGACCCATCCCCCTCCCACACATCCCCCACCCACACACACTGCCCTCACCTGATCCCCCAACCAAAACACACTCGCCACCCACAAACATTCCCCCACCAACCCACACATCCAACGCCCAACATATTCCCCACCCACACACACAATCCCCACCAACTCACACATCGCACATTCACTCACACATCCCCAAACCATACACACATCCCCACCAACTGACATGTCCTACCCCCCCCCCCCCACACACACACACAGCTCCCTAACCACCCATACATCCCCAATCCACTCACACACACCCCACCACCCACACATACAACTTCCAACCACCCACACATGCCTTAACCTAATCCCCCACCACACAATCCCCCACCCGCACATCACATACACCCCCTACCACACACTATTCCCAACCCACGCACCACACACACACATATCCCTCACCAACACATCCCCACTTACACACCACACACATATCCCCCACCAAGATACAACACAATATTCCCACCCACACCCACACAGATACCCTTACCCATCCACCCCACATACCCCCACTCACACACCACAAAAATCCCCCACCCACACACACCTCACCCACACAATATCACCAACCAACACACCACACACCTCTCCCCACCCACACACGCATTCCCTACCCGTCCACCAACACACACTCACTCACGCATACATCCTCCACTACGCACCCACACACCCACTCCCAACCAAACATCTCTCGATCACAATACCCCTACCCCCACACACATCCTCCACCCACTCACACATCCCACCCCGACACATACAACTCCCTCACCAAGCCACTCACACACCCCCACCCACACATTCCCCATCCACACACACACATCTCCCACCCACACTCCCCCACATACTTCCCCCAACCACCACAATCCCCTGCTCACCCACACATATACCCCACCCATACGCACATTCCCCACACCCATCACACACATCCCCCACACCACACACTATCCTCCACCCATACCACCACAAACATACCCTCCACCCACACATCATTCACACATCCCCCACTAACACACCGCACACATATCTCAAACCCACACACCATACACTTCTCCCACCCGCCCTTCCATCCCAACTCCACCCAACACAATCCCCTATCCATACAACCCCGCCTCCCACACATACTTCCTCACACCATCCACACATCTCCACCCACATAAACACACATCCCCTGCATCCGTCCCATACACATATCCTCCACCCATACACACATCCCCCACACCCATTCCAACACCCCTACTTTCACCCCCACACATCCATCCACACATCCCACCAACACCCACAAATACCACTACCCACCAAAACCCACACACCCCAACCCATCCAAATGCATACCCCCACCCACACACCCCCCACGCACACATATCCCCACACTCACACACATCCTCCACATACACTCACACTTCCTCACATCTAGACACATACAAAATGTCTCACGTTAGTATTGAAACTAGTATGAACAAACTCCCACACTTAACTCACACACATACACTGACACTTGTCATGAACAGTCTCATAAAAATGTTAAACAAGGAGAAAAATGTGTACATAAAATGTATGTGACGTAAAAATAGTGATGCTCTCTCTCTCTCTCTCTCTCTCTCTCTCTCTCTCTCTCTCTCTCTCTCTCTCTCTCTCTCTCTCTCTCTCTCTCTCTCTCTCTCTCACACCCACACACACACACACACACACATACACATTCACTCTCCCGCTCATTCACTCTCACGCTCACTCATTCACTCTCCCGCTCACTCATTCACTTTCCTGTTCACTCATTCACTCTCCCGCTCACTCATTCACTCTCCCGCTCACTCATTCACTCTCACGCTCACTCGTTCTGTCTCTCATTAACACTCACTGACTCACTCACTCAAACTACAGTAATGAACATGCGTTTATATTATGCATGATAAAATCAAATGGTATTTAACTGATAATATGACAGATGAGAATACACAAACATATGGATTCGCGTGTTACATAACATGCGTGTTACATGACATGCATCTGCTCAGCTCTCTCTCTCTCTCTCTCTCTCTCTCTCTCTCTCTCTCTCTTTATTCTTTCATATACACACACTCACACGCATGCGCGCGCTCACACACACACACACACTAACACATCAACTCTCCCACTGTCTCACTCTCTAACACACAATCCTTCACACACACACTCACTCTCTCAATCACACTCTCTCACACATACACATGAACGCATGCACATGAACGCATGCACTCCCTCACTCACTCTCACACATACACGTACGAATGTATGCACTGACACATTCCCCCACCATTTCTCGCTCAATCACTCTCTCCACACACACGCATGCACGTGCGCACACACGCATTCACTCTCTCCCTCTCACTGACACCCACTTCTCTCTCTCTCTCTCTCTCTCTCTCTCTCTCTCTCTCTCTCTCTCTTTCTCTCTCTCTCTCTCTCTCTCTCTCTCTCTCTCTCTCTCTCTCTCTCTCTCTCTCTCTCGCTCCCACACGCATACACATATATAGTGAACAATTATAGTTAAACAATTATAATGAACAATTATACTGAACAATTATACCAGTAAATGAATTATGGTGGCATATAGTCGGTATGGATTAAGTATTGAAAGAGTTTTCGGTTAAATGTGTAGGGACTCATTGGAGTTTTCAGATCTGGAGGCAGATCATTCCATAAGTGAGCACCAAAATAGGCGAAACATGTTTTGTATAGGTCCAATCTAGGCTTTGAGACATGTAACAAATTTAGGCGCTTGCTGTTCATTGCATTAGATTGAATCAGCGACAGAAGATACTCTGGGGTATTTTGAGATATAATTTTATTCACTAATTTGGCTTTGTTGAAAAGGAAGCGCTTTTGTAGTGGTAGAAGTCTTAGATGACTGTACAAATTATTACTTTCAAAGTGCTTTATGTCAGAAACCAGACGAATAGCGCGGTTTTGTAGAGAACATAGTCGTTTTAAATTAGATTTAGGGCAACCATCCCAAACTGTGGAACAGTAATCGAGATGTGATTGGATATAACATGTATAGAATATTTTTCGTGTGCTTTCGTCCAGGAAGTGCTGAATTTTAGCAAGTTGGTAAACTTTTTGTGCTATTTTCTTGGTAAGAGCGTGAACATGAGAGCTCCAGTTCAAATGGCTGTCTATTAAAAGCCCTAGTGTTTTATGTTCAGTCACATTAACTATAGGTAACGTGCCCATGCGGAGTTCGAGCGGTGATCCAGTTATGGCTAGTGTCTGTAGTTTTTGTCTGGTCGTTATTAGCATGGATTTGGTTTTGTCGATGTTAATTTGCATGCGGTTTTCATTGCTCCATCTAGTAAGATTATCAAGTTCCTTTTGTAAAGAATTCTCTAATTCACTACGGTTTTCTTGACTAGTATATATAGTACAGTCGTCTGCGAATAGATCACAAGATGTATTGATATATAAAGGAAGATCATTAATATAAACTGCAAAAAGCAGCGGACCTAGTATTGAGCCCTGAGGCACACCAATATTAAGCTGTGTGGGTCTTGATAGACAGTTGTTGAAGGACACGACTTGTTGCCTGTCGGATAGAAATGACGTAATTATGTTCACCATGTTGGTGCTTGTCTTCATTTGCTTTAGTTTTCTAATTAAAATATCGTGATCTACCATATCAAAAGCTTTTTTAAAGTCTACAAACACCGCTCCACAAATTCTACCGTTGTTGATGTTTAAGTGCCAGTTATCGGTCATTTTTGTTAGAGCACCATGGCAAGAATATTTAGGTCGAAACCCAGATTGACTGTTAATTATTAGATCATTGTTAATTAAATGGTGTAACGTTATTTTATGAATGTGTTTTTCTAGTGGTTTTGATAGCGACGATAGTAAGGAAATAGGTCTATAATTACCCAAAACGCTATTATCGATTGAGCTATTTTTAATAAGCGGAAACACTTTAGCAATTTTAAATGCAGATGGAAAGTAGTTTTTGGCCAGACACTGGTTATATATGAACGTTAAGGACTCGCTAATGACTGGTGCAGCACAACGAAGAATTCTATTACTGATACCATCTAGGCCGTGTGAGTTTGTTGATTTGAGGTTCAAGAGATATTTATAAACGTCTGCAACAGACATTAAAGGAATCTCAGCGGGAATATTTCTGGCGCACTTCTCCTCACAGAATGATGTCAGTGAACTTAAATTACACGATGAGTCTGGTATTGAAGACTTTAGATTCTCTATTTCTGATTGAAAGAACCAACTGAATTCATCGCATGTTATAGAATATGGTATTGCTGATTCTGTAGGGCGTTTCTTATTGGTTAGCAAGTTAATAGCCCTCCATATATTTGTACTGTTTGAATTATCTACAATCAAATTTTTAAAATGATCTTTTTTTATCCTACGAATTTCATATTTAACTTTATTCCTTAGTCTGCGGTAATTGATGAAGTCTTTATTTTTGTGTGCTGTATCTCGCTCTCTCATGATTTCCAGCACTTCTCTAGTGACCCATGGGGATTTATGTTGATTTTTGACTCGAACTTCTTTGATTGGCACGTGTTATCAAACACATTGTAGACTGTCTTCGTCCAGAAAGCTAATGCATCGTCCGGGTCAGGAAGTTGGTAAACGTGATCAAGGGCTGCTTTTCTTAAGTCTTGCAAAAATAAATCTTGGTTGAATGCTTTATACTTCCTAAATTTGATACTTCATGTTTATGTTTAAGAGGTTTGAACCCAATTCTTGACCATGTACAACATACCGGGTAGTGGTCACTAACTGTACAAACGGGAACAGAACATTCAATAATATTATCTGGACAAGTAACATATATATGATCAATTATAGTTGAGGATGTGTCAGTAACCCTTGTGGGACGGTTTATTAGTTGTTTGAAATTGTAAGAAAGAATGATATCGTCCCATGTCTGGTTGGATTTACTAATATCTATGTTGAAGTCACCTAGTATCATAACTAGAAGGATATTTCCTGGTAGGCTATGTCTACTTTCGCAGGCTTAACTGTCAGTCCGTGCTGTCTAATACGTTTAAATGTCTGTTCTAACGTCTTAATGTGCTCTGTCATCGTCTCTGTGTGAACACAGATGTCGTCAATATAGCAAATTATGTTAGGAATGTCTACTAGAAGAAGTCGTGTCATACGTACGAAGGTGGCAGGGGCATTGACAAGCCCAAATGGAAGTTTGCACCATTCGTACAGTCCCCAAGGTGTGGCAAAAGCTGTCAGATGTCTGCTCTGTTCGTCTATCGCTATTTGCCAATATCCTTTCGTCATATCTATCTTCGTAAAGAACCTAGCGTCTGTCAGTTCTGTCAGAAGATCGTCAGAGTTAGCCATTGGCTCAAGATCTAGAACAGTTATTTTATTGAGCTTTCGATAGTCGATACACAGTCTTATTGTATTGTCCTTTTTTCGTACTATGACCATTGGAGATGAGAAGTCTGATTGGGATCGTCTTATGATGTTGTTTTTCTCTAAGTTGATGATCTCTTGATGTAAATGTTCTTTGTAATGTAATGGGATGGTGTATGGTCTGCATCTTATGGGTGTGTTTGATGTGAGTGTGATGTGATGCTGTACTAATTCTGTTTGTCATGGGTTGTTGGAAAAGATGGTGTTGTACTGTTGTATAAGCTGTTTGCAACTGTTTGTCTCTGCTAGAGTTAACTTTGGGTTGATTTTGATCTCCTTCAAGCAGTTTGTCGTGTCTAATGCAGGTGTTGGAATCTCGTCACTAGCATCGTCGTCTTCATGATCTATTATCACTGTACAAGCTGTCGTATCGTCTTGTTCGTTGTCTCTGTTGTGGTATGGTCTTAGCATATTTATGTGAAATATTTTGTGTTTGTCTTTTATTTGGATTTCGTAGTCTACAGGTGAATTCTGTCTCGTCACTTTAAAAGGTCCCTGCCAAGAATCAGTCAGTAAGTGTCTGTCACTAGGTAGTAGAAGAAGAACGTCCTGTCCAGGTGTCAACGTTATTGTCCTATTACCTTTGTCAGCATACTGTCTATAAGTAGCACCAGATAATTTTAGTGCATTCTTTGCAATAATTCACGATTTGATGATTCTTTCACGCAATGATGTAACATATACGTATGATGATATGGGTTTAAGTACTGGAGTAGAGTCAGTTAACATTTGGTGATAAATAGTCAATGGGCCACGTGGTTTGGCACCATAGATAAGTTCAAAAGGAGAGAACCCGGTACTAGAATGTGGTACCTCGCGATAAGCAAAAAGAATAGCTGGTAGATATACATCCCAGTTATTGGGGTGCTCTTGCGTTACTTTTGCAAGCATGTGCTTTAGATCCCCGTTAATTTTTCTATTACTCCACTAGAGTGAGGATGGTACGGGGAATTGAAACATTGCTTCACTCCCAACATTTTGGTGAAAGCTTGGGTAGATGCGGCAATAAACTGAGTGCCCCTATCAGATTGGATAGTATCTGGAAAACCTATCCGAGAAAATATATGGAAGAAAACTTCCATTATATCATTGGCAGTTATGTTCTTTAGCGGAATAGCTTCTGGCCAGCGACTACATTGATCAATGACAGAATATATTTATTCCCTCTCGTTGTTGTATGATTAAGAGGGCCCACTATGTCGACAGATAGTTTTTCAAAAGGTCGACTGGCTAAGTCAGTAACTTGTAACTTTGCCTGTGGGTGTTTACCTTTTTTTACCAGTTTCTGGCAGGTGTCACAACTTCTGCAATATTCTTTAATGTCATTGCAAAATTTGGGCCAATGAAACTGTGTCAGTAACCTTGATCTGGTCTTAACGTATGCCATATGCCCTGCAAGAGGTATATCGTGGGCAAGATGTAAGGCTTGCTTACGATAACTAGTTGGCAAAACAGTTTGCTCTGTGGTGTTGTCACCTCTGGTATAATACCTGGTGAGTATATCATTTTTCACAGCAAAATGCCATTCTGCATTCTTGGTTACCTTTGGCTTTTGGCCGATGAGATTAAAGTATTTTGACAATGAAGGATCAGCTTTTTGAGCTGTTACAAACGTTTCCTTCATGGTGTTAGTAGGTAGTGATACTGGGCTAAGCATTTGTATAGCCTCAGTTTGATTACTTTCATCTTGCACTCTAGCAGTAGATCTAGTTACTGCGTTCACACATTCAATGATATCAGATGGTGATGGAACAATATTATCAATGATGTCATGAGATGTTAGTGCTACATTAGCTACCATACAATCAATAGGTGGTGTGACATTATCAATGATGACATTTGATGGTGATGTTATAGTATCATCAATACACAGAGATGTTATGTCATGAGGTTTATCATTCACCTCTGGCAAATTTCCAATAATTACATCACACACTGGGTTCGTTAATGCAGCGCACTTTACTTTCCCAGTGAGGAAAGGTGTTTCAATATATGCCCATGCTAGTGGGTATTTCTCAATATTGCCTGGGAATGTTCTGCATGTTACGTGCCTGCCTGTATAGTCTGTAGGCATTATGAACGTTCTCTTCAGACCAATGAGTGAACTGCCCGTGTCACGAAGGACTGTAGCAGACTTGCCATTCACATATCCGTGATGGACGTTTATTCTGCCTTTTGAATCTACTACCAAATTAGCTTCTTCATTGGCAGTAGGGATGGCGTGACCGCATGTTAAAATACCATCTTCATAAAAGGTGTTACAAACAGAACATTTATTTGCGCTAAACATGTCAAAAGCCTGTGCTGAGTTCACAGGATGTTTCTCTGGCTGTTCTTCATCAGACGACGAACTGTCAAACAAGGCGGCATTTGCTTTGTTGGTCATTTGCCTGCCTTTACAATCTTTCCGATGGTGTCCGTACGCCTTACAGAGGAAACATTTACGCAAACTTCTGAAGGATTTACGCTCCTTATCTTGTCTGTTTACCATGTTTAGTAGGTATGTATGGTATCCTGGGTGCTTATCGCACATTTCATTCTGATGATGTGAAAATTTACAATAAGTACAGTGATTAAACTTCTCTATGAGGTTTCTGCCTACTACAGGGTTTGTCATAGTTAGCCGCTGCTACAAAATTAATGTCAGTAGCTTCACTGGCAAAACAATGTTTGTTGGCCGTGTAATACGCCGAACCACGTCTCTCAATCTCATCTACACTAGTGCATTCATTTTCTTGCAAAATTTTTGAAAATGTTGATGGAATGGATGAAATGATTTTATCTCGAATGATCAGATCTTCTAGTCTCTGATAATTGTTGTCAATTTTAGCTGCTGAAGTCCATTTGGTGAATATATCTCGGACTAAGCAGAGGTAATCAGAGAACGTTTGAGTCGGTTTCGGGCTCAACTTACTGAATTGTTCTCTGTAACCTGCCTCATCTAACATAAAATGTGCCATAATCTTAGATTTCAGATAATGGTAATCTTTTCTGAGGTCTTTGGGGATGGTTTCAATGACTTTAAGAGGTTCCCCTGATAAACTCCTCATATAAACAATATTCCATTCAGACAGTGGAACGTGGTAATGTTCCATTAAAGTTTCCAAATTTTTGGTAAAGGCTGCGATGCAGTCACCCGAGGTATAATTACGTACAATACCTTGATATTTCTTGTACTGGTTTTCTTTCTCCAGTCTCTCAGATTTCTTAGACTCTTTGTTAATCGCAGTCTCAGTGTCAAGTTGTTTCATCTTCAACTGTAACTCCAGTTCTTCTCTCTTACTCTGAGCTGCTATTTCTGCCTTCTTCAACTCACTATCTATCTCAGCTTGCTTTAAGGCTGTTTCTGCTTCTACTTGCTTGGCAGCCATCTCTGCCTGCTTTAATGCTCTTTCAGCCGCTCTTTCATCGCGTTCATTAGCTTTCTCCTGTACTAGTAGGTATTCAGAGTATTTCTTCTCACTCCATTTTGTTAATTCATCACCTGTCAACTGTAATTTTATCCCCATATCGATGAAATCAAATAATGAAGACATGATGGAAAAATGTCAATGAAATACCAGCCACACAAAATATGTTATAAGTGGTTAGTAATGAACAATTTACAATTGATTTCTATTGACAATACGTGCCTATAATTGCATCCTTAAAGTAAATGAAAAGAAAAATATACTCAAGTGCCCTGGATGCGGTGAAGAACGGTTGAAAATAGGGCTAGGAACTCTAGGGTCGCTACTTCGCAAACACAAATGACCTCTACGGCAAGGTTTCGGATGGTACGGAAAACCTGCTTTGTTTTTGGAGGAAAATAAATTAGCGTCTATTTGTTGGTGTGTGCCTGCTTGTCACTAAGTGTCGATTAGGTTTTTATGGCGTTGAGTGTAGTTGTAGGTCGTAAGTTTGTCCGTCAACAATTTATTTTTTCAATACAAGTTACTTTCTTTCCAAGAACTTTCTTGCTTTCCACAACTCAATGCACAAAGACAATCTACATGTATCTCAACACTCTACAACATTGATGACACATCACTTACATCAAGATGACATTCAGTAAGGACATAGACATCAAGTTTACAAGATGGCGACAAGGTCACAATGGCGACAAGATCACAATGTCGACAAGGTCAAAACGGTGACAAGTTTCACAAATCACAAATGTTTTACACGCTTACAAGATCAAACAATATGTATGCACTGTACGTTAACAAATAGTCTTACACATGTTTAAATAATGTAGTAATAAATCAAAATGAGCCTTCCACGATCATATTTACATGTACTATAATGTTTGACAAAAATTTCTAAGTTCACAAACTCTAGTTTTAAATCGTTAATCACATAAACACGTTCATTTCAAAGCCGGACGAATGCCACCACATCCACACATGTCAGGGTCTTAAACTTGGCTCGCTAACCTAACACATGTGAGACAGTACAAGTACAACGTGATTTGACGTAAGACTCAACGACACACCGTTTAATGGATTTATTCACATATCAAATACAGAACGATGATCACAACAATATATACTTGATACTTCAATACACTTACATCCACAATACAGCTCACAAGTCTAACTCTCAAGATGTCCAGACACTCGACTTTCAAGCACAGAAAACCACACAACGCCTTTCTCTCATCATACGTCTGTCCGAGTCGAAGTCCCAGAGCTGTCTGCCGCTAGTTCGCAACTTGCCTCCCACCTGAGGTGGCTTCACGAGGCATGCGTGCGTCTTGCGTCGTCCTGGCCTGACCGCTGGTCGCTCGTCAGCCAGCAATCTTGCAGGCCGGTAACTACCACTCGCCTGGCGGCGTAACGAAGTTGCTGCATACCTGCTAGGAGCTAAGTCGCCTGGCGGGCGTAACGATGTCACTGCATCACTGTACCCTTTCTGGACTCTGACAGTGGTTGTCTGTAAGTATTCTTATCAAGAATCTTCGCTGTACGGACCTCTTATCAAGAATCCTCGCTGTACAGGCAGTCGTTATTAGCGGAGATATGAAAACCGGCTTGCCAGGGCGGGTTGCGGTGCAATGGTTATCATCTTGCTGAGCAAAAGAATAGGAAAAACCAGCACGTTTTTTTTTGGATCCTTCGAAATAAGAGGCTCAGGAAAAAGAAACTTCAAGGCAAATAGAATCAAGTAGAGACGTTGTATTGAGAGATCAGTTATCTACTTCGCATCAAGATTGCCTGGAGCGAACTGAAAGCCGTTGAATCGTGACCTTGAGAGTCTGAGGAAACAAGTCAATCGCTCATTTGAAAGACAAGCAGTAATGAGAAGCTCATCAACAGAGGCGATATCGTTAGGGAACTCTCGGAAGTGGGAGGGGCAGACTGGGCTGCCGACCTACTGAAGAGGGGACCCAAATTATCGCTTTAGTGAGCTACAGTTTTCAAGACGTCGCTTTTATGTGCCCTGTTATCGGGTGAAGAGAAGGTTCAAGGCTGGTAGGGGCTCAACCAGGGGCTGAAGTTACTGAGACGTTGGAAGAAGAAACTCCCTAGCTGAAGTGCGTGATCGGTTGGAGGAGCATTTCGATTAACACAGACTCCTAGCGTTTGAGTTCTACCTGACAGCGAACATAGAGGAATCCGTCTTTCTTGGATCGGGAGCAGAGATATGGTAATTAGTAGACCTTAATTATTATTTTAAGTACCATTGACTGGTTGAACAATTCTTATTGTGTAAAGTAAATACGATCATGTCTTTAAATTAGCTGCTTACAAATGTGAATTTGATTTTATTAGTGTACACCAAAATATTTCAGCATGACAGAACAAGATTCATTGGCACAAGTTTTGACGGGGGTAGGAACAGTGATAGATAGGCTTAACACAGCCGTGAAACAACAAGGAATGACAACTGAAATTGTTAAGTTTAGTGGACAGGCAAGAGATTTTAAGAAGTGGATAACTTCCATAGAAAAATATGCATATTTGGTGTCAGCATCAGATGAAGAGAAAATGAAACTTGCTTATCAAGCAGCAACAGAACCGGTTTCACATCATATCAGAAGAAAATTAGAGGCTAGAGTAGATGAGACATGGGAGCAGTTCAAAGACGACCTGGCCCATAAGTACGCGGAAATAACGGACCCACAACATGCGTTTTCGGTGTTAAGACAGTCTAAACAAAACGCTGGAGAGACGGTACAATTGTTCAGCGATAGGTTGATCAACCTAGCTGAAGAAGCATTCTTAGGACAGAATGTACGAGGAGAAGAGGTGGAGAGGATGTTAGTCGGGATTTTTGTAGATGGCATAAAATTCGATGGACTGAAATTTAAGCTGATGAGAGAAAACCCCGAGAGGTTATCACAAGCTGTAGATATTGCGGTACAAGAAGAAAATTTGAGACGTAGATTTAGATTGAGAACAGGACGAGAAATAGGAACTAGTCGAGAAGACAGGATTGAGGAGCCTATGGAGATAGGACAAACAAGGTTCGGATGGAATAGGAGAGGAGGTATACAGACGTTACAAGGTAGTAATAGAAATGCTTATGATGAAAGAAGACAAATGAGGTATCCTACAAGTGAGACAGTAGGTAACACAAATAACACAAATATAGTCTGTTGGTTTTGTGGTCAACGCGGACACGTGTTTCGCTTCTGTGGTAACAGGCGTGTCCAGTCGAATACACAAAGTAGAAATTACAATAGCAGGTTGAATAGGAATGTTGAAGATAGACACAGAAATTTTACAGGTACAAGAACGCAGGAAAACCGGCGCCCTACCTATTAAATAGGACCTGTAGTAGGAGGGAAAATAACAAGGTCCCAAGATTTAAAGAATATGTTAATAACAGGTATAATAAGACGAGTAGAGAATACTTTCAACTAGATGAAGTCAAACAGTTTACAGAAAATAAAACAGATCCTAGCTCATGTATAATAGAAATAGGAAAATATAGATTTCGTACATTAATTGATTCAGGAGCTCAGGTTAATGTAATTAAAGAAAGTTTTTTATATAAAATAATGAGAAATTGTAGAATATTTAGGAGTCGTAATAATCTTCACTCTGTTACAGGACAGAATTTACAAGTAATTGGACAAACAATGATCAATTTTAAATTAGGAGGGATCAACGTAAGACATCTTTTTCATGTAGTGAAAGATTTAAATAGAAACATGCTTATAGGAAGAGATTTTTAATAAAAACCGGAGTAAGACTTTACTTTGATTTACACAAATTAAAATTCAAGGACGTATATGTAGATATGGAAGAAGACATGCATATATCAGCACTAGTTAGAGTTAAAATGTCTACGACGTTAAAACCACAGTCTGTTAATTTGATACAAGCAAAGGTAAAGAGAAACCCATATTATGTGGTAGGACACACAGCTAGAATCACTGAATTGCAAAAGGAAGTAATTGATGAGCCTGGTCTAGAAGTCCCGGATGGAATAATATCATTAGATAAACACTTAACCTTTACAGTAATGATTATTAACAACACAGGTAGAGAAATTAGACTATACAGAGGATGTGTAATAGCCAAACTAGAACATAACATTAGTGACATATTAGTAACAGATAGAGTAAAAATGCCGGGAACAAACTATTCAGAAACTCCTAGTGAAAGAATTAATAACAGACGCAGACGCGGAAGAAAAGGGAACGTGCAAAAGGATGAATTGATCCATCCATTCAGAAGAAATATAGCCCAAATACATTCATTAGACAAAATGACAAGGGAACAAGAATTGTTGGCACAGTTAAAAGCTCCACCAGAAAATAAGAAAGTATTAGAACAACTTATAAAAGAAAATCAGGATGTATTTGCAATTAATGATTTAGAATTGGGAAGGACAAAAACAGTTACAATGGAAATAGATATGGGAGATCATCCACCAATTAGTTTAAAACCGTATTGAACTCCCTTAAGAAATAGAGAAATTGTTGAAAAGGCAATAGAAGATATGTTGAAAGCAGGAATAATAACAAGATCGAAGTCAGAATGGTCATCTCCGATCGTCATCGTGACCAAACCTGATAGTTCACATCGATTCTGCTGTGACTATCGGGCGTTGAACAAAATCACTAAGAATGTAGCGTACCCATTGCCGGTGATTGATGATATTTTGGGGTTGCTTAATGGCTCTACATTTTTCACGACACTAGACGCAAGATCAGGATTCTGGTGTATCCCGATGTCGGAAAATGCTCAAAAGAAAAGTGCTTTCTGTACTCATATGGGTTCTTACGAATTCTTACGAATGCCATTCGGGGTTCGAACGGCTCCATCTCACTACATGCTGTTAATAAATGAGGTATTAGAGGGTATGCAAAAGTTTGCATTGGCATACATAGACGACATTCTAATCTATACAGCAGGGGATATAGATGATCACTTAAAACATGTAAGATTAGTATTCGACAGATTAAGAATACATGATGTTAAATTAAAGCTTAGTAAATGCGAGTTTTTAAAAACAGAAACAAAATATTTGGGGTATATTATTAATAGAGACGGAATTAAACCAGACCAAGACAAGATAAAGGTTATTAAAGAGTTACCTCCTCCAACTAACGTAAAAGAAGTGCGTGCGTTTATTGGAACCTGTGGGTATTATAGGCGCTTTATCCCAGGGTTTTCAAAAATAGCAGAACCTATTACTAACTTAACGGGCAAATACGCTAGATTTAAGTGGGATGATGAGTGTCAAAAAGCGTTCGAGTTTTTAAAAAACAGCTTAACAGTGGTACCACTATTGACGCATCCAGATTTGAATAAACAGTTAATACTATATACAGATGCTTCAGATAATGCTATAGGAGCGTGTTTGGTTCAACCATATGAAGGAAAAGAATCTGGAATACCAGGAGTTAAAAATGAAAGGCCAATTTATTTCTTGTCTCATAAACTTAGCAGGTCGCAGCGAAAATGGTCGACTATCGAGAAGGAGGCTTATGCTATTCATTATGCTCTACAGAAACTTAACTACTATCTACATAACGCAAATTGTGTTATTAGAACTGACCACATGCCTTTAAAATCTCTGTTAGATGCTCCAGTGCAGAACAGGAAAATACAGACGTGGGCATTGAATCTACAGGGATACAATACAAAAATTGAATACATACCAGGTAGGATTAACACATGTGCTGATTTATTGTCTAGGATCCCGTATCCACAGTCATCAGGAGACACAGAAGATGAAGGTGAACCAGAGATAGACGACCGAAACTGGCAAGTAAATATATTAGATTCTGCCATAATAAATAGAGAAGAGTTTGAGAGTTTACCATCGGATCAAGAGTCTGAACCTAGAGCAGAAGACCCACATTTAGCACAATTTAATATGAAAGAAGAACAAGAATTAGATCCAAAAGTCTTACAAATAAAACAGAAGTTAAAAGAAACGGAGGAGAATAAATATAAGAAGAATTATTTAGTTTTGCAAGAGGATGAACAGTTATATTATATGAGTGAAAGGAACGAACAGCTAAGGAAATATATTCCAAAACATTTGGAAAATGAAGTTTTAAAGGCATATCATGATGAGAATGGTCATCTCGGTCGTGATAAATTAGTGAAAGCACTTACGAGTAAATATTATTGGCCGAACTTATTTAAATCTGCTTGTAAATATGTAGATACGTGTGAAAGATGCAGATTAAGGAACATGAAAACAATTAAGTGTCCCTTACAAGATACAGATATTCCTCAGTTTCCAATGCAAAAAATTAGTTTAGATATATCGGGTCCTCACCCTAGAACATTGTCAGGGAACGTGTATTTAATTCATATAGTAGACGTCTACAGTCTTTGGCCGGAAGTTTATGCAATCCCAGATAAGAGCGCAGATACTGTCATTAATATTTTTTTACAGGAATTCGTACCAAGATTTAGTTGCCCACAGATTGTACTCACGGATAATGGTAAAGAGTTTGTGAATAAGAAATTCGAAAAGTTATTAAAAGATTTGAATATAAAACATATAAAGACCTCATACTATAGACCTTCAAATGCTAAGAACGAACGACAACATAGGACATTATACGATATTATAGCAAAGATCGTTGATGAACATGAAAAAGATTGGGATCTGTTCCTAGGACCCGCGCTTAGTGCTATACGCCAAATCAAAATAAGAGCACGGGGTTGTCACCATTCTATTTAATATACGGGAGAGAACCAATACTACCTATAGATAATCTGTTAAAACCAAGACGGAAATATATGGGGGAAGATTTTCAAGAGACCATCATACAGGAATTGCATAAAGCACACGTAAGTTTAAAGAATAATATAATTAAAGCTAGAGAAAGACAGAAAAAGTACAAAAACGTGAATACAAAATTACAGGAGTTTAAAGTGGGTGATAGAGTTTATTACAAGAAGCATAGAAGGAACTCTAAGTTTGATGCTCGTTGGGTCCCAGGTTATTACGTTTTGGAAAAGCTAGGAAATGTATCGTATAGTATCAAGAACCAGATCACGGGACTTGTGGCAAGGGCACACGTGGAACACTTAAGAAGAGATGAGGATGAGAAGGGAAATAATAATTATAATAATAATTATTATTCAGACACCGGATACTTAGATGAACAGGTCGTCAGAGGAGCTACAATAACCCCAGGTGTTAGAAAAGCTCCAGCACAAAATCAGTTAATAACAACTCCAGTTTGCGATGATACTCAAGAACAGACAATACCAAAAACGATAGAAGAAGAAAATGTGAATGAGGGTCATTATGATAGTATAGAATTTATGGAAGAGGAAATAGGTGCTCCATTTAAGAATACTAGACAAGCAACGAAAAGAAGAATGGACAAACAAAGAGAAAGAGAAGTAAAAAGACAGAGAAGAATTAGAGATTATTCAACAAGCGGTGAAGATATGCCTCTACTAGAAAGGTCCTTAAGAAAGAATGATAGACAAATTAGATGGGATATTGAACGGAAGAAATTAGTGGCTGCTAGCGAGAGACATACAGATGAAGAAGAGGAAATGGATGAAAAGTAAGAATGAAATAGTAGTATGGAAGAAACTAATAAGTTATACGAAGAAGAAGATATTGATGTGGAGATAGCACTTATTCAAAGAAACTTGGAGTTATTGAAGAAGTGGAAACGTAGGAAGTAAATGGATAGAAAATACTGCAGATAGCAAGATATAAATTTCATGATTTAAAAAGGAAAGAGATACTTGATGAAGTATATGAGACGGTGGAAAGGGAAAAGGCTTCTATTGATACTTTTCATAATGGTCTTGAGGAGTAGTTAGGCATTCGGATAACTAATATAGATGTGAGTGAGGCATATATTTTTCTCTCTCTGTGATGGAATTTCTGATCGATTTCTTGAGTTTTTCTTAGATAGATAAGTTAGTCAATGGTACAGCAGGTAGATGTACTCTATAGTAAATAGACAAGTTTTTATTGGTGCTAGAAATACCGTGGTTAATGGTAATGATTAAGAAGTTGCTATAGATGAAGGAGAAACAATTGGTGTACCGAACCACAAGTTCTATTGGTAGATAGTACGGTCATTGTTGGTTTATGACTTTTATTGAGAGAACAGTTAGGAATTGGTCTGTAGGTAACAGATATATATACGTGGCAGTGAGTTGTTTTAGTTTCTCGGTTATAAAAAAATAATGGAATGACTTGTGTGAATAGATATGTGTTACATTGGTTCGTATAGGAGGCCAATGTTGCTGGGTCACTTTACGTAGTTAATTCTAAGTGAATTATATTTTTTTTTGAAAACCTTCTCTTTAGCGAGAAGACAGTTATTTTTATTGAATTTGAGATTTTAATGCCTCATATATAATATGTTTTTTTGGCTTGATTTGGTCCTGTAAAATGATTGTTATTATTTGATTTTAGAATAGGATTATTGTGTTCTTAGACTTTTGCGTACAAACTATTGGTCCGTAAAAGAGACCAGTAGTGTTAGGTAGAGTATGTTTTTCTTAGTATGCATGTTAAATTATTTTAAAATGTGTTTTTCTTTGAATGGGTTGACATCTTTAGTTAATATGAGGGGAAACATAAATATGTATAAAAAACTATTTGGGGGGGTATGATGTCCTGTTTTGATTTTATTTCGCTTCACTCATAATTTAAATAAGTTGTTTTGTGTGTTAGGTTACCTTGTTAGTAAATATGTTACAAATTTAATTAAGTTCAAATAAGTATAATGTTGGCTAGAATAAAGAAAATACATGGGGCTTTATTTAAGACCCTTCGTTCAGAAAAGAGTTAATAAAACTACTGAGGGCTAATAGAGAGACACATTCTCTTTGTGAATATTAAGTTGCTGTGGTAATCGACATGAAGAGGTTCTTATGGATATGAAGTATTAGAAAGTAAAATAGGAGCTGCATTAAAGTCAGCATTATGGGAAGATATAAGGTTGGGTATATGAAAAAAAGAAGAAAAAGGGGGGGGGGAGACTGTGAATGGCAGCATATAAGTTGGGATATATATAGATGGACAAGGAAGCAGATCATGGGATATGAGGGGGCAAGATATAGGAGCTGTGAAAAATCAGCGTTAATTACATTAAAAAAAATGTTCATGGAATATGAACATTGGCTCGTGGTCAAAGATGAGATAACGGAAATATAGACAAGATTGTGGATGGCAATATAAATGTTGAATATATAAATGTTGAGAAAACTTATATCAACTTAATTTATAGGGAACAAAGATGTATTTCATAAGATTTATTTAAAAAAAAAACTTTTTACCAAAATTTTTTTGTTGGCAAGAGAGGTAAATGTGATTGTGTTGACTATTCATTCCTTTATGCTTTTCACTGGGTGCGCACCCCTTCTTTACTTTTTTATAACTACATTGTTTTTGTGTGTGTCTATCCTGTGTTGTGAAAGTGAGGAATTTCATAATGTCAAGTGTACGATAACGATTTATACGAGCTGTTCTTATGATATATATATTTTGTAAGAGAACTTTGAAGAGCCAAGAACGAACAAGAAATGTATAGTGGTTTACTATATGGCAGGGGAAAGAGTTACGGATAGATTGTCTTACTTAAAATAAAGTTGGTTTGGGGAAGATTAGAGGAGTTGTGGGAGGTAAGGAAAGAGAGGGAATAGAATAGAGGGATTAGGAATAAAGACTTTTTAAGGAAAAAAGTCTTTCTGAAACATAGGAAGGTGTAGCAGAATGGATAAGTTAGGTGGGCAAAGCTACAGCACGCTTGAGCATCAGGATGGAATGGGAAGAAAGATGCTCAAGTCGTGACGTAGTTTGTTGTTAGGGCAGTCAGTAAACATCTGGGACTGGAGGAGAGAGGTCACCAATATTATGGAATTGTAATAAGATTGTTGTAGTGGTCATCAATGTGAAATAAAACTCCATTTATACTTAACCAGAGAACTCGTTGGTCCTCTATGTGTCTGCTTTGTTATAGTAATAACTCCTTCCGTGGTCTTAACCGGTCTCGGAATCAAAGCGAGAGGTAACTGTTACGGGTTATAAGTCCTTGTCAATTGGCGTAGACATGGGGCGCCACGCGTTGCCTCTGACGGTGGGAGACACCTACAGGTGTCACTGATCAGCTACCGCCCGCCTCAAGCTGGGCAGCCCGCGGCTAATTGGGTGCTGATGCGCCACAGCCTGCCTGCTTAAATGGATGCTTGGGGCTAGGACAAAATCTGAATCGCAGGCTGTAAAACCAATGCATCAGGTACTAATAAAAAGAAAAATAGAAACCTCAAGCTATGGCTTGCAACCTGGAACGTAAGAACCATGTGTCCAGGATTTTCCACTGACTTGACAAATATTGACGATGTGAGAAAAACGGCTGTGATTCATGCCGAACTCAATCGTCTTAACATTGACATTGCCGGCCTGCAGGAGACTCGCCTCGCTGAGGAAGGGTCACTCAGGGAAAACAATTACACCTTTTTTTGAATGGTAGAGGGCAGGCTGAAAAAAAGATAACATGGTGTGGGCTTTGCAGTGAAGAATTCGCTACTGGGAATGATTGATATCCCAGCTGGAGGTAATGAAAGACTATTATCTCTGCGCTTGGCAACCTCTTGTGGTTTTGCCATCATTATCACTTGCATATACACCGACACTCGCTTCCTCTGACGATGTGAAGGATACGTTCTATGAGGAGCTAGACTCTGTGTTCAAGGCAGTTCCAAAATTCGACTACATTTATATGCTCGGTGATTTCAATGCTCGTGTGGGCAAGGACTCGAGTTCATGGCCAGTGTGCCTTGGAAAATACAATATCGGTCGCATGAATGAAAATGGGCAAAGGCTGCTGGAGCATTGCACCAGAAATGACTTATGTATTACAAACTCCTTTTTTAAAACAAAAGAGATGCATAAGGTCACATGGAAACATCCGAAATCCGACCATTGGCATCAGCTGGACTTCATTATCACACGGAGACAACATCTGAACCATACATCATTAACTCGAAGTTACCACAGTGCTGACTGTGATACGGATCACTCTTTGGTTGTTGCAAGAGTTAGACCAAAGAAAATCTACATAGATAAACACAAATCTAGCCAGGATTAATATTATTAACACTCACAATCCTGCAAAGTGCTTTGAGTTTCAACAGCAACTTGAAGACGCTTTCACTGATACATCAGAGAATTGTACAGTAAGTGAGAAAGTGGAGTAAACTTAAGGAGACTATTTATAAAACAGCAGTACGGGTTTACGGCACTTTGATCATATGAGGCAGGACTGGTTTGCGGCAAAGAGCCAGATACTGCAGCCCTTGGTTGATTAAAAAGAAGATAGCTCTCTTAACTCTGAGTGAGCTGAAGCAAGCTAGGAAGGATGTGCAAAAGGCTGCCAGGCAGTGTGCTAATGACTATTGGATCCATTCAAATCGCAAGTGATAAGGAAAACATCAGACGCATGTATGAAGGGATAAAGAAAGCCTGTGGTCCAATAATCAAAAGAAGTGCACTACTGAAAACCTTGACTGGAGAAATCATCACTGATAAGAAACAGCAGATGGATAGATGGGTCGAGCACTATTTAGAGCTTTACTCAAGTGAGACCAAGCTAGCGGATGATGTCCTCAACGCCATAGAGGCTCTACCAACTCTTGACCATCTGGACACACTTCTCACCATAACAGAAGTTAAGTGTGCTATAAATGAACTTGCATCTGGCAAGGCTCCAGGTAAGAAGGGATTCCAATAGAGGTAATCAGGAGTGGGCAAGACACACGCACTCTACAAATCCACCAGCTAATAGAGCTATGCTGGCGAGAAGGACAGGTCCCACAGGATTTCAAAGATGCAAGCATCATAACGCTGTACAAGAACAAGGCGATCGGAGCGACTGCAACAACTATAGGGGTATCTCAATTCTGTGTATTGTTGGAAAAGTATTTGCCAGAATTGTTCTGCGCAGACTTCAAGTCCTAAGAGATCAAGTCTACCCCGAATCACAGTCGGCTTCCGACAGAACCGGTTTACCATTGATATGCTATTCTCATTGCGACAAATGCAAGAAAAATGCCGGGAACAATATCAACCACTGTTTATTGCCTTCATCGACCTCACAAAGGCATTTGATTTGGTCAGTCGTGAGGGTCTGTTCAAAGCACTAAAGAAGATTGGCTGCCCACCAACTTTTCTGTCCATTGTGGAATCGTTCCACACAGGCATGAAGTGTATAATCAAGTTTGATGGTGCAACTTCAGAAGAGTTTGAAATCAAGAGTGGAGTTAAACAAGGTTGTGTACTATCCCCCACCCTCTTTGGGATATACTTTTTACTTCTACTGAAATATGCCTTTCGTGACCAGGATGCCTATATATACATTCACTCACGCTCAGATGGTGGCCTCTATAATGCTCAGAGATTGAAGGCCAAGACCAAAATTAGGAGGGTACTAATCAGAGAGTTGCTTTTTGGGGATGATTTTGCAATTACGACTCTGAGGAAGAATTACAACGTCTACTATCTACATTCTCCAATGCTTGTTCTGAATTTGGTTTAACAGTTAACAAAATGAAGACACAGATTATGTCACAAGCTGCACATGGGGTACCATCAATCTTTATTGACGTCGCCGAACTGGAGATAGTAGACCATTTTACATATCTAGGATCTTCCTCCGAAGTCGGAGAGTGTCTGCCTGTACGGCGAGGAACCACCAGTCTGCACACCAATAAGTCAGACATGGGACAACGGATTTGGACAACAGAATGTCTTCATCCGACATACAGGACTTCACGCTTGAGATCACAGCCAGCGAACACAAGCAAGCAAGCAAGCATATCTAGGATCAGAGGTAAATAGCAAATTATCCCTACATCAGGAAATCAACATCAGGATTGGTAAGGCAGCAACAACAATGAACATGTTAGCAAAACGAGTCTGGGAGAACAGGAAGCTTACTGCCAAAACAAAAGTCCTTGTCTATCAAGCCTGTGTCCTTAGTACTCTTCTTTATGGCAGTGAAACCTGGACAACTTACTCACACCAAGAGAAACGTTTAAACAACTTTCGTATGCGGTGTCTGCGGAGAATTCTTGGTATTAAGTGGGAAGACAAAATCACAAATACTGAAGTATTGGAAAGATCAGGTTGTGTGACGGTGTATTCCACGCTCAGTCTTCGTAGAGTTAGATGGATATGACACGTTAGGAGGATGGATGAAGGTAGAATACCAAAAGACGTCTGGGCGCATGGACCTCAGAGCCACATATTTTAACCCCGGGACTGCCACAGGGACTGCAATCTCACTGGTGCTCTTTAATGTGTATACGAGCAAGATTGCATACCTAGAAGCACCAGGGGTTGGTAGGATTCTAACATATGCAGATGATATTCTTGCATACAGGCAGGAGAGAAATAGGGATCAAACAGCCCAGGAGCTACAGGTGACAGTAGACAAAGTGATTGACTGGTGCACTGAAATGAGTGCTGTCATCAACCCGGAAAAGGCGGGGGTGTTGTGGTGCTTTCTGGACAACAGGATTGTGAGAGCTGACGTCCCAAACCTCACGATAGATGGAAGAAGCGTCAACAGAGAGAACAAACTGAAGTATCTGGGAATAACATTTGACACGAGTCTGTCCTTCAAGGATCATGTGGAGACGGTTGTGACAAGATCTCAAAAGGAACTCAATTGCACTTAAAACTATGGCTGCAATGGACACAGAGCAGATAATGCTTTTCACACTATACCAGCACTTGATCCTCTCAGTGATTGATTATGGACTAGGACTGCTCACTGTCTCAAAGAGTCAGCTGGTGAAATTACAGCGCATATAGAATGAAGCGATGCGGGTCATTCTTTGATGCACCAGAGACACTCCAGTAGTGTGTATGCGTTACATCCTTGGTCTGCCTACTGTTGCTGGTAGGCACAAGGTGATGCAAGCGAAGGCATACCTCAGAGTAGCTGCAGACACAGATCACCCGTTGCATGAGGCGCTGGACGTAGTTAAGGGTCAGAGACTGATAAGAGGGAAATCATGGATGGCTTAGGCGGAGGATACGATCAGACAGGTGTGCCCCTTGGAGAACATCAGGCGAGGAGAGGAGTGGGTCAGAGTGCCAGCCGTGCAGTCAGACTTGTGCAGAGTTCTAATAACATTGAGCCGGGAGTGCAGGGAGTGGCCAGCAGGGGCCACGGAAGTGGAAATTCAGCAACTTATCAGGAAAATTCTCGCACTGGTGATGTGATTATCTACACGGATGGGTCAGTGTTGGGAGGTAGGAGAAGTGCCTGGGGGTCTTGGCAAAAACTAATGGTCGGCGTTTGGTGCAGGAGAGCCTGGCGTATGATGACACTACATCTAGCTTAAGAATGGAGGTGAAGGCGGTCAGTGCACCTTTCCACTGGATAGAAAACACGATACATACACACATTGTGATTGTAACTGACTCAGAAAGCATGCTGAGTAGGGTGAGGACTGGCAAGCTTTGTGCAGAGTGGCTTGCTTCGCTTCGGAGGTCACGGGTAGCAAGCATCACCTGGATCTTTTCTCCTGGGCATGCCGGTGTGCTGGGGAATGAACAGGCGAACAGATTGGCTGGCTCGGCAAAACCGTGGTTGCGGCCTTGTGGGAGCACGTGTACACCTCGGAGGAGCAGATGGATCGCCATAGTCTGGTAAGAATGAGACAGCGAGGTGTGACGAGGGGATCTGGCCGACGCTCGACGCTCAGAGGAAAGGCGAGACGGACATATAATCAGATTGCTACTGGAACTATTAGTGTTGGAACTCTTCGCTGGCTGCTGGGGATGGGGACGGAGCGCTTATGGGAATGTCCCGAATGCTGTGATGTCGGTTCCTAAATCAATCAATCAATCAATCAAAGACATCTTTTTTGGTGAATTACAGATGGGTAGGAGCATGATTGATACAGGCATTGATAATGCACATTGGGAGCAAGTCGCCGATGAACGTGGTGCATGGAGGGTAACTATCAGAAATGGAATAAAGACAACGGAGAAAATGATTGCAGATAAAGCACACACAGAGCGCGAGAGACGTAAGATGGTGCATGATGGTGGAAATGACCATGTTTTCACATGCATCCACTGTGGACAAACATTTGCAGCACGAATTGGCCTTATCAGCTACACTCGCCACCGCCATGGGTCGTAGTTATTAAGCCTTTTTGAAGCACATTGTACCTAACTATCTTCTGTCAAGACGGCAAGGTGCCAATGTAAGTTGCATTAGCCTGTTTCAGGCAATCATTGTTAGTTACTCTGGCAGTCCAAGGAATTTGCAACATTTGATTCAGGAACCACCTCTCTGTTGCTTCTATTGTTTCTTAATTTGTCCATGTACATTCCAAGATTCACTGCCATGCAGCAAAACTGGTTCTACATAGCATTTCAACACTCTCTTTCGTACATTCAGTGATAGTGACTTATTGCATAAAATACTCTTCATTTTCTGAAATGCAGCTTATGCTTGCCCTATTCTGCTCTTAATATCTGTTAATAGATATAGAATGTGTGTATCTTCCATCTGATGTTATAAATGCCCCTAGGTATTTAAAATTATCTACTTGGTTAACAATTGTCCCTTCAATTCCCATTTCACATTTTGGTGTCACCATTTTCTTTGATATCGCCATTATTATTGTTTTCTTGTTTTTCAAGGCGAGTCCTTTCTTGGCACACGCTGTTACTACAATGTCCAACAACTGTTGTAGATCTTTTACACTATCCGCCACCAATACAGTGTCATCTGCATAGCGTATATTGTTTATGGTATAACCTCCGATTAGTATTCGTGGCTTCTCTTTGATCTCTCTTATTATTACTTCGCTATAGAGGGAGAAGAGATCCGGTGACCAGACACATCCATATCATACTCCTAGCTTTATTTGTTCATAATTGCCCTCTTTATTTCCCATTTTAATGACTACTTCTTGGTTCCAGTAAATAGTCTTTATTTTTATGAGGTCTTTCCCATCAATGTTAATATCTTCCAACATTTTAATCAGTTCATCGTGTTTTACTTTCTCAAATGCCTTGATATAATCTATGAAGCACAAATATATGTCTTTCTGTGTCTCTATTGATCTTTCTATTTGTGTCCGTAATGTATATATTGCATTATTTGTACCCTTTCCTTCCACAAATCCATACAGTTCTTCACCAAATTCCATTTTCATTTTCTTTTGTGTTATTTTTATTGTAATTCTGAGCAGAAGCTTAGTGACATGGTGTATGAGGTTAACTGTACGAAAATATTCGCATTCAATTGCTCCTGGTCGTCTTGGTATAGATTTCAGCGAATCGCTTGGTAAATATCCACTGCTGTAAATATCATTCAACTGTTTGGTAAATATATCTACACCAAATTCTCAAAGTACTTCTAATTCTTCTATTTTAATTCCATCTGGCCCAGCTGTTTTTCCTTTCTTCATATGTTTGACAGCGTCAGCGACTTCTTCTTTTAGAATAGGTGGACCTTCTAAGTTACTTTCTTCTGTTAATTTTTCCCTTTCTCCATAATATAATTCTTTTATATACTCAATCCACCTCTTCATTATATCACCTTCCTCCAATAATATCTTTCCTGTTTTTGATTTTAAATACCCTGTATTTGTTCTTATTTTGCTTCCCGTGAGCTCACTGATTTGTATGTGCATAGTTTTTTTTTTTATCTTTAATGGAATTTAATTCAAATTTCTTGCACTCCTCGTTTAACCAACTTTCTTTTGTCTTCACACGTGTATCTCTTATTTATCTCTCATAGATTTAGCAGTTATTAAAAGCAACGGTAGAAGACTAGGAACCAACCGAATTAGTTCATATGAAAAAAATTAGACATAAGTACAGAGAACTGTTGCTTAAGGACAATTGTAAAATAGGGTGAATTATAAACAATAAATACGTGGACAAGTGGAAAATGTAATAAATATGTTTGCATATCCTTTACAGGACATTGCTGTCAACATCAGCATCTTTCAGCTGTATGTTGATTTCTTGGCAAGATTACGCTCAGTAGTTTGCCATTGCTTTCTGAGAGGCCGGCTCACATGCCCCGTAAGTTACCGACGCGATTCGAACCACTGCTGACTCTCACCGTCGTCACGTTACTTACGAGTATATACGAGATTACGGAGAAAAGTCGCTAACCTTTAGGCCAGGAAGCCGTCTTGGAAAATGTAAACAACAGTAAAAACATATACTAAAAAAAAAAATAAACATACACCAGAAAGATACTTTACAGAAAAAGACAAAGGGAATAGATTTAGAAAACGGTCACAGCACCCCAACTCCCGAGAAACACAAACAAACAACATACAATAACCCAATTAAAATAATAATAATAATGTTGAAGAGTGAAATTATTTGTCAATCTGTTTCCCTCGTATTTTAAACAAAAAGAGAGAAAAAACAGACATGTGGCCAGATTTATTTGTTGGCGTTGTTGTCACGTCTGCCAGAAAGCCGCCATGACACTTAGTGTGTATTCTTCACAATTAGAATGTAAAGTATGGGGTTTTCCGTAGAATATTAATTATTGTCCCTTTAAAACTCTGTACAACAAATTTGATGGTTGTCCCTCCAACATTCTGTACAACAGATTAGAAGACACGACACCAGACATTCACAGGGCTTCCACAGCCAGCGTGAGTTTGTCTGGTGTTTAGGTAAGGTCTAGTTTCGTGGACCTCCACGTCACGGAGCATGAAAGTCAACAACAGAAACAAACAGATGATGTGAGTCGCGGCACAGAAGATGCGTCCAGACTTGGCAGCCATCTTGGTTGAAGATTCGCCAAGTATTGTGTTAACAACGCCTGCTTGTTGATCTGGCCGTGTGTGTACAGCGCTGTTGGGGGAAACATGTCACCAGGCTGTGAGGACAGTTTGGTCCAGGGGGTAGGGGAGTGAGTGCATGTCATTTGTTTGTGATCGCGATCGGCATGTCCTTTTCTCGAACCTCATCACGGAAATTGACATGAAAAGCCCAGGTCGTGTTAATGGTTTTCTGTTTTCCCCCATCTTTGGCCCGGAAATACGTCACACGACACGGCTAGAGCTGAAGGAGATTCGTTGGAAGCACGGGATAGCACCTAAGTGACGACAAATCCAGTCCTCAAGGGGCTGGCCGACTGGTGAGGGAGATCATGTCTCTCCACACGTGATATTTACCATTTCATGTGCTCATATCCTAGCTTGCCGTGTTGTCAGAGGTCATCGAATGCCAATCACAAATGTTTGCGTGTTACGTATAAATCAACGATGTTTGTGTGTTCACATGTAAATCAAAGATGTTTGTGTGTTTAGATATAAGTGACCCATGTTTATGTATTCAGATATAAGTGACCCATGTTTGTGTGTTCAGATATAAAAGAACCATGGTTATTTGTACATACATACATGAATGTTTGTTTTTTCATGTACACATCAACATTACGATCATCATCATCATCATCATCATCATCATCATCATCATCATCATCATCATCATCATCATCATCATTATCATCATCATACCGACTGGCGTAGGCGTTCATGACTCTCCACATATCTCGGTCTTTGGCTTTCTGGATCAACACTGCTGATGATATTCCTCCATTCCACTGTTTCAATCCATTCAGCATCATTTCTCTTGGTCTGCCTCTGCCTCTTTTCCCCTCGATATTTCCAGTCGTCAAGACGTTCTCCAATGCCTCTCTTCTCATCACATGACCAGAGAAAGCTGTTTGTCTCTTTCTTATTGTTGAATATAATGTTCTAGTTTCATTAGCCTCTTTCAGGCAATCGTTACTTACTCTGGCAGCCCAAGGAATTAGCACCATTCGTTCCAGGAACCACATTTCTGTTGCTTGCAAACATTACGGTGTGTATGTATAAATCAAATATGTTTAATGGACTCATCTATAAATTAAGGATTGTTCCATGTTCAGATATAAATAAACAATTATTCCGCGCTGATACATAAATTAACAATGTTTACATGGTCAGCAGTAAATTAACTATTATTACGTGCTCGGATATAAATTAACGTGTTCTTGCTCACATATACATTAAAGATATTGCCGTGCTCTGTTGTATATCAATAACCCCGTAACTGTAGTCCTAATATGTCAGTGTACAGGTTTTAAAAGTAGTAGTAGTATTAGTAGTAGTAGCTGTTTTCTTACATAATAGCTGGTTTCTTTACATATGTTGTTTATATATGTTATGAACAAGAGAGGGGATAGGACACAACTTTGTCGTACTCCAGATCTTATGGTGAAGGGTTCTGAGTGTCCTCCAGTTGCTCTCACTATGCATCCACTGTTGTTGTATAAACGTCTACATAGGTTTGTCAGATGTGTACTCACTCCATATTGTTTAAGGATTTCCCACAGCTTGTTTCTATCTACTCTATTGAATGCCTTTTCTTGGTCGACAAAGGCTAAGTAGAGTGTTTCATTGAATTCGATTGATTTTTCTATAAGTTGTCTAAGAGCAAACATGGCATCTGTGCATCCTTTGTTTTTCCTAAATCCAAGTTGTGTTTCGCTTAGCTGGAGTTCTAAAGTAGTTTGTAATCTTTTTACAAGAATTTTGCAAAATATTTTCCCAGTATGACTTAACAGTGAAATGCCTCTGTATTTTGTGCAGTCTCTTTTGCTGCCTTTGTTTTTCCAAATTGGGATAATTATGGCGTTTCCCCAGTCTCGTGGTGTCTGTTGTTCTACCCAAACATGGTAGAATAGTCTATGTAGCCAAGCTGTTCCTCTTCTCTTGCTGCTTTAATTAGTTCATTTGGTATTTCATCCTGTCCCGGTGATTTGTTCAATGGGGCTAATTTGATGACTTCTATAATTTCTTCTTTTAGTATGTCTGGTTCTAGTTCTTTTTTTTCCTTGAATTCCTGTGACATCTGATGGGATGTTGAGATGTTATTCGAAGTACTGTTTCCATCTTATTAGGATTTGGTTTTGTTCACTTATTGGTTCTCCATTTTCGCTGTTAATTATTTCAGTTGGGTCAAAGGGTTCTCATCTGGTTCTCATTGCACTTATCTTTGTGTAGAATTTTCTAGTTGCCTCCTTGTAGTTTTTATTTAGGGTTTCTCCATACTCCTCCCAGTCTTTTTGTTTTTCTCTCTTTACTATTCTATTCACATTTCTTCTTGCTATTCTATATTCTATGTAATCGCATTTCTGTTTGCTCTTTGACCACTTTTTATATTTTTCCTCTTTGTCTTTTACAGCTTTCTTTACTTCTGCGTTCCCCCAACTTGTTATTTTCTTTATCCATGTTTTACGGTTTTTCGTGATTCCACATGTTATTTTTGCAGTATTTAAAATGCTTGATTTGAACATCTCTCATTCTTCTTCCACTGCATTTCTTTCTATAGGTAATTTTACGAAGATTTCAGTTAGTTCTTTCTCATAATTTCCCCAAACTGCCTCGTCTTTGAGGTTTTTTAAGTTTACTGATTCGCATGGCATGTATTTTCCTGGTCTTTGTTTTCTTCTATTGGTGGTTCTTATTGTGGCAACGACTGCTTGTGGTCTGTGTTTATATTTTTAGTTGAGCACTGCCCTCGCACCTAATATATTTCTATTTCTGTTATTTCTTGTTAATATAAAATCAATTTCGCTTTTAGTATCTAGATCAGGGGTGACCAACCTTTTTAGCAGGCGGGCCAATTTTCAGAAATAATATTTCCTGCCGGGCCATTCACCTAATTTGTGTTTGTTAATTAAATTAAGCAAGCAAGCGTGCTACAGCCTCGACCACATCGTCGCTTCATACTCCGCGGGCCGCAACATGACTCCCGCGGGCCGCATGCGGCCCGCGGGCCTCGTGTTGGCCACCCCTGATCTAGATCACTCCATTTATACCAGGTGTATACTTGTGAGTCTTTGTGTTTATAGAATGTGTTTGTTATATAGAGGTCGTGTTGGCTGCATAGCTCTATCAGTCTACTTCCGTTATCATTTCTTTCATTATGTTGGTCTCCAAATGCTCCAAGTTTTTTTTCTATGCCCGCTCTGTTGTGAACTAGTCTTGCATAGAAGTCTCCCATAACTAAGCTGTTGTCCTGCTTATCTATTTTATTTAGCACATCATGGGTGTCTTCGTAGAAGTCTTCGCATTTTTGCTAATTATTGTCTGCATTACACGGTGCATATATTTGTACATATGTTGTAATTGTTGGTTCTTTTATTCTCACTGTTATGATTCTTTCTGATATATATTTTATTTCTAGTATTCCTCTTGCTAGCCGCGGTTCAATGACTATTCCCACACCGTGTCTTGCCCTTTCTTGCTGTTCCACTACAGAGTAGACAAACATGTAACTGTGGTGGATCTCATTGCATCCTTCCCCTTTTATTCTGGTGTCCGCTATTCCCATCAGTCAAATTTTCCTCTCTTTCATTGTTTCTATAAGTTCTTCTTCTTTGCTATTAAAACCACAGACGTTCATTGTGCCTAATTTTGTGTCTATTGTTGTGGTAGTAGGGGCTATTGTAGCTATTGTTGTGGTAGTAGGGGCTATTGTAGCTATTGTTGTGGTAGTAGGGGCTATTGTAGCTGTTGTTGAGGTAGTAGGGGCTATTGTAGCTGTTGTTTTGGTAGTAGGGGCTGTTGTAGCTATTGTTGTGGTAGTAGGAACTGTTGTAGCTGTTGTTGTGGTAGTAGGGGTTATTGTAGCTATTGTTGTGGTAGTAGGGGCTGTTGTAGCTGTTGTTGTGGTAGTAGGGGCTATTGTAGCTGTTGTTGTGGTAGTAGGGACTGTTGTAGCTGTTGTTGTGGTAGTAGGGGCTATTGTAGCTATTGTTGTGGTAGTAGGGGCTGTTGTAGCTGTTGTTGTGGTAGTAGGAGCTGTTGTAGCTATCGTAGAGGTAGTAGGGGCTATTGTAGCTATTGTTGTGGTAGTAGGGGCTATTGTAGCTGTTGTTGTGGTAGTACGGGCTGTTGTAGCTGTTGTTGTGGTAGTAGGGGCTATTGTAGCTATTGTTGTGGTAGTAGGGGCTATTGTAGCTATTGTTGTGGTAGTAGGGGCTGTTGTAGATGTTGTTGTGGTAGTAGGGGCTGTTGTAGCTGTTGTTGTGGTAGTAGGGGCTATTGTAGTTATTGTTGTGGTAGTAGGGGCTGTTGTAGCTATCGTAGAGGTAGTAGGGGCTATTGTAGCTATTGTTGTGGTAGTAGGGGCTGTTGTAGCTGTTGTTGTGGTAGTAGGGGCTGTTGTAGCTATCGTAGAGGTAGAAGGGGCTATTGTAGCTGTTGTTGTGGTAGTAGGGGCTATTGTAGCTGTTGTTGTGGTAGTAGGGGCTGTTGTAGCTGTTGTTGTGGTAGTAGGGGCTGTTGTAGCTGTTGTTGTGGTAGTAGGGGCTGTTGTAGCTGTTGTTGTGGTAGTAGGGGCTATTGTAGCTATTGTTGTGGTAGTAGGGGCTATTGTAGCTATTGTTGTGGTAGTAGGGGCTGTTGTAGCTGTTGTTGTGGTAGTAGGGGCTGTTGTAGCTATCGTAGAGGTAGTAGGGGCTGTTGTAGCTATTGTTGTGGTAGTAGGGGCTATTTTAGCTGTTGTTGTGGTAGTAGGGGCTATTGTAGCTATTGTTGTGGTAGTAGGGGCTATTGTAGCTATTGTTGTGGTAGTAGGGGCTATTGTAGTTGTTGTTGTGGTAGTAGGGGCTATTGTAGCTGTTGTTGTGGTAGTAGGGGCTATTGTAGCTATTGTTGTGGTAGTAGGGGCTGTTGTAGCTATTGTTGTAGTAGTAGGGGCTGTTGTAGCTGTTGTTGTGGTAGTAGGAGCTGTTGTAGCTATTGTTGTGGTAGTAGGGGCTGTTGTAGCTGTTGTTGAGGTAGTAGGGACTGTTGTAGCTATTGTTGTGGTAGTAGGGGCTATTGTAGCTGTTGTTGTGGTAGTAGGGGCTGTTGTAGCGATTTTTGTGGTAGTAGGGGCTGTTGTAGCTGTTGTTGTGGTAGTAGGAGCTGTTGTAGCACTTTTAATGGTAGTAGTGGATGTTGTAGCAGCTGTAGTGGTAGACGAATCTGTTTTAACAGTCGTAGTGGTAGTGCGAGCGGCTATAACAGGAATAGACGTATTGTTTAATAGACTTCTGTACTGGTATGGAACCATCCGCCCTATACCCCATGACCATGCCTCTGAGAGGATAAAAGAGTGTATGTAACTTTGGTTTGTTACTAACATCAGTAAGTAAAAGTCAGCTAAATTAAAGGAGAACAGAGGCGGGGGTTTGTGTCCAACTGACCAGGTCTGCCAGTTCAAAGACCCTAATATGGGCACCGGGATTCTGCCTAGGATGTAAAGGCGGCCTGGTCGGTATTGACCACATGATCCATAGAGTACTCTGAGGAATGGCCTGACGACACATAATCAGACTTCGAGTGGCAACATTATAAATGGGACTCTTCGCTGGCTGTTGAAGATGAGTACGGAGTACGTATGGTATTAGGGACGCTCATTTGAAACCCGTTGCAATGGCTTTATTACAAAAGCATGAAAGAAACATTAACAGGTGTGGTAGAATTAAACAAAGCGTTCATTCTGAATGTATTATGCACCATTGGTTGGTCAGAAGAAGTCGCCGTAGGCATTCAGATAAGCATCCCATTGCTTAGGTAGGCGGCGAATGTAGTCCGCAAAAACAGATTGTGGTTGCTCACTGAACGAAGTTATTTACCGCGTTCATTACGTCTGCATCTGTGTGAAATCGTTGGCCCTTGAGAGCTGTTTTTTAGAGGTCCGAAAAAATGAAAATCACTTGGTGACAAATCAGGACTATAGGCTGGATGTTGCAGAATTTCCCACTTCTTCCTTGCTAATGCCCCCTGCACAGTCTTTGTGACATGCGGACGAGCATTATCGTGCAACAAAATCACACCGCGAGAAAGCATGCCGGGTCGTTTATTCTTGATGGCTTTTTGCAGCTTGTCTAGTGTTTGCAAGTAGTGGGTAAAGTTGATGTCGACACCATGTTCTTTAAAGTCGGCCACATTAGCCCTTCATGGTGAAAAAATGCGCTCAGCATAATCTTACCTGAGGAAATCTGTAAATTGAACTTTTTGGCTTTTGGTGATCCAGCATGCTTCCATTGCATGCTCTCTCTTTTGCTGCTCGGCTCAAAGTTGTCGCATCATGAGTTATTGCCTGCCACTATGCGGAAGAGATGTTCATCACTCTTCACTCTGTAACGCAGCAAATGGTTCAAACACCATCCCATGCGTTCCTCTTTTTGGTGGTCGGTCAAAATCCGTGATACCCACTGTGAACACACCTTCCAATATTGCAGATTCTTACGAACGAGCTTTTGAATTGTCTCAGTTAACACATCAAATTCTTTCGCTAGCGAACGTATGCTTCGACAACGGTTCATCTGTACTGCTGCATTAATTTTGGCGATGGCTTTTTCTGTTGCAACAATATGCGCTTGACCCGGCCGTCGAAGATTTGTCGTGAACTGACGTTCTTTCCGAAACATTCGAGCCCAGTCTGTCACTGTTGTCTTCGACACATATTTGTTACCGTATGCTGCCTGCATTCTTCGATGGGTGTCCACTGGTCGACATTCTTCAAATAAAGGAAACTGAATCACTGCTCTTTGAGCTTCTTTGGGCGGATTTCGGAACAACCCGGCCATTTTCTCAACGGTCAGAAACAGAACCTATGCATCATAGGACGATAAGCACATGTTTTTTTATTCATTGGTCAGTACTTATCACATGACTATGACATGATCATGTTCAACGTACGCTATTGCGCGCGGTGCGGCACGAACGGATTTCAAATGAACGCCCCTTATATTTTCCGAGTGCTGTGATGTCGGTTCTTGACACAACTTAATTCAATACAATATAAATAAACTCAACACTACTACTACCACTACTACTACTACTACTACTACTACTACTACTACTACTACTACTACTACTACTACTACTACTACTACTACTACTACTACTACTACTGCTGCTGCTGCTGCTACTACTACTACTACTACTACTACTACTACTACTACTACTACTACTACTACTATTACTACTGCTACTGCACTGCTGCTGCTGCTGTCCTTACTACTACTACTACTACTACTACTACAACTACTACTACTACTACTACTACTACTACTACTACTACTACTACGATTATTATTATTATTATTATTATTATTATTATTATTACTGCTACTGCACTGTTGCTGCTGTCCTTACTACTACCACTACCACTACTACTGCTACTACTACTACTACTACTACTACTACTACTACTACTACTACTACTACTACTACTACTACTACTACTACTACTACTACTATGACAACAACAACAACAACAACAACAACAACAACAACTACTACTACTACTACTACTACTACTACTACTACTACTGCTGCTGCTGCTAGTGCTACAACAGCAACTACTACCACCACCACCACCACCACTACTACTACTACTACTACTACTACTACTACTACTACTACTACTACTACTACTACTACTACTATCACCACTTATACTACTACTACTACTACTACTACTACTACTACTACTACTACTACTACTATCACAACAACACCAACAACAACACAACAACAACTACTACTACTACTACTACTACTACTACTACTACTACTACTACTACTACTACTACTACTACCTTTACTGCTACTTCGAACGAACGAACGAAAATCTTTATTTTCAAAGGGTTAAGAATTGGGCACGCAGGCCCGTCTGACATTCTGCCCTTCTTCTCTATTTCCTCTCATACATTCTTGCGAATAATGAAGACAGCTTAACAAACGGGTGTCAGAACACATACCTCAATGGGTCAACAAGATACAACACACAGGAGATGCTAGCCTTGTCGGGCCGACACACCGGAAGCTCCCGGCGTCTTCAATCGGTAGGCACATTGTCGAAAGTGGCCACGTGGTGGACAGAGAGACTGCATTTCGCGTGTTGTTTAACACACAAAATACTCGCTTGTTAAAATTTGCAGAAGCAATTATGATCTATCAACGCAAGCCAGAATTGTGTAAACAGAAAGACATGTTAGTCAGCTTAAAATTACCGTGGTAGACAATCAACATTACTGTGCGAATATGTGTATATTTCAACTTGAAGGATTTATCTAGTTAATTCACGTAAGTTGTGTGATTTCTGCAGTATGTACCTGACGAGATGCAGCGAAAATATGCCAGGCAATAAATCGTGCAATCTATTGTTTGTGTCTTCGTTATTCAAATTCACTACGGGAAAACATTGTTTTGAATACATTCTTTCATTCAATATCTCTTATGAAGCAATTCTTTGACAACAAAAGAACACTAAGCATTATGACACATGAAAAATAATCAATAATACATGACTCATTGAGGCAATGTTTAACATGGGTAGTATAAATACCCAAGGAAGGTGCCATACATATGGGAATATTTTTTTTTTTTTTTTGCTAGTTGTCGTTCGAGATAATTTACCATTATTATTGTCTTTGTTGTTGTTGTTGTTGTTGTTGTTTTATGGGGGGAAGGTAGTCTGTCCTGAGGTAGTGTTCAAACAGGTTGCGACTGTATGTATAATGACTGGTGGTGTCTTTGATTTCTTGTGGAAGATTATTCCACAACTGAGTGGCAGAGTATGCTAAGCTTGTTTTATATGTCTATCCTAGGTTTAGGGACATGAAGTATATTTAGTCGTTTGCTTTGTCTTGCGTTATATTTAAACAATGGCCAAAGGTAGCTTGGAGCATTTTGAAATATGATTTTGTGAATTAGTTTGGCCTTATTAAAAAGTAGGCTTTTGTGGAGTGGCAGTAACTGAAGACGTTTATGTAAGTTAGAATTGTCTGTAAGCTTATCACCATTGATTAAACGCTCTGCCCTTTTCTGGAGTGAATAAAGGCGTTTTGTTATTGATTTGGAGCATCCATCCCAGATTCTGGAGCTATAATCAATATGTGTTAGTATGTGGGAAGTATAGAATATCTTTCTTGTGTTTTCGTCGAGGAAATTTCTTAATTTTGGCAGTTGGTATACTTTTTTGGCTATTTGTTTAACTAGAGCATGAACATGGGAATTAAAGGATAGATTTTGATCTATGATAAGACCCAGTGACTTGTGCTCGGTTACACTTTCTATAGTTGTGCTACCAATGTGCAGCTGAAGAGTTCCCTGCGAGTTTAGAGTGTAAGTCTTTGCCTGGTTCCTATTAACATAGATTTTGTTTTAGAAATGTTCATTTGCATGCGGTTTGCATGACTCCAGTTAACTACATTATTTATTTCCTGTTGCAAGGATAATTCTAGCATATTTCGATAGCGTAATAGCGTTTGTATATACTGTGCAGTCGTCTGCAAATAAATCGCAGGACGACGACAGATATAAGGGAAGATCATTTATATAAATGGCAAATAACAGAGGGCCAAGTATAGACCCCTGAGGTACTCCAGTGTTAATGGTAATGGCTTGAGGTAGAGATTTATTGTGTGATACGACTTGTTTTCTGTCTAATAAAAATTAGTTTATTAATGTCACTATATTAAAGCTTACTTTCATTGTTTCTAGTTTTTTAATTAGAATAATTATCAGTTATCAGTTGGGGTATCTTCATTGCACTCCGGACAGGTCCATAGGTACTCAGATCCTCCCCTAATCCCCCGCATATGCATCAGCGTCCTGTGGTTAATAGTGCCAGTTCTAATTAATAATTAGAATAGTATGATCTATCATATCGAATGCTTTTCTAAAGTCTATAAACACCGTTCCACATAGAGTATTGTTGTTAATATTTTGATGCTAGTTGTCTATCATGTTTGTTAGGGCCGTATGACAGGAATATTTTGGCCGAAATACTGATTGAGTGTCAACTATTAGTTTGTGGTGAACTAAGTGCTCTAGTGTTGTTTTGTGGATGTGCTATTTTAGCGGTTTGGATAGTGAGGATAATATGGAAATTGGCCTATAATTACTCATGACACGATCGTCTAATGAACCAGCTTTTAAATGAGGATACTCTTTAGCGATTTTAAAGGCTGATGGGAAGTGACCTTTGGTGAGACATTGATTATATATAAAAGTTAGTGACTCGCAGGTGGCCGGTACAGCATAGCGCAAGATCTGATTACTGATTCCATCTAGTCCTGATGAGTTATTGTTTTTTTAGGTGACTGAGATGAGTAAATACTTCAGTGGTTGTCATTGGCGGTATGTTGGTGGGAATGTCTCCATAGCATTTGCTCTCACAGAATGATGATAATAATTATATGTCACTAGCTGACCCGGCCCGGCTTCGCCCAGGCCCTGGAGGGGATCTATCTATCTATCAGTCTGTCTGTCTGCTTGTTTGTCTGCCTGTCTGGCTGACCCGGCCCGGCTTCACCCAGTCCCTGGTGGGGAGCATCTCATTTAATTCATATAAGTAGTCATATAAGCTCTCCCGTTCCCGACTATCTGTCTGTCTGTCTATCTGTCTGTCTGTCTGACCGGGCCCGGCTTCACCCAGTCCCTGGTGGGGAGCAGCTAATTTAATTCATATACGTAGTCATATAAGCTCTCCCGTTCCCGACTATCTGTTTGTCTGTCTGTCCCGGCCCGGCTTCACCCAGTCCCTGGTGGAGAGCATCTAATTTAATTTTTACACGTAGTCATATAAGCTCTCCCATTCCCGACTGTCTGTCTGTCTATCAGTCTGTCTGACCCGGCTTCACCCAGTCCCTGGTGGGGAGCATGTCATTTAATTCATATAAGTAGTCAAATAAGCTTCCGTTCCCGACTATCTGTCTATCTATCTGACCCGGCGTGGTTTCGCCCAGCTCCTGGCGCACAGTAACTTAAAAGAATGTCCTTCCACACACCATTCAATAAAAAATATAGAAAAAGATGGGTTACAATGTATGCATTATGCATTATTTTTATGCAAACTTTGAAAATGACTTAAAGATTATATCATTATTTATTATAACTTATATGCCTGAAAATAACTATAGACAAAGAGTTTAACAATAGTGCAAGTAAGTCCAACAATATGACTATAAAGTAAATAGAAATGTTATTAAAAGTTATGCCCCTTGAAATAACTTTTCTAGAGTGAAGTCCCCCTGCTATATAGACATTATATAATGAAAATGGAAAAGTAAATGTTATTAAATAAGTCGAAGATTTTACATTAAGAAATTATTATAGTCGGTTGTACAGGAATGAAAGGAAGACGTGTAGAAAATTTCATCTCAATCGGATGTACCGTTATCGAACGCATCCAATACAAAAATCCCCACACACAAACATACACTCTGTTTTATAGATATAGATGAGGCGCATCTGGTATTGCAGCCTTCAGTTGGTTTATGTCGGACTGAGAGAACCTACTGAATTGATCACATGTAACCTGATTTGATGGTAACGATTGTGATGATTTGTGTTTGTGTGTCAAGGTATTAATTGCTTTCCATATATCTTTAGTGTTGGTTTTGTCTATTATTAAGTTCTTAAAATAGTTTTTCGTTTCCTTTCGAATAACATATTGAACTTTGTTTCTCAGACTACGGTACATAGTTATATCTCTGTTTTGTTATGTGCCCTGTCCCGGTCTCTCATAAGTTCAACTACCTCCTGTGTGATCCACGGGTGCTTAGTGTGATGTTTAACACGAACTTCCTTAAATGGAACATGTTTATCAAATACACTTAGAAAGGTCTTCAGCCAGTAGTCTAGAGCATCGTCTGGGTCAGGAAGCTGGTAAACATAGTCCAGAGATTAGTTGAGCAAATCTTGTAAGAAGACGTCTCGATTGAAATTTTTTTAATTTCTATATTTTGTACTTATATGTTTGTGTTTTGGAGTTTTGGTACCTCTTTTCGACCACGTGCAACATATTAGGTAGTGATCGCTAATTGCATTAATAGGTACAGTACATTTTGTGATGTTGTCAGCACACGTAGTATAAATATGATCTATAAGTGTTGCAGATGATTTAGTGATTCTAGTGGCTTGTTTGACTAACTGTTGGAAATTATATGACTCTATTATGTTTTCCCATGTTTTGTTTGATTTGTTAGTGTCTATGTTGAAGTCACCTAGCAATATTATTTCCCTAGCATTACTAAAGACTACATCCATCATAGTGGTGAATTTTTCATACCAGATATTTCCTGCACTGGGGTTTCGATATAGATAGCCAACTACTAGCGGTATGCAATTTTGAAGTTTAACCTCAAGCCCTACACACTCAATCTCACAGGTTTCAAAATCTAGCCTACGGTGGGCGTTAAGCGAGTTAGAAATATAAACTGCAATACCCGTCTCTTGTTTCAAATAGGGATATCATCTAATGGTTTTAAAGCCTCTGATAGCGATGTCATCATCTGAGATGTTGCCATTTAATTGACTTTCGCTAACTCCGAACATGTGAAAATTTTGATTAAGTATAAGTAATAGTTCAGGCAGCTTCCCTAACAAATGGCAGATGTTTAATTCTGAGCCCATCATTACTGAGCCAGTGTTCGTACTTTTTAGACATTTTAACAATGCGTAATCATAAATCTTTTGAAACACAAAATGAATACAACTTACGGCCCTTATAACAATAAACACTCTAAAGTACAGAGAAACAGTAATATCTCTGTCAATATACACGCACTCACACAAAATACTATAAAGATCAGTAAGGATGAACAGTGAAGACCCCCTCACTCACAGTATAAACACAATAATAAGTATTATAAAAGATATCCAACTAAGTATCAATCTCTGTGACGTCAATGCGAGTCAATGTTTATAGTCACGTACTATGTAATACGTTCCTATATAAGACAATAACGAAGTATGCACATAAACGTTCTAGGAGAGGCTCTTTCTTGTACCGAGATCCGGTGTTGCTTTGTGCTGAATTGCTAGTAAATACCAGGCTGTGTTGGTCCTTGGTACAGTGACATCATAAGTGCCTGCCGAAGTGAAGCTGGGCTAAACCGTGTGAGGTATAACAACTCTGGGTTACAATGGAATGGATACTGTTGATATCTCACGGGTGTGTAACGACGTCCAACTACAGGCTCTGATTCGTGGCTAACAGGAGGCTGTGGTGGCACGTTGTTGTTACTGCTAGATTATTCCTTGCTGTGGAGAAGAGGGAACGTATCTTCATAATTATCACCCTCCTGTGTGAAAGAGTGCGTATTGTACGGATTTGGTGTGCTGGAAGTGTTCCGTCTGGCTTTGATGTCAGGTGCCGTAGTTATGAGTGGTCTGCGCTCTTCTGGCCTATTAGTACTTGATGTGGCGGGAGTATGTCGTCTGGCTTGAGTTTCAGGTGGAGTAGCTAAAAGTGTCCTACTCGATCCGGTATTGGAAGTACGCTTGTTCAGTTGGGTTGGTGGTGGGCACATGCTGTAATGTTTCTATTGTTTTTCTTAGCAACAGATTTTCCTCTCTCAGGAGCGTGATTTCTGATTTGAGAGCAGATAGGCACTGCTGGTCTTGCTGTTCGCTTCAGTGTTCGCTGTAAGAGTAACAATGAGCGCCTTTAATGATTGTTCTGTTACCTCAATGCGCCTATGACAATCACACGATTGTCCATTGATAGTTGGCGTGTTATCTAAGGCTGGTATTTCTTCTGCTACTCTTACGTTGGTCTCAACGTTGTTTTGGAGGTGCTCCATTGGATATTCAATGGCCAAGAGTACTGATGGGGTAGCTGACCTCGTGTTGATGATATTGTCCTGTTCATTCATTGTATGTGTTAGTTGAGAAACATTGTCTGCTGTGATGTCCACAGCTGTAGTTGTGGGCTGTGTAGATTCTGAGTCCTCACTCGAGACGAGCATGTTGATGATATCTTGTGTCTTTGATATGTCTCTACTCGTGAATGTAAGTATTGAGTTTTCAAGTTCGACAAAGTCTAATTCTAGCCAAGATTTAATTTTTTGAATACTACCCTGAGCTAATAATCTGTTCTTTGTGTGATACAAATGTATTGTAAGTACTGGCGTCGTAATCAGGTCTTCCAAGTAGGCCCCGCGCCTATCTTGTCTGTTTTGAATTAGTTCAGACTTGTAATAGTTGAGGAGGCACGTTCGAAATGCTTAATAATGGAGTGTATTGTTAAAGGATACTGTAACACATTGACCAGAGTTGGTGTGTTGGACGACTCGGCCGACTGGGTTCACACACCTGGCTAGCTTGGTCTTCACCACCTTCTCTTTGTTTAGTGTTAGTTAGTTAGTTAGTTATCAGTTGGGGTATCTTCGTTGCACTCCGGACATGTCCATAGGTGCTCAGACCTCCCCCCAGCATATGCATCAGCGTCCGGTGGCTAATAGTGCCAGTTCTGTGTGGGTTGACGAGGCGCTTTGTTTTCCCGATGTACCTCTCGCGTCTGGCTGTGCCGATTCTTACTCCCAGGTCTTTCATCCTGGAAAGCGATGTGGAATCACTGGCGTCAAAATCCTCTGTTCTCGCCATATCTTTAAGGGCGTTAATAACATCCGCACGATCCATGGGCTGGCCATCTACAGGGGGTGCAGAGCCAGCTAATTTATCAGCTCGTTCATTTCCCTCGACTCCCGCATGTCCCGGGACGAAGATGAAGGTGACTTTGCGGACAACAGACTTCCGCAGCGACTCAGTCCACTGTCTACGTACAGATCCAGCTTCGACCTTCTGAATCATGCTCATTGAATCACTTAGTACACACACGTTGGTATAATGCTGTGATTCCAGCCATGTGAAAGCCTGTGTAACTGCCATCACCTCCATCGTCATGCTGCTCGTGGTCATAGAGTGGGTACCACTGGATTCTTGAACGGTTCGGCCCGCTGAACGGGCTGTAAATGCACTTCTCTGCTGCTTTACAACAGATCCATCTGTATAGTGTACCATTTGTTTAGTGTGTATATTTTAATCACGGCCGATCGTAAACCGGATCTTGTTTTCACACGTCACCTCCAGAGAGGCCTCTCCTATCGATGACATTATTGCATAATGTTATCAAACCAGCTTGAAGAATGTAGCGATCGCATTGTAGTCTAGATGCGCCGCGGGAAATTTGAAGTCGTGTGTTGTGGTTGGTTTGTTTTGAGACGCCCACGCACTTGATTCGTCTAATTTTGATAGTGTTCAGCTATCACTTGAAATGAATATCGTATTTAATACACTTTTTTTGCGAAAATCACCACTTGTATTATTCTAAGAACTATTTAACTACATCCACAGAATCACATCGAGCGCAATGATATAAAATTCCATGTTAGGTTAATTCAGTCTAAAGCGTGCGTCTCACTAACCCCTCATGGCAAATTATCACTACTTATTACTACTACTGCTATTACTGCTAAAACAACCATCACCACCACCACCACTGCTGCTACTGCTGCTGCTGCTACTACTACTACTACTACTACTACTACTACTACTACTACTACTACTACTACTACTGCTGCTACTACTACTACTACTACTGCTGCTGCTACTACTACTACTACTGCTGCTGCTGCTGCTACTACTACTACTACTACTACTACTACTACTACTACAACTACTACTACTACTACTACTACTACTACTACTACTACTACTACTACTACTACTACTACTACTACTACTACTTTTACTACTACTACTACTACTACTACTACTACTACTACTACTACTACTACTACTACTTCTACTACTGCTGCTGCTGCTACTACTACTACTACTACTACTACTACTACTACTACTACTACTACTACTACTACTACTACTACTACTACTACTACTACTACTACTACTACTACTACTACTACTACTACTACTGTTGTTGTTATCACTACTTTCACCTGTCTGTGTCCGACCAGCTATATCATTCTGGATATCATACTGGATATATGATGCTAGTTCCGGTATTCTATAGATCAGAACATAGATCAGAACATCGATCAGAACATCGATCAGAACATAGATCAGAACATAGATCAGAACATCGATCAGAACATAGATCAGAACATATATCAGTATATAACGGCCACCCGTACTTCCTAGAACATATATCAGTATATAACGGCCACCCGTACTTCCTAGAACATATTCTCGTATCCGTGTTACATTGATTCTACCTGGGAGCTTACTGAAACAACCGAAGGGTTTCGAACACATAACATCCGGGCACACAGGTAAACGTGCTAGTCACTGGGCCGTCACTGCCTGTATGCCTAATGTGTGTTCTCAGATCCATTTATCTGCTTCAACTTTTACGATTTCCAATCCAAAAGTATGGATACATTAATTGAGTGGTCAGATGCTGTTATTATTCGGGAAGACTGAAGGAATGAAGTAAATCTGACGAACATAACAAATTATGTCACGTTTGTTGTCAAGATTATGTTATTATTCGGAAGATGGACAGATAAATATAAAACTGACGGAGACAATAAATTACATAAGGTTTGTTGTCAAGATTATATTATTATTCGGAAGATGCACGGACAAACGTAATACTGAGGGAGATAAAAATTTACATAAAGTTTATTGTCAAGAGTATGTTATTATTCGGAAGATGTGCGGATAAATGTAAAACTAACGGAGATAATAAATTACATCATGTTTGTTGTCAAGATTAGAGAAATGAAATCAGACTTGCCGCCAACTTGCATGCTAGAGGTCAGACGATGTCATGTCCAGCTTGAGGTCATACGATCTTATGTCCAGGCGTGATCGGAGTCAGTCAGAAATCCCTTGCGTACATGATCCTGACACCGGGTGCTGCAGTCCTGAAGCCTGAGACGAGTTGTGCCTTGCCAGGTCGAGCTGTCTGAATGATGAGTATGCTCTTCTCACGGCAAATCTCTCGCTTGGGACACAAGACACGGTTTGTCCTGGTTGCTTCCCTTGGCCGTGGGTTATTTCCCTTGGCCAGTCGTAGCTTAGAGGGAAGATGAGACAGAAGGGGTCGTCTCAAAGGACCACCTCTGTAAAGTTTACGTACGAAACATAAATATCGCATGATCTTTTACACAACGTTGCAGTCAACCCAAGCATGTATTCGCTGCTCGTGATTTACTAGGCAATTGTACGTTCAGAAACACAGCCATATTTGGACAATAATGAGGTACTATAATTTACCTGATTCAGAGCCAACAAAAAACGTAAGTCTAGACCAAACATGGCACACAGTCGAATGAACAAGTATTATCATGCAAATTTCCGTTCATTGAGTATTGAAATTGCGGAACAATCCACGAAATAAAACAAATAACACGATAACCTAGTACGGCGATATATCGTCCTTCTGTCCAAATAGGAGGTCACGGTTGGCGATATGTTATCATTCGACACTGAATCAGTGCCAGCTCCGTGGCAAAAGGATTACTGACGTAGCTCGTATTCCGCTTAAAAGAGTTCTAAACACAGCTGCGGGCGATTTGGCAGCAGATCGCCTTGCGTTGGTCTTGTGCGAAATGATATGGGTGCCGGTCGTTCAAAAAACAATTGCAAATTATTGAACGTAAACTTTCAAAGAGATCACAAACAGCAAAATAAAATGCTGTGGTTCACTGCAACGTCCTGTAATGGATATGCAACTAACTCAACTAGATGAATCAGTTAATAATAGTATTATTTTACAAAATATGTTATTTTCTATAGGATAGGGAATAATCTCTCATAACATCGAAATCAACGCAAAATGATTGCTTCCAAACCGTCCTCGGCAGATTTCAAACCCGCGACTCGCTGTGTCTGACTGTCCCTAACCCATAGCGCCGGTATCGTGCGTGCTGTATGTAACTTATACACGCTGGTCGTATGTAACACATCCTCTAGGTGTGCTGTATGTAACTTATACACGCTGGTCGTATGTAACTTATACAAGCTGGTCGTATGTAACACATCCTCTAGGTGTGCTGTATGTAACTTATACACGCTGGTCGTATGTAACTTATACACGCTGGTCGTATGTAACACATCCTCTAGGTGTGCTGTATGTAACTTATACACGCTGGTCGTATGTAACTTATACACGCTGGTCGTATGTAACACATCCTCTAGGTGTGCTGTATGTAACTTATACACGCTGGTCGTATGTAACTTATACAAGCTGGTCGTATGTAACACATCCTCTAGGTGTGCTGTATGTAACTTATACACGCTGGTCGTATGTAACTTATACACGCTGGTCGTATGTAACACATCCTCTAGGTGTGCTGTATGTAACTTATACACGCTGGTCGTATGTAACTTATACACGCTGGTCGTATGTAACACATCCTCTAGGTGTGCTGTATGTAACTTATACACGCTGGTCGTATGTAACACATCCTCTAGGTGTGCTGTATGTAACTTATACACGCTGATCGTATGTAACACATCCTCTAGGTGTGCTGTATGTAACTTATACACGCTGGTCGTATGTAACTTATACACGCTGGTCGTATGTAACACATCCTCTAGGTGTGCTGTATGTAACATATACACGCTGGTCGTATGTAACTTATACACGCTGGTCGTATGTAACACATCCTCTAGGTGTGCTAGTGCAGTTGTATGTCTGTTACAACCAGCTATAGATGTGTTTCTGTTACAGCCAACAGTAGTTGTGTTTCTGTTACAACCAGTTGTGTCTTATTTCTGTAAACAACCAGTTGTGTCTTATTTCTGTAAACAACCAGTTGTGTCTTATTTCTGTTACAACTAGTTGTAGTTATGTTTATGATACAACCAGTTGTAGTTATGTTTATGATGCAACCAGTTGTAGTTATGTTTATGATACAACCAGTTGCAATTATGTTTATGATACAACCAGTTGTAGTTATGTTTATGATACAACCAGTTGTAGTTATGTTTATGATACAACCAATTGTAGTTATGTTTATGATACAACCAGATGTGGAAGTATGCTGTTGTCGCCAGCTATAGATGTGTGTCTATTACAAACAGCTGTAGATGTATTTCTGCTATAATCAATGTGTCGCTTAATTTATATATATATATATTTGTGATTATATTAAAACCAGCTGTAATAGTGTTTCTGTATTTATCTCTGCTACCTACAAACTGAAGTATCTGGGGATCACATTTGACAGGAGCCTATCCTTCAAGGACCATGTGGAGACGGTCGTGACAAGATCTCAAAAGGGACTCAGTGCATTTAAAACTATGGTGCAATGGACACAGAGCAGAGAATGCTTTTCACACTATACCAGCACTTGATCCTCTCAGTAATTGATTATGGATTAGGACTGCTCACTGTATCAGAGAGTCAGCTGGTGAAGTTAGAGGGCATACAGAACGAAGCTATGCGGGTCATTCTGGGATGCACTAGAGACACCCCAGTAGTGTGTATGCGTTACATCCTTGGTCTGCCGACTGTTGCTGGTAGGCTCAAGGTGATGCAGGCGAAGGCATACCTCAGAGTAGCTGCAGACACAGACCACCCACTGCATGAGGCGCTGGACGTAGTTAAGGGTCAGCCACTGATAAGAGGGAAATCATGGATGGCTCAGGCGGAGGATACGATCAGACAGGTGTGCCCCTTGGAGAACATTAGGTGAGGAGAGGAGTGGGTCAGAGTGCCAGCGGAGCAGTCAGACTTGTGTAGAGTTATAATCACATTAAGCCGGGAGTGCAGGGAGTGGCCAGCAGGGGCCACGGAAGTGGAAATCCAGCAACTAATTCAGGACAATGCTCACTCGAGTTATGTGATTATCTACACAGATGGTTCGGTGTCAAGAGGTGAGAGAAGTGGCTGGGGGTTCATAGCCAAAGCTAATGGTCGATGTTTGGGGCAGGAGAGCCTGGCATATGATACCACACCATCCAGCTTAAGAATGGAGGTGGAGGCAGTCACTGTGGCTCTCCGCTGGATGGAGAATACGACACACACACACACATATCGTGATTTAACTGACTCAGAAAGCATGCTGACGAGAGTGGCTTGCTTCGCTTCGGAGGTCACGGGTGACAAGCATCGCCTGGATACTTTCTCCGGGGCATGCCGGTGTGCTGGGAAATGAACAGGCGGACAGAATGGCTGGCTCTGCAGAACTTGGTGGAGTATTGAAACATGACAAGGCAGACGTGGTTGCGGCCTTGTGGGAGCACGTGTATGCCTCGGAGGAGCAAATGGATTACCATGGTCTGGCAAGAATGAGACAGCGAGGAGTGACGAGGGGATCTGGCCGACTCTCAACGCTCAGAGGAAAGGCGAGACGGACATATAGTCAGATTGCTACTGGTACTATTGGTGCTGGAACTCTTCGCTGGCTGCTGAGGATGGGGACGGAGCGCTTATGGGAATGCCCCGAATGCTGTGATGTCGATTCCTAAATCTATCAATGAATGAATGAATGAATGAATGAATGAATGAATCAATCAATCAATCAATCAATCAATCAATCTCTGCTACTTGCTTATATTGAACTGTCTTTCTGTACTTTGCATTATAACTGCTTTGCTCGAGCTGCATTCACTCTGATCTTATATTAATGAAGCCACTTGTTGTATTCATTATTCCCATCATGTTATTAGTTATTATTAGTTTACACAGCGACGTACAAGATTCCCCAAGAAGTGTTCAGTCTCTCCTCCCCTTCCCCACAAGTAGCACTAGTTCCAGTGTATATTTATGTTCCGTAAGTCCTGGCAATTGTTACAAGCTATTACCTCGTATGAACTATATTCCCTGACAAATTAATTTCCGAAATGTGGCTAATGTGGCCAAATTATTATTAATCTGAGGCTGAGAAGGGTCCTAACTACAACTTCGTTTATGAGGTTAAACGGGAGGGGGGTAATGATAAAATGATCGACAGACCGCATATATGCCTCATGGAATGCTATATTGTTAACATTATTAGAAAATTCTGAAGTGTATTTTAACAGTCTCAAACGTTCAGATTTGCACCTTTGAGACGACCCCTGTGAGGGAAATGGCTGGTTGTTGTGTGTCGTGTGTGCGCACAACAAGCAAAGAGAAATATTTGACTGGATTTGGAAACCGACAGACATTCCTCTCACTGTGGGAGTTCTCCTCTTGTCCCTCTTTGGGAGATCTCTTCGCAACCCTCTATGGGAGACATCAGAAAGCGAATTCACAACTCCTGCAGTTGTTTTCAACGTTGTAATCTCCCCTGTGCATGTAAGAACGCAATATAACGGAATTAGCGGCTGTAAAGGGCCTTAAGTATGAACTGATTAGGTTAGCGCCCTAACACTGATGTTCAAGTGGCTCTTTCATGTTTCTCGTAACGTTGGTCTGCAGGGATCTCTGTTTATGTTATCCAGAAAACTAAATTTCAATAACTGCAGACTGAAGACGTATAGCAGAAGTTGAATCGAGATCTTAATAACAGCAGACTGAAGACGTAATATAGAAGTTGAATTTAGATTTCTATAACAGCAGACTTAAGACTTATTACAGAAGTAGAATTTAGATTTAAATAACAGTAGACAGAAGACGTATTACAGAATTGGAATTTAGATGTCTATAACAGCAAACTGAAGACGTATTACAGAAGTGGAATCGAGATTATAAAATGTTTCATGCCCTGGGTAGAACGTTGCGTCAAGTCTACGTTGATTTTCTGGGGAATTTCACGTTCAGTAGTTTGCCATTGCTTTTAGAACGAGAAGTCAACTTTTATGGAATGAACTCACCACTCCACAATCAGCTTACAGGATGTTTAAAATTTTGCGCTTATAACCTTTCAGTCACGCTGACCACAAAGCAGCATTTCACAAAATGGAGACAATATCTCTGCAATATAACTGTGTAAATGGAGACAATATCTCTGCAATATAACTGTGTAAATAGAGACAATATCTCTGCAATATAACTGTGTAAATAGAGACAATACCTCTGCAATATAACTGTGTAAATGGAGACAATATCTCTGCAATATAACTGTAAATGGAGACAATACCTCTGCAATATAACTGTGTAAATGGAGACAATATCTCTGCATCCAGGTAAATCCAGGATAAATCCAGGTAAGAGTAAGAGGTCTCAAGAGTCATACTGAGCAAATCTTGTACTAGTGAAGAATTCCGTGTCAGCTGCGGAGACGTCATTTTATAGAGTGTGGTAGAACACCGTAGGCGGATAGAAAGAGCAATGAAGACATCTTGATAGAGGTTACTCACAAAGAGAAATGGTTACACGCATAGGCAAAGAAAGATGTCAACGTTCTTTAGGCATGTCATGAGAAGGGGCAAAGCTGGAGTATGTCGAGACAACAGGAAAGCCAGAGGGGAGGAGAGGCAGAGGAAGACGAAGGAAGAAGATGATGGACAGTTTGACATCATAGCATGGAAGAACATCAGTATGAGACATGATTGGCAGTACACGAGACATGATCATAAACACCACACGATATGGATTTTACAAAAAAGGAAATTAGATGTTTCTAACTAAATTACATCACTGCAGCCGTTTATGAAAGAAGGCGACGTCCATTTTGTGCAAACATCATCAAGTGCCTTGCCCACTGAAGTGAGAGAGCATGCTGCTCCACATCTTGTGATCACCAACGCCAGGTATCAATCGTGTGCTGACGCCCTTCTGTTTCATGACATAAGCTTGTTAATAATTAATTTTCTCTCAGTGTCTTCATCTATCCATCTTTTCACAAATCTTCCCAGCTGTCACAAGTTCCAGTTTATGTTGTCTCATAATGTGGCCACAGTATGAAGACTGCCTCTTTCTGAATTTTCTGATAAGTACGCTTTGTGTTTTTTTCTCTTTCAAAATGTCCAGATTGCTCCCACACTTGACTTGTACATAAATGGCTACTGACTCACACACTTATCACATAGATAGATGGTTACTGACTCCCCACACTTGGCATGCAGACATGAGTGGTTACTGATTCCCCACACTTCTCATATAGACATATGGTTACTGACTCCCCACACTTGGCATGCAGACATGAGTGATTACTGATTCCCCACGCCTCTCATATAGACATATGGTTACTGACTCTCCACACTTGGCATGCAGACATGAGTGGTTACTGACTCCCCACACTTGGCATGTTGACATGTAGTTACTGACTCTCCACAATTGGCAAGTAGACATGTAGTTACTGTTTCCCCATAATTGGCATATAGACATGTGGTTACTGACTCCCCACGTGGCATGTAGACATGTGGTTTCTGACTCCCCACACTAAAAATGTAGCCACACAGAACCTACTTCTAAAACATTGTATGCAGGCATTCAGTATTGGCTTTCGTCGTTGTTGTCCCGGATTTGTACATATATCGGAGCACGCTACCAGCACACCTAATCGACAAACAGATAGCTCTCTGTTCTTAGTTTGGGAAGGTAACTGGCGAAGAAAGGGCATTGTCACATCATCTGTAACATGGTGATCTGTCACACCATCTGTAACATGGTGATCTGTCACACCATCTGTAACATGGTGATCTGTCACACCATCTGTAACATGGTGATCTGTCACACCATCTGTAACATGGTGATCTGTCACACCATCTGTAACATGGTGATCTGTCACACCATCTGTAACATGGTGATCTGTCACACCATCTGTAACATGGTGATCTGTCTCATCAACTGTAACATAGTGACCTGTCACATCATCTGTAACATGGTGATCTGTCACATCAACTGTAACATGGTGATCTGTCACACCATTTGTAACATGGTGATCTTTCACACCATCTATAACATGGTGATCTGTCACATCATCTGTAACATGGTGATCTGTCACATCAACTGTAACATGGTGATCTGTCACACCATTTGTAACATGGTGATCTGTCACACCATCTGAAACATGGTGATCTGTCACACCACCTGAAACATGGTGATCTGTCACACCATCTGTAACATGGTGATCTGTCACACCATCTGTAACATGGTGATCTGTCACACCATCTGTAACATGGTGATCTGTCACACCATCTGTAACATGGTGATCTGTCGCACCATCTGTAACATGGTGATCTGTCACACCATCTGTAACATGGTGATCTGTCACACCATCTGTAACATGGTGATCTGTCACACCATCTATAACATGGTGATCTGTCACATCATCTGTAACATGGTGATCTGTCATGTTTTCTGTAATAAGGTGATATGTCACATCATCTGTAATGTGTTGACCTGATGTATTTTCTGTAATATGGTGATCTGTTATAGTTTCTGTAATATGATGATCTGTCACATCATCTGTAATGTGGTGACCTGTCATATTTTCTGTAATAAGGTGATCTGTCACATTATCTGTAATGTGGTGACCTGTCATATTTTCTGTAATATGGTGATCTGTAACACCATCTGTAACATGGTGATCTGTCACATCATCTGTAATGTGGTGACTTGTCATATTTTCTGTATAATGGTGATCTGTCACACCATCTGTAACATTGTGATCTGTCACATCATCTGTAACATGGTGATCTGTCACATCATCTGTAATGTGGTGACCTGTCATATTTTCTGTATAATGGTGATCTGTCACACCATCTGTAACATTGTGATCTGTCACATCATCTGTAACATGGTGATCTGTCACATCATCTGTAATTGGGTGACCTGTCATATTTTCTGTATAATGGTGATCTGTCACACCATCTGTAACATTGTAATCTGTCACATCATCTGTAATGTGGTGATCTGTCATATTTTCTGTAATAAGGTGATCTGTCACATCATCTGTAATGTGGTGACCTGTCATATTTTCTGTATAATGGTGATCTGTCACACCATCTGTAACATTGTGATCTGTCACATCATCTGTAACATGGTGATCTGTCACATCATCTGTAATGTGGTGACCTGTCATGTTTTCTGTATAATGGTGATCTGTCACACCATCTGTAACATTGTGATCTGTCACATCACCTGTAACATGGTGATCTGTCACATCATCTGTAATGTGGTGACCTGTCATATTTTATGTATAATTATGATCTGTCACACCATCTGTAACATTGTGATCTGTCACACCATCTGTAACATGGTGATCTGTCACATCATCTGTAATGTGGTGACCTGTCATATTTTTTGTATAATGGTGATCTGTCACACCATCTGTAACATTGTGATCTGTCACACCATCTGTAACATGGTGATCTGTCACATCATCTGTAATGTGGTGACCTGTCATATTTTTTGTATAATGGTGATCTGTCACACCATCTGTAACATGGTGATCTGTCACATCATCTGTAATGTGGTGACCTGTCATATTTTTTGTATAATGGTGATCTGTCACACCATCTGTAACATTGTGATCTGTCACACCATCTGTAACATGGTGATCTGTGATTTTATCTATAATATGGTGACCTGTGATTTTATCTGTTGTATGGTGATCTTTGATTGTATCCGTAATATGGTGATCTGTCACATCATCTGCAATATGGTGATCTGTGATTTTATATGTAATAGGGTGATCCCTCACACCATCTGTAACATGGTGATATGTCACAACATCTGTAATGTGGTGATATATCACATTAGTTAGTTAGTTAGTCACAGTTCCAACTTCACAGCAATGGGTCGTCCCCATTATGCTCTGTTCCTGTGCCAGTGAATATCACACAAAACGCTCCCCACTGCCCAATGTGAAAAGTGGAAAAGACAGGAGTCTCGAGAAACAACAGCCAGCACAGATGCACTGTGCATAATGCCGCCGCCAGAATGTCAACACAATAGTCCCCCACGAAACACCCAGTTCATCTCTGATGGAATCGGCAGTCATTTTCCCATCTGGATGTTTCCTAGATGTTCACCCACACAGTCCACGAAATACAGTTCATCGTCGATGGCAGTGGCAGTCAACCAGAAGCCCAGCAGCCACGCATTTCTGCATAAGGCAAAAACCGGTCAACTCTGGGACATAGCCATCTGCCATCGCTCTGAACATGCAGTCACCTTCCAAAAAACCTCGGGCAGATTCAAAAGCATTTTACATGAAACCCACAGCTCACAGTCTGTAATATGATGATCTGTCACATCATCTGTAATGTGCTTGCTTGCTTGCTTGAGTTCGTTGGCTTGAGCTCCAACGCGAAGTCCTGTATGTCGGATGAAGGCATCCTGTTGTCCAACATCAGTGTGATGTCATACAGGACCTGAGTTTTGCGTGAGTATCCGTTGTCCCATGTCTGGCTTATTGGTGTGCAGACTGGTGGTTCCTCGCGGTACAGGCAGACACTCTCCGACTTCGGAGGAATCGGCGATCCTACTGACTTTAGCCAGGACCCCGAAGGGACCTGTTGCCCAGGACGCTCGACGAGGACGCGTCAATAGGTCTTGGCCAGTATATAACCCGGCCCTGGTGCCTTGGAAACACCTCTGCGTCCCATCTGTAATGTGGTGTCCTGTTATATTTTCTGTAATATAGTGATCTGTCACACCATCTGTAACATGGTGATCTGTCACATCATCTGTAATATAGTGATCTGTCACATCATCTGTAATATAGTGATCTGTCACACCATCTGTAACATGGTGATCTGTCACATCATCTGTAATATGGTGACCTGTGATTTTATATGTAATATGGTGATCTGTCACATCATCTGTAACATTGTGATCTGTCACACCATCTGTAACATGGTGATCTGTCACATCATCTGTAACATTGTGATCTGTCACACCATCTGTAACATGGTGATCTGTCACATCATCTGTAATATGGTGACCTATGATTTTATCTGTAATATGGTGATCTGTGATTTTATCTGTAATATGGTGATCTGTGATTGTATCTGTAATATGGTGACCTATGATTGTATCTGTAATATGGTGACCTGTGATTTTATCTGTAATATGGTGATCTGTGATTTTATCTGTAATATGGTGATCTGTCACATCATCTGTAACATTGTGATCTGTCACACCATCTGTAACATGGTGATCTGTCACATCATCTGTAATATGGTGACCTATGATTGTATCTGTAATATGGTGATCTGTGATTGTATCTGTAATATGGTGACCTATGATTGTATCTGTAATATGGTGACCTATGATTTTATCTGTAATATGGTGATCTGTGATTGTATCTGTAATATGGTGACCTATGATTGTATCTGTAATATGGTGACCTATGATTGTATCTGTAATATGGTGACCTGTGATTTTATCTGTAATATGGTGATCTGTGATTTTATCTGTAATATGGTGATCTGTGATTGTACCTGTAATAGGGTGATCTGTCACATCATCTGCAAAATGGTGACCTGTGATTTTATATGTAATAGGGTGATCTGTCACACCATCTGTAATATGGTGATATGTCACATGATCTGTAATATAATGATATGTCACAACATCTGTAGTATGTGTAATATGGTGACCTGTCACGGCATCTGTAACATGGTGGTCTGTCACACGGGTTCTGGGAGGCACGAGTGTCTCTCAGACATAAGTGACAAATCTGATTAATAAATGTAATACTTGTAGAGGTGGGGGGGGGGGGGGGTCTTGAGCTTGAAGAATTAAGGCCGCCTGGCTAGTGCAGTCGCCGCGAACTCTGCAGGTTAGAGCTTTCTTTTTACACCCGACAGAAATAAAAACTCCACTCCTTACCGAGGATTCTAACCCGGGTCTCCCGAAGGAGAATCCGGCATTGGAGCCACTCTGCCAACCGCTCCTCCTTGAAGTCGACATTGTAGAAAATAAGAGCGCTCACCCTGAGACTTCTGGTGCGCCGATGGTGATGTGCTATGTTCAGTTCCTACACTGGCATCTAGCTGGACTAAAACATTACCTAGAAAATTAACCTTGGTTTAATCATCACGTCCTGCGCGGACATGCAACATGCAACATGTATGCACGCTTTAACATGCAACAATTACGAAGACAGACGATCTGGACACATTAAGAAAAGCGATCGAGTCGGGAAGATTACAAATAGAGAGACACATAAGACCAGGGTAACAGTTCAGAGACCATGTCAAACCAAACTTTTTCATCTTCCCTACCAGTCTGTCTTCTCTGTTCTTAAGTGAAAGGTCGTCTAAGTGCAGGTCAGACCAGACCACACCGCAGGAACGGGGTAGGCTAGGGGAAGTAATTCACTTTGAACCTGTCCTAATCCGGGATCAAGTACGACAACTCTCGCATATTTTCTCCGGGAAATTTTGTGACAAATATTTCAAGCGCATAATTTTGAAGTTCATCGGATTAGGGGTCAGATGTACAAGTGAGCTATCTTGTCAGACATTTGACCGATAGTGAGTGGGTCAGGGGTTAAGTGTACATGTGGGATATCTTGTCAGACATTTTACCGATAGTGAGTGGGTCAGGGGTTAAGTGTACAAGTGAGATATCTTGTCAGACATTTGGCTTATTGTGAGTGGGTCAAAGGTCAGAGAGAGGTGCAAGTGAGATATCTTGTCAGACATTTGAGCTATTGTGAGTGGGTCAGAGAGAGGTGCAAGTGAGATATCTTGTCAGACATTTGAGCTATTGTGAGTGGGTCAGAGGTTGGATGTTCAAGTGGGATAATTGAAGTTCATCGCTTTATTGGTATTAAAATAATTGATCAAATTATTAATTTACAGGCAACCATGTTATTACCAGAACACAATAGTTATCCAGATGAAACGTTACCCCAGGGGAATGTCCTTTCCTAAAGATCATAAAGTTTACTTGACGTCGCAGTTAACCCCAGCACGTGTAGGCTGTTTGAGATTTCTTGGATAGTTTATGTTCAGTAGTTTGCCGTTGCTTTCTGAACGATCGGAACTCATTCTACTTTAATGAAAACCAACGCAATGCGGTCTGCTGCCATAGCATAATGAAAAACGTGTTTGATATGGAAGGAACCCATTTTTCGACCCAAATGTTCTAAATTTCTGTAGTAGAGATGTGGAAGCCTTGATGGCATGCAGCCGAACAGAAACTACACAAAACTTCACTAAAGACAAAAGTTCGCTGCAAGAATTACCCGCTACCTTTAACCTGACGTCGTGTCCAATCCTCACCTTCGCCACGAGCGTTAGGTCAAGGCAGCCATTTGTCCATCTACTTCTGCTGCCGATTTATGCGAGTGACTTTTTAAGTTACATTTATCAGGTTTGGTAAAGTTGTCACTCACAAACAACCCCTCCCCCTTAAACAAATCTTAATACATATCTGTCTCTAACCTTTATCATAATATGTTATAGCATCTTGTAATCCTGTCTTCAACTGATACTCGTACTGAAACATTCAAATATACCCAAGTCCACAAAATGACACAGTAAATAGCATGTTCATCCCACCCCTATGCTACCAACGTCAAACTTGGACATATCCAAATCACACTCAGGCGAGATGAGATGCTCGAGGAGAGCTGTCAAATTAAATATTCGAGACCAAGAAAGAAATGTTGTTATTAGATTGACAGTGGGATCAACTACTGGTGCCACATATATTGAAAAGTAGAAGATTAAATGGTTTGGCTATCTCGTTAGAATGCAATAATGAAATGAGAGAGAGAGAGAGAGAGAGAGAGAGAGAGAGAGAGAGAGAGAGAGAGAGAGAGAGAGAGAGCTAGCTGAGCAGATGCATGTCATGTAACACGCATGTTATGTAACACGCGAATCCATATGTTTGTGTATTCTCATCTGTCATATTATCTGTTAAATACCATTTGATTTTATCATGCATAATATAAACTCATGTTCATTACTGTAGTTTGAGTGAGAGAGTCAGTAAGTGTGAATGAGAGACAGAACGAGTGAGCGTGAGAGTGAATGAGTGAACGGGAGAGTGAATGAGTGAGCGGGAGAGTGAATGAGTGAACGGGAGAGTGAATGAGTGAGCGGGAGAGTGAATGAGTGAACGGGAGAGTGAATGAGTGAGCGTGAGAGTGAATGAGCGGGAGAGTGAATACGTGAGAGTGAATGAATGAGCGGAAGAGTGAATGTGTGAGCGTGAGAGTGAATGTGTGTGTGTGTGTGTGTGTGTGAGAGAGAGAGAGAGAGAGAGAGAGAGAGAGAGAGAGAGAGAGAGAGAGAGAGAGAGCATCACTATTTTTACGTCACATACATTTTATGTACACATTTTTCTCCATGTTTAACATTTTTATGAGACTGCTCATGACAAGTGTCAGTGTATGTGTGTGAGTTAAGTGTGGGAGTTTGTTCATACTAGTTTCAATACTAACGTGAGACATTTTGTATGTGTCTAGATGTGAGGAAGTGTGAGTGTATGTGGAGGATGTGTGTGAGTGTGGGGATATGTGTGTTTTGTGGGGGTATGCGTTTGGATGGGTTGGGGTGTGTGGGTTTTGGTGGGTAGTGGTATTTGTGGGTGTTGGTGGGATGTGTGGATGGATGTGTGGGGGTGAAAGTAGGGGTGTTGGAATGGGTGTGGGGGATGTGTGTATGGGTGGAGGATATGTGTATGGGACGGATGCAGGGGATGTGTGTTTATGTGGGTGGAGATGTGTGGATGGATTGAGGAAGTATGTGTGGGAGGCGGGGTTGTGTGGGTAGGGGATTGTGTTGGGTGGATTGGGGATGCAAGGGCGGGTGGGGAGAAGTGTATGGTGTATGGAGATATGTGTGCGGTGTGTTGGTGGGGGATGTGTGAATGATGTGTGGGTGGAGGGTATGTTTGTGGTGTTATGGGTGGAGGATAGTGTGTGGTGTGGGGGATGTGTGTGATGGGTGCGGGGAATGTGCGTATGGGTGGGGTATATGTGTGGGTGAGTAGGGGATTGTGGTGGTTGGGGGAAGTATGTGGGGTGTGTGGGTGGGAGATGTGTGTGTGTGTGTGTGGATGGGGAATGTGTTGGTGGGGGTGTGTGAGTGGCTTAGGGATGTGTAGGTGGATGAGGGAGTTGTATGTGTCGGGGTGGGATGTGTGAGTAGGTGGAGGATGTGTGTGGGCGTAGGGGTATTGTGATCGAGAGATGTTTGGGTGGGGGTGTGTGGGTGCGTAGTGGAGGATGTATGCGTGAGTGAGTGTGTGTTGGTGGACGGGTAGGGAATGCGTGTGTGGGTGGGGAGAGGTGTGTGGTGTGTTGGTTGGGGATATTGTGTGGGTGAGGTATGTGTGTGTGGGCGGGGGGGTTTTGTGGTGTGTGAGTGGGGGTATGTGGGGTGGATGGGTAAGGGTATCTGTGTGGGTGTGGGTGGGAATATTGTGTGGTATCTGGGTGGGGGATATGTGTGTGGTGTGTAAGTGGGGATCTGTTGGTGAGGGATATGTGTGTGTGTGGTGCGTGGGTTGGGAATAGTGCGTGGTAGGGGGTGTATGTGATGTGCGGGTGGGGGATTGTGTGGTGGGGGATTAGGTTAAGGCATGTGTGGGTGGGTGGAAATTGTATGTGTGGGTGGTGGGGTGTGTGTGAGTGGATTGGGGATGGATGTATGGGTGGTTAGGGAGATGTGTGTGTGTGGGGGGGGGATAGGGACATGTCAGTTGGTGGGGATGTGTGTGTATGGTTTGGGGATGTGTGAGTGGATGCGCGATGTGTGGGTTGGTGGGGGATTGTGTGCATGGGTGGGGAATATGTTGTCGATGGAGATGTGGCTGGGGGATGGGTGGTTTGAGGTGTGGGTGGGGAGAGGATGTGTGGGGTAGGATGTGTATGTGGATGGCGTGGGATGTGTGGGTTGGTGGGGGAATGTTTGTGGGTGGCGAGTGTGTTTTGGTTGGGGGATCAGGTGAGGGCAGTGTGTGTGGGTGGGGGAGGTGCGGGAGGGGGATGGGTCGGTTGGTGGGGTATGTATGTGTCCCTTGGTGTGCGTGTGTGTCGGTAGGTGGGGGTGTGTATGTGTCCCTTGGTGCGCGTGTGTGTGGGTAGGTGGGGGTGTTGTGTGGGTGGGTTGATGTATGGATAGGTGGGAGATGGGCTTCATAACATGGTAATTAGCCTTGTTAATGTTTACAACATTCATTTCACAATGTTTATTTTCTTCCTATGTAAATGTATAATGCTCTTGATGAACGAAAGACGAGTGATTGGACGGGCCGAATGTAAGACGGGCCTGCGCGCCCAATTTGTGACCCTAATAAAGTTGATTTGATTTGATTTGATTTGATTTGCAATACTATCAACTACCAGCACTCGCGCTACATCAAAAAAGATCTGCTACGAGAGCAAGAAAGCGCATGAGAAGAAAATAAATTGATGACATCAAAGACATTGTATAACCTCACGGAATGACACTATCGAGTACCACCCATCGAGCGTTGGTACGCCAACTATCTCCTCTCCCCCCGTGATTCTATGGCAAAAGAAGAAGAAGAAGAAGAAGAAGAAGAAGAAGAAGACGACGATAATGATGATGATGATAATGATTATGCTGCTACTGCTACTGCTGATGATGATATTCTTGATGATGATGATGATGATGATGAATGATGATGATGATGATGATGATTATGATTATGATGATGATGATGATGATGATGATGATGATGATGATGATGCCGATGATGATGGTTGCAAACCCCTGCTTCCAACATATTACTGTTTCTTATCTATCCCGTACATCCTGCTGAACTCGTGCAATCAACAAATTACCCTCTTAACATTTCACACGATGCCTCGCAAAGGAATCAAACCTCAGACGCCAACATCGTTAGACTTTTGACTACCACAAAGGCGCCAATGGAAAGAAAAAGGTGATGTGGCGTCATGCCATCACCAGCAGCGCCCATGTTTTCCTCGGGAGTGCCAAAGTTGTCAACACATTTAACTCTCTAATTCCGAAAACATTAGGCAGTTTTTATTGGTTGTGTTTGGAGAGGCAAGCACACAAGTTGATGACATCTCACACACCAGCTGCCCACATCTGACAGGAAACCGCCCAGACATGGGAAACCCCGCGCTTTCACGGTTTGTGTCAATATTTGCCCAAGTGCCTGATGGAGGATTGCCCATAATCGCCGCAACCCGTCTCCGCTCGTCGTGGACTTTCTCGCTCCTACATTCCGGCCAGGTCACCCCCAGGGAGGAGACTTGTAGTCCCGGCCGGCATGCCACAGGGAAACATGACTCGGTACATTTAGGACTCTTCCACAGATGGGGCAGTTATGTCTTCCACACTCCGTCTATTTTGCAACTCACAAGACAATTATGTCTTCCACTCTCCGTCCACTTATTCAAGTAACAAGATAAAATTATGTTTTCCACTCTCCATCCAATTATTCAAGTCACAAGACAAAATTATGTCTTGCACTCTCCGTCCACTTATTCAAGTAACAAGACACAATTATATCTTCCACTCTCCGTCCACTTATTCAAGTAACAAGACACAATTATGTCTTCCACTCTCAGTTCACCCGTTAACCTGACAGAACAATTAAAAGTGTTGGCCTCTCCCCACCTGTCGGGTCAAAGCAGCAACGCTACAACGACACATCCATTGATTAGCACTTATACAAGAAAGCACACTCAAGTAAGCGCCTACTGTCCACGCCTTGAGACCCACTAGACATATGGTGCTGACCCCAACTTTTGTATAGACCAATCGGAACTCCATGGGTGCTGTGGTAAGTATCCCCTGGATGCATGTGACCCCCAGATACATCCATGATACCCATGCGATCCCCACATACATCCCTTGTACCATGTAACCCCCACATATATCCCTGGTACCATGTAAACCACACATACATACCTGGTACCATGTGACCCCACATACATCCCTGGTACCATGTGACCCCACATACATCTCAGATACCCATGTGACCCCCACACACATCTCTGATACCCATGTGACCCCCACATACATCTCTGGCACCATGTGACTCCACATACATCCCTGATACCCATGTGACCCCCTTTTACATCCCTGGTAACATGTGACCACATACATCCCTGGAACCATGTGACCCCATACACATCGCCGGTACCATGTGACACCCATATACATCTCTGATACCCACGTGACCCCCACATACATCACAGGTACCATGTGACCCCCACATACATCCCTGCTAATAATATGATCCCCACATACATCCCTGGTACCATGTGACCCCACATACATCTGTGGTACCATGTTACACCTACATATATCCCCGGTACCATGTGACCCCACATACATCCCTGCTACCATGTGACCCCCACATACATCACAGGTACCATATGACCCCACATACACCCCTGGCACCATGTGATCCCACATACACCCCTGGTACCATGTGATCCCACATACACCCCTGGTACCATGTGACCTCACATAACCCCTGCACCATGTGACCCCCACATAATCCCTGGTACCATGTGACCCCACATACACCCCTGGTACCATTTGACCCCACATACACGCCTCGTACCATGTGACCCCACATACACCCCTGGCACCCAAGTGACCCCACATGCACCCCTGGCACCCATGTGACCCCCACATACACCCCTGGCACCTATGTGACCCCAACATACACCCCTGGCACCCTGTTAGGCTGGGTCGACCTCGGAGCCCAGCTGTATTTTTCCTGCCTTGAGAAGGATTCGAACACATAACTTCGGCACCCACAAGCGAGCGTCCTAGCCATTGCACCACCTCTGACCCACTAAGATACAGGACAGTAGTATAAATAAGCATGGTATACCATGGTATAAATAAGACACACGAAACAAGAAACAGACAACCAATAAGATAAACAACAGAAGTAGAAATAAGACACGAGACAAGAAACAGACAACCAATACAATAAACAACATAAGTAGAAATAAGACACACGAGACAAGAAATAAAAACACCAAAAGTCATCGCATGTAGCTCTCAATGTTTTTATTGCCCGGCGATGTTTCTTCTTGTTTGTACTGATTTCATTGGTCCGCTATGTGTTCAAACCAATGCCTTTGTGTGTATTCCTGCTGTTTCCTGTGTTACTCAGCGGCGGACAAGTCTGTGTATTACATTTAATAGAATGGGACTAACTCAACATTTCACAAAAAGGACCTAGGTCAGTTTAGCCAACGGGGTGAAAACAGCTGTCAGCAGAGATGACATATTTTAATCAATCAATCAATCAATCAATCAATCAAAGGGGTGATGTCTCCGCAATTAAGTTTAGCTGAAATGTGTCTCAACTACCAACAGAGATGACATATTTAAATCAATCAATCAATCGATCAGTCAATCAATCAATCAACCAGACAAGTGCCGCCTCCGCAATGAAGATCAGCTGTAATGTGTCTCAACCATCAACAGAGATGACAGTCCCCAATCAATACATCCCTCAAGTGCCACCTCCGTGGTGATGGTCGGCTGAGATGTCCCTTCAAAATCCTCTGTCCAAATTTCATATACAATGACAGCACATCTCAGAATACATTGACAGTCCATCTGTGAATACATTGACAGTCCATCTGTGAATACATTGACAGTCCATCTTTGAATACATTGACAGCACACCTCAGAATACATTGACAGTCCATCTGTGAATACAATGACAGCCCATCTGTGAATACATTGACAGTCCATATGTGAATACATTGACAGTCCATCTGTGAATACATTGACAGCCCATCAGTGAATACATTGACAGCCCATCTGTGAATACATTGAAAGTCCATCTGTGACTACATTGGCAGTTCATCTGTGAATATATTGACAGTCCATCTATAAATACATTGACAGTCCATCTCTGAATACATTAACAGTGTATATCTAAATAAATTGACAGTGTGTCTCTGAATACATTGACAGTGCATGTATGAGTACATTGACAGTGCATATGTTAATACATTGACAGTGCATCTTAGAATACTTTGACAGTACAACTCTGAATACATTAACAGTTCATCTCCGAATACATTGAGAGCACATCTCAGAATACATTGACAGACAGTCTCTGAATACATTGACAGCACATCTCAGAATACATTGACAGTCCATATGTGTATACATTGACAGTATGTATCTAAATACATTGACAGTGCGTCTCTGAATACGATCAGCTTAAGACGGTGCACATCTGAATACACATATGGAATGGAAGCGGGTCCTGCACGTCTCGCCCACACAAAGTGAAGAGATCGTATTCAAGTACCAATGTCAATGAGATTATATTCTGTCCAGTGAAGGCTCGGCCGTGGTCAGGATCTCTGGGGACACTCTGTAGACGTCTTGTTGATATGATGGACATGTTGGCAGATATTATGGCTAATCTTTCTCGAGTTTCCCTGTAAGGCACCATGAGATGAAACAATAATATAAGACGTCAATCGGGTTTTTTTTCCAATGGAAAACAGAACAACTATAGGTGTTTAATATAACTATTATAGATGTTCAACATAACAATTGTAGAAGTTTAATAGAACACTTATAGATGTTCAGTCTAGTTTAAGAATGGAGGTGGAGGCGGTCAGTGCAGCTTTCCGCTGGATGGAGAATACGATACACACACACACATCGTGATTGTAACTGACTCAGAAAGGATGCTGAGGAAGCTGAGGACAGGCAAGCTTCGTTCATAGTAGCTTGCTTTGCTTCAGAAGTCACAGGTGACAAGCATTGCCTGGATCTTTTCTCCGGGGCATGCCGGTGTGCTGGGGAATGAACAGGCAGACAGATTGGCTGGCTCTGCAAAACTTGGTGGACTATTGATGCATGATGAGGCAGATGTGGTTGCGGCCTTGTGGGAGCATGTGCACACCTCGGAGCAGCAAATGGATCACCATGGTCTGGCAAGAATGCGACAACGAGGAGTAACGAGGGGATCTGGCCGACGATCGACGCTCAGAAGAAAGGCGAGACGGACATATAATCAGATTGCTACTGGTACTAATGGTGTTGGAACTCTTCGCTGGCTGCTGGGGATGGGGACAGAGCGCTTATGGGAATGCCCCGAATGCTGTGATGTCGGTTCCTAAATCAATCAATCAATCAATCAATCAATCAATCAATCAATCATTATAGATGTTCTACATATCCTTTACAGACTTTAAGTAGAACAATTACAGATATTCATCAGGACAGTACAGCTGTTCAACACAACAATTTACGTCAGTATAACAGGAAACTGCTGCGAACATTAATTGAGCCTTCTACAGAAGTAAACAAAGATCTACACCTTTGCTTTATTGACCACACAAAGGCTTTCGATAAAGTGAGACATGTCGACATGATGAAGATGCTTACAGATCTACAAATTGCTGGAAAAGACCTTAGACTTGTAAACAAAACATATATTGGAAACAACAAGCTGCCATAAGAATTGATAATGAAGTAGGTCAATATCAGCCTATTAAAAGAGGTGTGAGACAGGGATGTGTAATGTGTCCAGATCTTCTCTCACTGAAGAGTGAAAATATTTTCAGAAATGTAGAATATATGAAAAGAATCATCACTGGATGAAGAAACATCAATAACATTAGATATGCAGATGATAGAGTATTGATTGCAGACAATGAGCAGGATCTGCAACAATTAGTAGATGCGGTTGTTACACACAGTGAACAACGAGGGTTAGAATTAAATTGTAAAAAGACACAGATTATGGTCGTCATCAAGAAGAAGGAAATACCACAACGTAATATACAAGCAATGGGAATATTCTTAAGCAAGTGAACCGGTACAATTATCTAGGAAGAGTCATAACATCTGATGGGAGATGTCTTGAAGAGATTAGAACAAGAATCCCCATGGCGAAGGCAGCCTTTTAGAAGATGGAAAACATACTGACCAATACAAAGATGTAATTTGCAACGGGAAAAAGAGTGTTGGGGTGCTACATTGAATCTGTGATTTTGTATGGATGTGAAGTGTGGACAATGAGCAAACAGGCAGGCTGAGAAACATCTGATGGCTGTGAAAATTTGGTTTCTGAGGAAAATGCAAAAATACCAAGGACAGACAGAAAAACCAATGACCAAGTCCTACAAGAAACAAATCAAAACCGTAAACTGATTAGAGAAATTAGACGTAGACAGTCGAAATTATTTGCTCACGTTATGAGAAGAAATAAATTGGAGAACTTGGTGACAACTGGCAAGATCGAGGGGAAGAGAACAAGGGGAAGGCGGAGAAGTAAATACCTGGGTGGCTTGGCCAAGTGGCATGGTCGAAACAGGAACACTGAGCTGATCCACGACTTTGGTGATCGCGTGAGATGGCGAAACATGACAGCCCACGCTTATCGGCATGGCACTGGTGATGATAAGAACAGGAAAACCATGTACTAGCTGTACAGTAACGAGGGTCCGAGAGGATGTGCACATGAGTAAAATGACGAGTACAACAGCCACAAGCCCTTACCTGAGACGGCAAGCTGGTTTCATGTCCACTCCATGTCCACGTCACTTCATGTCCACATCAACGTAGATGGAATCGTCCTCATTTCTGTGGAAGAGAACGGATGCTCTCGGTGGAAAATACAGAATGCTGGCATCTCGGCCAAGACCACACTCGTTGAGATGAGATGAGTTGAGTTCAGTTGAGTTGAGTTAAGAACCAACATCACTGCACTCAGGACATTCCCAATCGTGTTCCGTCCCCTCGTTCAACAGCCAGCGAAGAGTCATACTACTAAACGTTCCCACCACTATCTGATTAAAATTTCTCGTGGTATTACCTCTCTGTTTTGAGATCCTCCCAAAACCCCTGCCGATTCCCCGCCATCTCATTCTTTCCACATATGGGTTCTCAAGAGGTGCATTCCCTGCCAGCCTATCAGTCTGTTCATTTCCCCGAAACCCCGCATGGCCAGGGCAAAACATACATACAAAACCTCTGAAGTGACAATAGCCATTCTACGTGAAACATTCCTTTCTCCACCTTACTAAGCATACTCCATGAGGCCGTGATGAATACAGTGCGTGTTGCAGGTCTCCTCTAGCCTCTAGCCAACGGAATGCCGCTGTTACTGCTTCCACCTCCATTCTCATGCTGGAGGTACTCTCCCTTTTCAAGACTCATCTATTCATTCATTCAGTAGCATGTCCTTTGCAGAACCTCGCTCCCATAACAACCCTCCAAAAAACCTCTCGATCATAAGCAAGAAATCCCGCGTCCGATACACCCAACTGGAGATCATTCGCCACATCCTGCACCCATCTTCTCTTTGGCCTTCCTCTTCCTCTCTTCCCAGGCATATACCCGTCCATTATTGTTCTCTCCAAACTTTCGTGGCGTTTCAAGTGACCAAAATATTTCAATTTTCTTTGTTTTATCGTCTTTAATAGCCAACCTTCTTCAATATTCAGCTCTTGAAGTATGGATGCATTTGTTCTTTTTTTTTTTTTTTTTTACCCAAGATATTCTTAGAACTCGTCTATAACATTTATATTCAAAGGCATGTATGCACTGTTCAGCTTGTTTAGTGAGTGTCCATGTCTCACAGGCGTATGTTGCAATGGGAAAGATGCATGCTCTTAAATATCTAATTTGTGAAGTTCTATCTCTCCCACTTCATAATTTATGCAGTTGTTTTAGTCTTTGGAGAGTAATTGATAGTCGTCATTTAATTTTTGTCATTGTGACACCGTTGTTTTTAATCAATGACTAATCTCGTATACTCTCGTAAGTAACGTGACGACGGTGAGAATCAGCAGAGGTTCGAATCGCGTCAGTAACTTACGGGGTATGTGAGCCGGCCGCTCAGAAAGCAATGGCAAACTACTGAGCGTAATATTGCCAAGAAATCAACAATCAGCTGAAAGATGCTGATGTTGACAGCGATGTCCTGTAAAGGATATGCAAAACATTTTTTTGAATTTCTATTCTGATGTACAAAATTAATTTGCCTTATATTGTATTGTCTCCTGATTTGTTCTCATTGTACAGTGAATATATAATGAGATCTACAGAAAATATGCCAGGGACCCTGGTTAGTCATCATCATCATCATCAAGTGCCGTGCCGGCTGGCGTAGGCGTTCATGGCTCTCCACAGATCTCGGTCTTTGGTTTTCTGGATCAACTCTGCTGCTGATATTCCTCCGTGCCACCGTCTCAATCCATCCTGCATCACTTCTCTTGGTCTACCTCTGCCTCTCTTCCCCTCGATCTTTCCAGTTGTTACGATGTTCTCCAATGCCTCTCTTCTCATCACATGACCGAAGAAAGATGTTTGTCTCTGTCTTATTGTTGTATATAATGTTCTAGTTTCATTAGCCTGTTTCAGGCAGTCGTCGTTAGTTACTCTGGCAGTCCAAGGAATTCGCAACATTCGTCTCAGGAACCACATCTCTGTTGCTTCTAATTTCTTCGTAATGTGTTCATTTACATTCCAAGATTCACTGCCATACAGCAAAACTGGTTCTACATAGCATTTCAGCACTCTCTTTCTTACATTCAGTGATAGTGACTTATTGCATAAGATACTCTTCATTTTCTGAAATGCGGCTTTTGCCTGCCCTATTCTGCTCCTAATCTCTGTTGTACATCTTCCATCTGATGTTATAAGTGCCCCTAGGTATCTAAAATTATCAACTTGGTTAAGGATTTTCCCTTCTATTTCTATGTCACATTTTGGTGTCACCATTTTCTTTGATATTACCATTGTTACTGTTTTCTTGATATTCAAGGAGAGTCCTTTCCTTGCACTCTCTGTTACTACAACGTCTAATAATTGTTGTAGGTCTGTTGAATTATCCGCCACCAATACTGTGTCATCTGCATAGCGTATATTATTTATATTATAACCTCAACTAGTATTCCTGGCATCTCTTTGATCTCTCTCATTATTACTTCGCTATACAGGGAGAAAAGATCTGGTGACAAGACACACCCTTGTCGTACTCCTAGCTTTATCTGTTCGTAACTACCCTCTTTATTTCCCATTTTAATTGCTGCTACTTGGTTCCAGTAAACATTCTTTATTATTCTTAAATCTTTTCCATCAGTGTTGATATCTTCCAACATTTTAATCAGTTCATCATGTTTTACTTTATCAAATGCCTTAGTATAATCTATGAAGCACAAATATATGTCTCTCTCTTTCTCTATTGATCTTTCTATTAGTGTCCGTAATGTATAAATTGCATTGTTTGTGCCCTTTCCTTCCACAAATCCATACTGTTCTTCACTAATTTCCATTTTTATTTTCTTTTTGGTTCTTCTCATTATGATTCTGAGTAGAAGCTTAGTGATATGGTTTATAAGGTTAATTGTACGAAAATCTTCACAATCAATTGCTCCTGGTCTTTTTGGTATAGCTATAAATACAGATTTCAGCATACCACTGGGTAAATATCCACTGCTGTAAATATCATTCAACATTTTGGTTAATATATCTACTCCAAATTCTCCCAATACTTCTAATTCTTCTATTGTGATTTCATCTGGCCCAGCTGTTTTTCCTTTCTTCATACGTTTCATAGCGTCAGCGACTTCTTCTTTCAGAATAGGTGGACCTTCTAAGTTACTATCTTCTGTTAATTCTTCCCTTTCTCCTTCATATAATTCTCTTATATACTCATTCCACCTCTTCATTATAGCATCTTCCTCTAATATTATCTTTCCTGTTTTTGATTTCAAACACCCTGTATTTATTCTTATTTTTCTTCCTGTAAGCTCACTGATTTGTCTGTGCATATTTGTTGCATCTTTAATGGAATTTAATTCAATTTTTTTGCATTGCTCGTTTAACCAACTTTCTTTAGCCTTCCCACATTTATCTTTTATTTCTTTATTTATCTTAGCGTATTCTTGTTTGTCATTTTTACTCCGTTTTCTTTTGTCCATCAGTTTTAAGATATCTTCATTCATCCATTTTTTTCTTAGCTATTTTGCCTCTCTCCGGTAATACTTCTTTGCTAGTTTGATGAATGGAGTCCCTTAACATTTCCCATTGTTCATCTATACTCTGTATTTTAGTTATTGTATTGTACCTATTTTTCACAGTCACTCTGTATTGTTCTTGCATTTCTTTATCTATTTTCAGAACCTCTTTATTAAGTCTCATGTTCTTAACCATTTTTTTCCCTCTCTTTAATCTTACTTTTATTTGTTCACATAGTGGTACATGATCACTATTACAGTATATGTTTTGCCATGATGTCTTGGGAAGATAATGTGGTGGTTTCCCCTTGCCTTCCACATCCACATGGTGGTCTTTTTACCTCTGCCTTTGACAGCCATTTCCGACTGTAAGGACAAGTGAGTGCCCTGCTCTGCTCAGCTGCAGAGTTGTCCACTTATTCCGGTGGATACTCGGTCCCCAGAGCTGTGTTAGCCACACCGTAGTGTGTTTCCATCCTCTACCACGGGGAGGTGCAGTTGGGATTTTCCCTTCATAAAGTTATGGTCTCTGACCAAAAAACTCTCCAGTACTTTTAGAGGACGTAATCAGCATAACGTCAGATATTTATATTATGTCCACTAACCAGGGTCCTAACACTAACCAGTCCTCTAAAAGTGCTGGAGAGTTTTGGTCAGAGACCATAACTTTATGAAGGGAAAATCCCAACTGCACCTCCCCGCGGTAGAGGATGGAAACACACTACGGTGTGGCTAACACAGCTCTGGGGACCGAGTATCCACCGGAATAAGTGGACAACTCTGCAGCTGAGCAGAGCAGGGCACTCACTTGTCCTGACAGTCGGAAATGGCTGTCAAAGGCAGAGTTAAAAGACCACCATGTGAATGTGGAAGGCAAGGGGAAACCACCACATTATCTTCCCAAGACTTCATGGCAAAACATATATCAGAGTTAGCGAACGACGTTAATGGCTGTCTTAGGACATCTTCGTCCGGTAGGGACATTCATGAGCCACAGGTGACACCAGACCGTCATCCAGCTACTGATGGCAAAATCATAACAAAATTAATAAATTTAGAGTAGGAACATGGAATGTTAGGACATTAAATGAGCTAGGAAAGTTGAACAATGTTCTAAGAGAGATGGATAGCATGAAAATGAATATACTAGGCGTTAGTGAGATGAGATGGAAGGGATCGGGCAAAATTATAGCTGACAATCACACAATAATTTATTCTGGAGGGGATACACATGAAAAAGGTGTAGGAATAATATTAGACGAAAAAACAGCCAAGTCAATTAATGAATACTGGTGTATTTCAGATAGAGTTATTATGGTAAAAATCAAAGGCAAACCAATAGATATAAATATTATACAAGTATATGCACCAACAACAAGCAGAAGTGATGAAGAAATACAACACTTTTACGACGAAATAGAAATGGTGATGGCTCAAATTGGATCACAAGAAATAAAAATAATACTTGGTGATTTTAATGCAAAAGTAGGAAAGGGAAAAAGGGAGGATGTAGTGGGGAATTATGGTTTAGGTACAAGAAATGAAATAGGGGAAAAGCTAATAGAATGGGCAAATATCAATGATATGATAATTGGAAACACATGGTTTAAATACCATAAAAGGCGACTGTACACATGGAAAAGCCCTGATAAGAAAATACGCAACCAAATTGACTACATACTAATTAATAAAAGATATAGAAATGCTTTAATTAATGTAAAGACAATGCCTGGTGCTGACTGTAATAGTGATCATGTACCACTATGTGGACAAATAAAAGTAAGATTAAAGAGAGGGAAAAAAATGGTTAAGAACATGAGACTTAATAAAGAGGTTCTGAAAATAGATAAAGAGATGCAAGAACAATACAGAGTGACTGTGAAAAATAGGTACAATGCAATAGCTAAAATACAGAGTATAAATGAACAATGGGAAATGTTAAGGGACTCCATTCATCAAACTAGCAAAGAAGTATTACCGGAGAGAGGCAAAATAGCTAAGAAAAAATGGATGAATGAAGAAATCTTAAAACTGATGGACAAAAGAAAACAGAGGGAAAATGACAAACAAGAATACGCTAAGATAAATAAAGAAATAAAAGATAAATGTGGGAAGGCTAAAGAAAGTTGGTTAAACGAGCAATGCAAAAAAAAATTGAATTAAATTCCATTAAAGATACAAAAAAATATGCACAGACAAATTAGTGAGTTTACAGGAAGAAAAATAAGAATAAATACAGGGTGTTTGAAATCAAAAACAGGAAAGATATTATTAGAGGAAGGAGCTATAATGAAGAGGTGGAATGAGTATATAAGAGAATTATATGATGGAGAAAGGGAAGAATTAACAGAAGATAGTAACTTAGAAGGTCCACCTATTCTGAAAGAAGAAGTCGCTGACGCTATGAAACGTATGAAGAAAGGAAAAACAGCTGGGCCAGATGAAATCACAATAGAAGAATTAGAAGTATTGGGAGAATTTGGAGTAGATATTAGTTAGTTAGTTATCAGTTGGGGTATCTTCGTTGCACTCCGGACATGTCCATAGGTGCTCAGATCCTCCCCCCAGCATATGCATCAGCGTCCGGTGGCTAATAGTGCCAGTTCTGTGTTGGTTGACGAGGCGCTTTGTTTTCCCGATGTACCTCTCGCGTCTGGCTGTGCCGATTCTTACTCCCAGGTCTTTCATCCTGGAAAGCGATGTGGAATCACTGGCGTCAAAATCCTCTGTTCTCCCCATATCTTTAAGGGCGTTAATAACATCGGCACGATCCATGGGCTGGCCATCTACAGGGGGTGCAGAGCCAGCCAATTTATCAGCTCGTTCATTTCCCTCGACTCCCGCATGTCCCGGGACGAAGATGAAGGTGACTTTGCGGACTTCCGCAGCGACTCAGTCCACTGTCTACGTACAGATCCAGCTTCGACCTTCTGAATCATGCTCATTGAATCACTTAGTACACACACGTTGGTATAATGCTGTGATTCCAGCCATATGAAAGCCTGTGTAACTGCCATCACCTCCATCGTCTTGCTGCTCGTGGTCATAGAGTTGGCACCACTAGATTCTTGAACGGTTCGGCCCGCTGAACGGGCTGTAAATGCCCACGCACTTCTCTGCTGCTTTACAACAGATCCATCTGTATAGATGAGCACTTCGGGGCTATCTGAGTGATCATAGATGAGCGCGTTAACCTCTGCATTGACAGCGGCAGGGTTCTGCTCTCTGCACCGTCTGTCGAGTGTGATAATGCAGGAGAAGGTACACTTAAAAGCTGGAGGCACCGGCACCCATTCCTTGCCGGGGTTGATACTGGTAAGACTGCAGACCTGTCCGACGACATCTTCCGCCCGACCCATCCATGATTTGCCCCTCTTTAGCCTGTCACCCTTTTCTCTGAATACAGCGTCATGCAGAGGGTGCTGCTCATCTGCACTTATTTTTAAGTATGCACGAGCTCTCCAGATCTTGATCCTGTGTTCCATTGTCGGGAAGTCAAGGAGGTATCTCATTGCTACACAGCTGGTGTCTCTCGTGCAGCCCAAAATGATGCGCATGGCTTCGTTTTGTACCTTTTCAAGTCTTCCAATCTGTGTAGGGCTGACAGTGAGGATGGCCAGGGCATACTCGATGCGTGAAAGCACAAGTCCTTGGAACAGAAGTAATATCAGTCTTTGCTCGATATTGGCAGTCGCCATGACTCTCATTGCTGCCAAACCTTTTCGAGCCTTCGTTATGACATAATCGACATGATCTCTGAAGGACAGGCTACGATCAAGCCTCACGCCAAGATATGTCATTGACTGGGTTCTACTCAGAATGCTCCCATCCATTCTTACTGCCGGCAGGTCTGTTTTCACAATATGGTTGTTTAGTGAGAACCATGTAACCGTTGCCTTTGCAGGGTTGACAAGGGCATCGGCATCAGCACACCATGAGGAAATTCGATCTAGTTCGCCCTGCATATAGTTGGCAACCGCCTGTCTATCTCGACCCTGTCGATACACGAGGATGTCGTCAACGAATGATAGAGTCCTGCCCCTCCCATCCAACTGTTGTTCAGTGATCGGCACCGTATACACGTTGAATAGTACTGGTGACAGTGGTGAACCCTGCGGCAATCCTGGACATATCGTTATCGGCTCAGAAGACCAACTCCCGCATCTTAGCACCACCTTCCTTTGGAGTAGAACTGCAGCTATCCATCGTACAAGGTGAGGGTGCACTTTCAGTCTGAGGAGGGTTTGCATCAAGTGCTCGAAAGATACTCTGTTATATGCGTCCTCTAAGTCTATGGCGGCCGCACATGTCTCTTCTCTGACCTGAAATCCTTCGTAAACATCTTGAGCAAAGACCGCCGCATTCAGCCATGACTCTTTGTTGCGTCTGTATCCTTCAAGTGTGGGCGGGAAGCAGCCGTGCTGTTCCAAGTCCCAAGCAAGTCTGTGTGCTACAATAGTCTCCAGTAGCTTGCCAACAGTATTCTGCATCGTAATGATTCTGTAGCCGCTTATCTTGGAGTGGTCTTTGTTCGGTTTTGGCAGCGGCAGCAAGTAGCTGTGTAGCCATTCTTCTTTGACCTGACCCCTCTGGATACTGGTGTTGAATTATCTGGCCAGTTCTTCCATGTCATCATCTGATATCACCATTAGGTCACCATATCGGATGCCGTCTGGGCCTGGGGCGGTGTTAGGTGATTTCTTGAGCATCGCACGCAATATGTCAACTGTGATTGTCCATTCTTCGTCTGTCCCGACCCCCTCGCACAACTGAGAGAGTGTTGTTGTGGTCCTCTGTCTGGCGGGCTCGTCTTTCTGGTCAGTCTGTTCTATGTAGCGTGCAAGAAGGGCCTTACCTTTATCCGCATCCGACTTTTTCCATGCGAGGTCTGTGCCTTGAAAGTCTGGAATACCCCTACGTTGTGCAGCACCGTTCATGCTCTTGTGGAGGCGCCAGAATGTCATAAGAGATTGCTCGGAGCACACCTTCCTGCAGAACTCGTCCCATTTGTCGGCCTTGGCCTGTTTGGCGCAGGATTTGAATAAAGTCGTCGTCCTAACGACCTCAGTCTTCAGGTTCGCCAACTCAACCTGTGGCATGTTAGCCTTTCTGGCCTTTTGCCAGTCTTTGACAGCCTGCCTCTTTCCCAGCCACACCTTCTCGACCTCTCCATTCCACCATGGTGGCTGCAGCCATCTTTCTTGTCTCCTACGGGAGGAAGTTAGTTTCCTTCTTCTGATCTTGCTTATGGCGTCTTGACCAGTGGTGTCGTACGGGAAGGCATTGGTCTTGTTTCTTTGACTCATGGCCCCGTCTTTCTTGATCAGGATGACACAAGGGTAGTGGTCACTATCGTGGTATCCCAGTGTGCCCCACCGGCACCTTGGTGCGATGGTGGGCGACACCAGAGCCAAGTCAATGATGCTGTCAGAGTCGCCTGGTCGAGTGGCCATTCTAGTGACCTTCCCATCATTCAGACAGATTAGGGCAGCAGATGCCAGGGCGTCCTCCAAATCTTCTCCCTGTCTATTGGTGATGCAATTCCCCCATTGACTGCCTCTGGCATTGAAGTCCCCGCAGTAGATGATATACCTTTCATCCATATCGAACAAACTCTGCCATTGTCGCACGTCGACCTTCCCATTTCGCGCATAGACGTTAACGATTACAAGCTGCACTGGTGTCATTATTCTTAATGCCTGCACTTGCAGGGCATCGCTGTTCCAGGCGGACATATCGATCTCAGACACTAGTATGTTGTCGCGGACCAGAATGGCCTGTCCGAGGTGCCGCCTGTTAAAGAAACCCTGAAATCCCACAACATTGACTGTTCCGTCGGTGAGCTGTGTTTCTTGCAAGACTACAATATCGTTTCCGTAGAGTAGTTTTTCAAGAATGGGTCGGCGTTGACTAAATGATGCACAGTTCCAGTACAGTACTCGAACATTTCCGATACCCAATCTGTCACATTTTAAGCGCCTTCTGCGCGCGCCCGCCCTCTTACCACGTTGTGTCCTAGCTGGTCGTCTGGCCGTCATGTTAGGCTTAACTATCGCCACCGGGCGCCGATGATGGAGTAGATATATTAACCAAAATGTTGAATGATATTTACAGCAGTGGATATTTACCCAGTGATATGCTGAGATCTGTATTTATAGCTATACCAACAAGACCAGGAGTAATTTATTGTGAAGATTTTCGTACAATTAACCTCATAAACCATATCACTAAGCTTCTACTCAGAATCATAATGAGAAGAACCAAAAAGAAAATAAAAATGGAAATTAGTGAAGAACAGTATGGATTTGTGGAAGGAAAGGGCACAAAGAATGCAATTTATACATTACGGACACTAATAGAAAGGTCAATAGAGAAAGAGAGACATATATTTGTGCTTCATAGATTATACTAAGGCATTTGATAAAGTAAAACATGATGAACTGATTAAAATGTTGGAAGATATCAACATTGATGGAAAAGATTTAAGAATAATAAAGAATGTTTACTGGAACCAAGTAGCAGCAATTAAAATGGGAAATAAAGAGGGTAGTTACGAACATATTAAAGCTAGGAGTGCGACAAGGGTGTGTCTTGTCGCCAGATCTTTTCTCCCTGTATAGCGAAGTAATAATGAGAGAGATCAAAGAGATGCCAGGAATACTAGTTGGAGATTATAATATAAATAATATACGCTATGCAGATGACACAGTATTGGTGGCGGATAATTCAACAGACCTACAACAATTATTAGACGTTGTAGTAACAGAGATTGCAAGGAAAGGACTCTCCTTGAATATCAAGAAAACAGTAACAATGGTAATATCAAAGAAAATGGTGACACCAAAATGTGACATAGAAATAAAAGGGAAAATCCTTAACCAAGTGGATAATGTTAGATACCTAGGGGCATTTATAACATCAGATGGAAGATGTACAACAGAGATTAGGAGCAGAATAGGGCAAGCAAAAGCCGCATTTCAGAAAATGAAGAGTATCTTGTGCAATAAGTCGCTATCACTGAAAGTAAGAAAAAGAGTGCCGAAATGCTATGTAGAACCAGTTTTGCTGTATGGCAGTGAATCTTGGAATATAAATGAACAAATTAAGAAGAAATTAGAAGCAACAGAGATGTGGTTCCTGAGACGAATGTTGCAAATTCCTTGGACTGCCAGAGTAACTAACGACGACTGCCTGAAACAGACTAATGAAACTAGAACATTATATACAACAATAAGACAGAGACAAACATCTTTCTTCGGTCATGTGATGAGAAGAGAGGCATTGGAGAACATCGTAACAACTGGAAATATCGAGGGGAATAGAGGCAGAGGCAGACCAAGAGAAAATATGCTGAATGGATTGAGACGGTGGCACGGAGGAATATCATCAGCAGAGTTGATCCAGAAAACCAAAGACCGAGATCTATGGAGAGCCATGAACGCATACGCCAGCTGGCAGGGCACTGGATGATGATGACGATGTTTGTATCTGACAAACACGCACATAGGCGCGAGCGCATGAACACACACACACACACACACACAAGTGCACGCACACAGTCGCATACGCACGCACACACAGTGACATACACATAAACATACATACACACATACAACTTTGCACTGTCGATCCAAGAGCATTGAGATCCTTGACTGGGTATAGCAGGGTGGGTTGAGGCTCAAACCCATTCTATCAATGCAGCCGTTGTTTGTACTACTACTGCACCAAGGCAGCGCGAATGTTAGGAGGTTCCAATCTCGATTTTGGGAAATGATTTATTTGTACCTACGGCTTTTGCAGAAAGCTTCCCTGCGGGAGGTGACGGTCATATGGTAAGGGGTTGTTAACTCTTCCTTTGCCACAGAACGCGTCATGTGTCATTGGTTCTTTCCCTTGAATCAAGCATCGTTTAATGTGTTCTCAAACTTTTTACATCTGGTCAGAGCGAACTGTAGAGACACCTTTCTTCTCATGTGCGGTGTACATATATCCTATTTGAAAGCCGTCACTTGTAATTTACCATAGTGTCAGAGATGTATGACTTTCCCGGCTGTAATCTGCGTGTGTTTGAAAAGCACGTCGTTAAATTGCTTTAAATTTCGGATCAAAACATGCAGCTGGCTTGGTTCTGAGGTTTGAGATGGATAGGGCACAAAGAAAGCCACGCGGTGATTAACTTCATGGAACCACCCACAGCAGACGGCGTTCCAAGAATATGACATTCCTGCAATTTGATTACTTTGTACCTGCATATCTAATAGTAATGTTGAATCATTATATCAGTATCATTATCATCATGTGCCATACATATAGGCACCAACGGCCACAGCTTTCGGCCTCACACGATCGTGAGTTCTGCGTTCTTGTCCCAGTCCTTTCCCGCGACCACAGCTTTCGGCCTCACACGAGCGTGAGTTCTGCGTTCTTGTCCCAGTCCTTTCCCGCGGTCACAGCTTTCGGCCTCACACGAGCGTGAGTTCTGCGTTCTTGTCCCCGTCCTTTCCCGCAGTCACAGCTTTCCGCCTCACACGATCGTGAGTTCTGCGTTCTTGTCCCCGTCCTTTCCCGCAGTCACAGCTTTCCGCCTCACACGAGCGTGAGTTCTGCGTTCTTGTCCCCGTCCTTTCCCGCAGTCACAGCTTTCCGCCTCACACGAGCGTGAGTTCTGCGTTCTTGTCCCAGTCCTTTCCCGCGGCCATGTCATCTAGGGATTTATCGCTTGTCCTCTTTTTGCACAATAACATATCTGTCATTTGCATTGAAGACAGTAAACCAAGTAGTTCTAGTCTGAAGATTTCTTGATATTATTTGTTTTTCCATTTGTATTTCAGAGAAAACTGTACACCAAATACTTACTCTTCTAAAGATTTCTTGATATTGTTCATTGCCTGTAAAAATAACAAATAAATATTTGACAACAACCTGAAAACCAAAGAAGACGAAATGAGGTATGCTAGAACGAATGTATCTTGTTCTAGAATCTTATTCGTTCTAGCATACATTTAGATATATGTATTTAGAACTAACCAGCTCCAAACTCTCATAAAAGAAATCTATGTAAACAGGAAAAACATAGTTTTGGCAAAGAAAAGATTGTTTATACTTTGCACAGGTACGTGTATAGTGCTTAAAGGCTTTTAGGCATTAATTTAAACCTTGAAAATAATATATTCTATTTTTTACTTTGAAATCAATTTTCCTTGACAAAAGAAATGCAAACAATATAACATATTCGAAAAGTAATCACACAAATGTTCGCTAGTGAAAACATGTAATCTAATTATTCATAAAAAACATAAAAGCATTTTGCACATTTTCATGCTGTCTAACTCGGCATTTTTTCATGTTCTTTTTATTGTTCCCATTTTTCCATGTTTCCATTCTTCTCACCCCATTCTTATGCTTTAGTATAGTAACTGTAGTGTCTTCCCCGTGGTAATATGTTGTGTTTTGTGTATGTGTTTGCTGATGAAGGCTAGTCGTCACAACGTCCCATGTTTTCCGTAATGGTGTTCTGTCAAGCTGCATTACTTAGTGTTATATTATATTGTTTACAACTCCAGCGACGACCCTCAGGAATCTCCGAGAAAATTACACTCTTGGACCGAACGACGTAGCCCGGAATCGAACCGACAACCTTCCAAACGTGAGCCTAGCTGTTTAACCACTTGGCCACGGAACGCCAACTACCAATGTAGCAAGGCAAGACAAGAGGTATTCTTGGAACTGTACAATAGGTATTGTTGGAACTGTGCACCCCGTATTGTTGGAACTGTACAACATGTATTGTTGGAACTGTACAACAGGTATTGTTGGAACTGTGCATCCCGTATTGTTGGAACTGTACAACAGGTATTGTTGGAACTGTACAACAGGTATTGTTGGAACTGTACAACAGGTATTGTTGGAACTGTACAACAGATATTGTTGGAACTGTACAACAGGTATTGTTGGAACTGTACAACATGTAATGCTGGAACTGTGCACCCCGTATTGTTGGAACTGTACAACAGGTATTGTTGGAACTGTGCACCACGTATTGTTGGAACTGTACAATAGGTATTGTTGGAACTGTACAACATATATTGTTGGAACTGTACAACAGGTATTGTTGGAACTGTACAATAGGTATTGTTGGAACTGTACAATAGGTATTGTTGGAACTGTATACCAGGTATTGTTGGAACTGTACAACAGGTATTGTTGGAACTGTGCACCCCGTATTGTTGGAACTGTACAACAGGTATTGTTGGAACTGTACAACAGGTATTGTTGGAACTGTACAACAGGTATTGTTGGAACTGTACAACATGTATTGTTGGAACTGTGCACCCCGTATTGTTGGAACTGTACAATAGGTATTGTTGGAACTGTACAAAAGGTATTATTGGAACTGTACACCACGTATTGTTGGAACTGTGCAACATATATTGTTGGAGCAGTATACCAGGTATTGTTGGAACTATGCACCAGATATTGTTGGAACTGTACAACAGGTATTCTTGGAACTGTGCACCAGGTATTGTTGGAACTGTGCACCAGGTATTGTTAGAACTGTACACCAGGTATTGTTGGAACTGTGCACCAGGTATTGTTGGAACTGTACACCAGGTATTGTTGGAACTGTACAACAGGTATTGTTGGAACTGTACAACATGTATTGTTGGAACTGTGCACCCCGTATTGTTGGAACTGTACAATAGGTATTGTTGGAACTGTACAACAGGTATTATTGGAACTGTACACCACGTATTGTTGGAACTGTGCAACATATATTGTTGGAGCAGTATACCAGGTATTGTTGGAACTATGCACCAGATATTGTTGGAACTGTACAACAGGTATTCTTGGAACTGTGCACCAGGTATTGTTGGAACTGTGCACCAGGTATTGTTAGAACTGTACACCAGGTATTGTTGGAACTGTGCACCAGGTATTGTTGGAACTGTACACCAGGTATTGTTGGAACTGTGCACCAGGTATTGTTGGAACTATGCACCAGGTATTGTTGGAGCAGTATACCAGGTATTGTTGGAACTGTACAACAGTTATTGTTGGAACTGTACAACAGGTATTGTTGGAACTGTACAACAGGTATTGTTGGAACTGTGCACCAGGTATTGTTGGAACTGTGAAACAGGTATTGTTGGAGCAGTATATCAGGTATTGTTGGAACTGTGCACCAGGTATTGTTGGAGCAGTATACCAGGTATTGTTGGAACTGTACAACAGGTATTGTTGGAACTGTACAACAGGTATTGTTGGAACTGTACAACAGGTATTGTTGGAACTGTACAACAGGTATTGTTGGAACTGTGCACCCCGTATTGTTGGAACTGTACAACATGTATTGTTGGAACTGTACAACAGGTATTGTTGGAACTGTACAACAGGTATTGTTGGAACTGTGCACCCCGTATTGTTGGAACTGTACAACATGTATTGTTGGAACTGTGCACCACGTATTGTTGGAACTGTACAACAGGTATTGTTGGAACTGTACAACAGGTATTGTTGGAACTGTACAACAGGTATTGTTGGAACTGTACAACAGGTATTGTTGGAACTGTGCACCCCGTATTGTTGGAACTGTACAACATGTATTGTTGGAACTGTGCACCACTTATTGTTGGAACTGTACAACATGTAATGCTGGAACTGTGCACCCCGTATTGTTGGAACTGTGCAACAGGTATTGTTGGAACTGTGCACCACGTATTGTTGGAACTGTACAATAGGTATTGTTGGAACTGTACAACATGTAATGCTGGAACTGTGCACCCCGTATTGTTGGAACTGTACAACAGGTATTGTTGGAACTGTGCACCACGTATTGTTGGAACTGTTTAATAGGTATTGTTGGAACTGTACAACATGTATTGTTGGAACTGTACAATAGGTATTGTTGGAACTGTACAACAGGTATTGTTGGAACTGTACAATAGGTATTGTTGGAACTGTATACCAGGTATTGTTGGAACTGTACAACAGGTAATGTTGGAACTGTGCACCCCGTATTGTTGGAACTGTACAACAGGTATTGTTGGAACTGTACAACAGGTATTGTTGGAACTGTACAACATGTATTGTTGGAACTGTGCACCCCGTATTGTTGGAACTTTACAATAGGTATTGTTGGAACTGTACAACAGGTATTATTGGAACTGTACACCACGTATTGTTGGAACTGTGCAACATATATTGTTGGAGCAGTATACCAGGTATTGTTGGAACTGTGCACCAGGTATTGTTGGAACTGTACAACAGGTATTGTTGGAACTGTGCACCAGGTATTGTTGGAACTGTGCACCAGGTATTGTTGGAACTGTACACCAGGTATTGTTGGAACTGTGCACCAGGTATTGTTGGAACTGTACAACAGGTATTGTTGGAACTGTACAACAGGTATTGTTGGAACTGTACAACAGGTATTGTTGGAACTGTGCACCAGGTATTGTTGGAACTGTACAACAGGTATTGTTGGAACTGTACAACAGGTATTGTTGGAACTGTACAACAGGTATTGTTGGAACTGTGCACCAGGTATTATGGAACTGTGCACCAGGTATTGTTGGAGCAGTATACCAGGTATTGTTGGAACTGTACAACAGGTATTGTTGGAACTGTACAACAGGTATTGTTGGAACTGTACAACAGGTATTGTTGGAACTGTACAACAGGTATTGTTGGAACTGTGCACCAGGTATTGTTGGAGCAGTATATCAGGTATTGTTGGAACTGTGCACCAGGTATTGTTGGAACTGTGCACCAGGTATTGTTGGAGCAGTATACCAGGTATTGTTGGAACTGTGCACCAGGTATTGTTGGAGCAGTATACCAGGTATTGTTGGAACTGTACAACAGGTATTGTTGGAACTGTACAACAGGTATTGTTGGAACTGTACAACAGGTATTGTTGGAACTGTGCACCCCGTATTGTTGGAACTGTACAACATGTATTGTTGGAACTGTACACCAGGTATTGTTGGAACTGTACAACAGGTATTGTTGGAACTGTGCACCCCGTATTGTTGGAACTATACAACATGTATTGTTGGAACTGTGCACCACGTATTGTTGGAACTGTACAACAGGTATTGTTGGAACTGTACAACATGTATTGTTGGAACTGTACAACAGGTATTGTTGGAACTGTACAACAGGTATTGTTGGAACTGTGCACCCCGTATTGTTGGAACTGTACAACATGTATTGTTGGAACTGTGCACCACTTGTTGTTGGAACTGTACAAAAGGTATTGTTGGAACTGTACAACATGTATTGTTGGAACTGTACAACAGGTATTGTTGGAACTGTACAACAGGTATTGTTGGAACTGTGCACCACGTATTGTTGGAACTGTACAATAGGTATTGTTGGAACTGTGCACCACGTATTGTTGAAACTGTACAACATGTATTGTTGGAACAGTATACCAGGTATTGTTGGAACTGTCCAACATACAATCAATTCAAATCATAATGTAGCGACAGCCAATGGAAAAGAAAACAGTCAAGTTTGATACGTACCTGGCGGATCACAAGCGGCTCGACCTGAATGAGATTACTGTTGACGTAGCCAACTGTGGAGTTACAAGAGTGGAGTTACAAGAGTGGAGTTACAAGAGTGGAGTTACAAGAGTGGACTTACATGAGTGGAGTTACATGCGTGGAGTTACATGAGTGGAGTTACATGAGTGGAGTTACACGAGTGGAGTTACAAGAGTGGAGTTACAAGAGTGGAGTTGCAAGAGTGGAGTTACATGAGTGGAGTTACATGAGTGGAGTTACAAGAGTGGAGTTGCAAGACTGGAGTTACATGAGTGGAGTTACATGAGTGGAGTTACATGAGTGGAGTTACATGAGTGGAGTTACAAGAGTGGAGTTAGATGAGTGTATTACATGAGTGTAGTTACAAGAGTGGAATTACATGAGTGTAGTTACAAGAGTGTAGTTACAAGAGTGGAGTTACACGAGTGGAGTTACATGAGTGGAGTTACAAGACTGAAGTTACATGAGTGAATTTACACTAGTGGAGTTACAAGAGTGGAGTTACACGAGTGGAGTTACAAGTGTCGAGTTACAAAAGTGGAGTTACAAGAGTGGAGTTACATGAGTGGAGTTACATGAGTGGAGTTACAAGAGTGGAGTTACAAGAGTGAATTTACACTAGTGGAGTTACAAGAGTGGAGTTACACGAGTGGAGTTACAAGTGTCGAGTTACAAAAGTGGAGTTACATGAGTGGAGTTACATGAGTGGAGTTACAAGAGTGGAGTTACAAGAGTGGAGTTACAAGAGTGGAGTTACAAGAGTGAATTTACACTAGTGGAGTTACAAGAGTGGAGTTACACGAGTGGAGTTACAAGTGTCGAGTTACAAAAGTGGAGTTACAAGAGTGGAGTTACAAGAGTGGAATAATTGTTTATGTAAATGCATACCACTGTGGAGTTACAAGAGTGGAATATTTGTTTAAGTAAATACATATACAGTTAAAGAAGTTCAAACATAAATCAAGAATAATTAAATTATATCTGTGGGGACTGGAGAATGGAAAGGAGATAAAAGACACATTCAACATAGAAATACCGATTAGATTTAATGCGTTGTCTGATCTAGTACTGAACTTGTATTTCCAGATATGAATGATCAATGGGAAATATTGAAGAACTTGATCGGACAGGCTGTAGAAAGAACTATCCTTAAATCGAGGATGATAGGACGTAAGAAATACATGACTGAAGACATCTTAAAACTAGTGGGAATAAGAAGAAACAACAAACACCGTGAAACATAAGGAGAGATTCATTGGAAAATTATGTGTAGATACAAAGAAGCCTGGCTTGAGAATATTTGCAGAGAAATTAAAAACAACGCAACGCGCAAAATATCAAATTAATTCATACAAGTATTAATGACCTTACTAACAAAATAACACCTATATCAACGGATTGGCTGGAAACTAAAGAAGACAACAGAATAATGACCATAATACCAATGATAAAAAGAGTGATAATGTGTTATATAGAACCTCAACTGTTATGTACGCGTGAAAGAAGGACAAGCAGCAGATAGACTGAGAGACATGTAATGCAAAAGAAAAAAATGCAAAATATTGTCATGGACGGACAAGTTAGCGAATGAGACAGTTCTTCAAGAGACACCCGACAGAGTGGACACCATTGGAGAAATGAGGCAGGGGAGATATAGCGAGTACGTAATAAAGAGCAATACACTGGACAACATAGTAATAACTGGCAGACTTGATGGGGAAAGGCAAGGGAAGACACGGAGATAAATACGTGCATAACTTGACCACTTGACATAGGGAAGACAAAGAGATAAATATGTGGATAACACGGCATTATGACAAAGGGAAGGCAAAGAGATAAATACCTGGATAGATAACTTGACCACATGACAAAGGGAAGACAAAGAGATAAATACCTGGATAACTTGACCACATGACATAGGGAAGACAAAGAGATAAATAACTGAATAACTTGGCCACATGACATAGAGAAGACAAAGAGATAAATACCTGGATAACTTGACCACATGACAAAGGGAAGACAAAGAGATAAATACCTGGATAACTTGACCACATGACATAGAGAAGACAAAGAGATAAATACCTGGATAACTTGACCACATGACAAAGGGAAGACAAAGAGATAAATACCTGGATAACTTGACCACATGACAAAGGGAAGACAAAGAGATCAATACCTGGATAACTTGACCACAAGAAGTAGGGAAGACAAAGAAATAAATATCTGGATAACTTGACCACATGACATAGGGAAGACAAAGAGATAAATACCTCAATAACTTGACCACATGACATTGGGAAGACAAAGAGATAAATACCTGGATAACTTGACCACATGACATAGGGAAGACAAAGAGATAAATACCTGGATAACTTGACCACATGACAAAGGGAAGACAAATAGATAAATACCTGGATAACGTGACCACATGACAAAGGGAAGACAAAGAGATAAATACCTGGAAAACTTGACCACAAGAAGTAGGGAAGACAAAGAAATAAATACCTGGATAACTTGACCACATGACATAGGGAAGACAAAGAGATAAATACCTGGATAACTTGACCACATGACATAGGGAAGACAAAGAGATAAATACCTGGATAACTTGACCACATAACATAGGGAAGACAAAGAGATAAATACCTCGATAACTTGACCACATGACATAGGGAAGACAAAGAGATAAATACCTGGATAACTTGACCACATGACATAGGGAAGACAAAGAGATAAATACCTGGATAACTTGACCACTTGACATAGCGAAGACAAAGAGATAAATACCTGGATAACTTGACCACATGACAAAGGGAAGACAAAGAGATCAATACCTGGATAACTTGACCATAAGAAGTAGGGAAGACAAAGAAATAAATATCTGGATAACTTGACCACATGACATAGAGAAGACAAAGAGATAAATACCTGGATAACTTGACCACATGACAAAGGGAAGACAAAGAGATCAATACATGGATAACTTGACCACAAGAAGTAGGGAAGACAAAGAAATAAATATCTGGATAACTTGACCACATGACATAGGGAAGACAAAGAGATAAATACCTGGCTAACTTGACCACATGACATAGGGAAGACAAAGAGATAAATACCTGGATAACTTGACCACATGACATAGGGAAGACAAAGAGATAAATACCTGGATAACTTGACCACATGACAAAGGGAAGACAAATAGATAAATACCTGGATAACTTGACCACATGACAAAGGGAAGACAAATAGATAAATACCTGGATAACTTGACCACAAGAAGTAGGGAAGACAAAGAAATAAATACCTGGATAACTTGACCACATGACATAGGGAAGACAAAGAGATAAATACCTGGATAACTTGACCACATGACATAGGGAAGACAAATAGATAAATACCTGGATAACTTGACCACATGACATAGGGAAGACAAAGAGATAAATACCTGGATAACTTGACCACATGACATAGCGAAGACAAAGAGATAAATACCTGGATAACTTGACCACAAGAAGTAGGGAAGACATAGAAATAAATATCTGGATAACTTGACCATTTGACGTAAGGAAGACAAAAAGATAAATATTTGGATAACTTGACCAGATGACATAATCGAACATAGACTAGATCGATGTCTATTGTGATCGTGTGAGAACCATGGCAACCCAGGCCCTTCCGGCATGGCACGTGATTATAAGACTTCTTAATTAAAAATGTGTCTGTATGGTGTGTGATACATCAGGAGTGAATACTCACAGCCAGCCTCTGTCTTGATGAGCCACATGTTGGGCGGGTTCTGGTCCAAGCGAACTATTGTGACCGTCTGACCTTCCTTGAGTGACATGTCCTTGAAGTCTTGTTTCATGACCCCGTCTCCGACCATGACCTCGCGGCCAGTCAGCTGTCGGCACAAACAGACGGGTTGACACATTAATGGCCATAACTTTTGTCTTGCTGGTTGTGAGAGCAGCAACTTTCTCACATCCTCGTGTAAGATAAAGCACTTCCATACACCGTAATTGTGAGAATAGAGGATTTCCACACATCATTATTGTAGATGGGAGCACTTTTACACATCGTTATTGTAGATGAGAGCACTTTCACACATCATTATTGTAGATGAGAGCACTTTTCACACATTATTGTAGATGAGAACATTTTCACACATCATCATTGTAGGTAAGATAATTTTCACACATCATTATTGTAGATGAGAGCACGTTCACACATCATTATTGCAGATGAGAGCACATTCACACATCACTATGGTAGATGAGAGCACTTTCACATATCATTGTTGTAGATGAGAGCACGTTCACACATCATTATTGTAGATGAGAGCACGTTCACACATCATTATTGTAGATGAGAGCACTTTGACACATCAACATAGTATATGAGAGCACATTCACACATCACTAAGGTAGATGAGAGCACTTTCACACATCACTATGGTAGATGAGAGCACTTTGACACATTAACATAGTATACGAGAGCACTTTCACACATCACTATGGTAGATGAGAGCACTTTCACACATCACTATGGTAGATGAGAGCACTTTCGCAAATCACTGTGGTAGATGAGAGCACTTTCACACATCACTATGGTAGATGAGAGCACTTTCACACATCACTAAGGTAGATGAGAGCACTTTGACATATCATTGTTGTAGATGAGAGCACTTTCACACATCACTATGGTAGATGAGAGCACTTTGACACATCACTATGGTAGATGAGAGCACTTTCACACATCACTATGGTAGATGAGAGCACTTTCACATATCATTGTTGTAGATGAGAGCACTTTCACACATCACTATGGTAGATGAGAGCACTTTCACACATCACTATGGTAGATGAGAGCACTTTGACATATCATTGTTGTTGATGAGAGCACTTTCACACATCACTATGGTAGATGAGAGCACTTTCACATATCATCATTGTAGATGAGAGCACTTTCACACATCACTATGGTAGACGAGAGCACTTTCACATATCATTGTTGTAGATGAGAGCACTTTCACACATCACTATGGTAGATGAGAGCACTTTCACACATCACTATGGTAGATGAGAGCACTTTCACATATCATCATTGTAGATGAGAGCACTTTCACACATCATTATGGTAGATGAGAGCACTTTCACACATCACTATGGTAGATGAGAGCACTTTCACACATCACTATGGTAGATGAGAGCACTTTCACACATCACTATGGTAGATGAGAGCACTTTCACACATCACTATGGTAGATGAGAGCACTTTCACATATCATCATTGTAGATGAGAGCAATTTCACACATCACTATGGTAGATGAGAGCACTTTCACACATCACTACGGTAGATGAGAGCACTTTCACACATCACTATGGTAGATGAGTGCACTTTCACATATCATCATTGTAGATGAGAGCACTTTCATACATCACTATTGTAGATGAGAGCACTTTCACATATCATTGTTGTAGATGAGAGCACTTTCACATATCATCATTGTAGATGAGAGCACTTTCATACATCACTATGGTAGATGAGAGCACTTTTACACATCACTATGGTAGATGAGAGCACTTTCACACATCACTATGGTAGATGAGAGCACTTTCACACATCACTATGGTAGATGAGAGCACTTTCACACATCACTATGGTAGATGAGAGCACTTTGACATATCATTGTTGTAGATGAGAGCACTTTCACACATCACTATGGTAGATGAGAGCACTTTCACATATCATCATTGTAGATGAGAGCACTTTCACACATCACTATGGTAGATGAGAGCACTTTCACACATCACTATGGTAGATGAGAGCACTTTCACACATCATTATTGTAGATTAGAGCACTTTCACACATCACTATGGTAGATGAGAGCACTTTCACACATCATTATAGTAAATTAGAGCACTTTCACACATCACTATGGTAGATGAGAGCACTTTCACATATCATTGTTGTAGATGAGAGCACTTTCACACATCACTATGGTAGATGAGAGCACTTTGACACATCACTATGGTAGATGAGAGCACTTTGACACATCACTATTGTAGATGAGAGCACTTTCACATATCATCATTGTAGATGAGAGCACTTTCACACATCACTATGGTAGATGAGAGCACTTTCACACATCACTATGGTAGATGAGAGCACTTTCACACATCACTATGGTAGATGAGTGCACTTTCACATATCATCATTGTAGATGAGAGCACTTTCATACATCACTATGGTAGATGAGAGCACTTTCACATATCATTGTTATAGATGAGAGCACTTTCACATATCATCATTGTAGATGAGAGCACTTTCACACATCACTATGGTAGATGAGAGCACTTTGACATATCATTGTTGTAGATGAGAGCACTTTCACACATCACTATGGTAGATGAGAGCACTTTCACACATCACTATGGTAGATGAGAGCACTTTCACACATCACTATGGTAGATGAGAGCACTTTCACATATCATTGTTGTAGATGAGAGCACGTTCACACATCATTATTGTAGATGAGAGCACGTTCACGCATCATTATTGTAGATGAGAGCACTTTGACACATCAACATAGTATATGAGAGCACATTCACACATCACTAAGGTAGATGAGAGCACTTTCACACATCACTATGGTAGACGAGAGCACTTTGACACATTAACATAGTATACGAGAGCACTTTCACACATCACTATGGTAGATGAGAGTACTTTCACACATCACTATGGTAGATGAGAGCACTTTCACAAATCACTGTGGTAGATGAGAGCACTTTCACACATCACTACGGTAGATGAGAGCACTTTCACACATCACTAAGGTAGATGAGAGCACTTTGACATATCATTGTTGTAGATGAGAGCACTTTCACACATCACTATGGTAGATGAGAGCACTTTGACACATCACTATGGTAGATGAGAGCACTTTCACACATCACTATGGTAGATGAGAGCACTTTCACATATCATTGTTGTAGATGAGAGCACTTTCACACATCACTATGGTAGATGAGAGCACTTTCACACATCACTATGGTAGATGAGAGCACTTTCACATATCATTGTTGTTGATGAGAGCACTTTCACACATCACTATGGTAGATGAGAGCACTTTCACACATCACTATGGTAGATGAGAGCACTTTCACACATCACTATGGTAGATGAGAGCACTTTCACACATCACTATGGTAGATGAGAGCACTTTCACACATCACTATGGTAGATTGAGAGCACTTTTCACAATCATCATTGTAGATGAGAGCAATTTCACACATCACTATGGTAGATGAGAGCACTTTCACACATCACTACGGTAGATGAGAGCACTTTCACACATCACTATGGATAGATGAGTGCACTTTCACATATCATCATTGTAGATGAGAGCACTTTCATCACATCACTATGGTAGATGAGAGCACTTTCACACATCACTATTGTAGATGAGAGCACTTTCACATATCATCATTGTAGATGAGAGCACTTTCATACATCACTATGGTAGATGAGAGCACTTTTACACATCACTATGGTAGATGAGAGCACTTTCACACATCACTATGGTAGATGAGAGCACTTTCACAATCATCACTATGGTAGATGAGAGCACTTTCACACATCACTATGTAGATGAGAGCACTTTCACATATCACTATGGTAGATGAGAGCACTTTCACACATCACTATGGTAGATGAGAGCACTTTCACAATCACTTGGTAGATGAGAGCACTTTCACATATCATCTATTGTAGATGAGAGCACTTTCACACATCACTATGGTAGATGAGAGCACTTTGACATATCACTTGGTAGATGAGAGCACTTTCACACATCACTATGGTAGATGAGAGCACTTTCACACATCACTATGTAGATGAGAGCACTTTCACACATCACTATGGTAGATGAGAGCACTTTCACATATCATTGTTGTAGATGAGAGCACTTTCACACATCACTATGGTAGATGAGAGCACATTCACATATCACTATGTAGATGAGAGCACTTTCACACATCACTATGGTAGATGAGAGCACTTTGACACATTACTAGTATCGAGAGCACTTTCACACATCATGGTAGATGAGAGTACTTTCACACATCACTATGGTAGATGAGAGCACTTTCACAAATCACTGTGGTAGATGAGAGCACTTTCACACATCACTATGGTAGATGAGAGCACTTTCACACATCACTAAGGTAGATGAGAGCACTTTGACATATCATTGTTGTAGATGAGAGCACTTTCACACATCACTATGGTAGATGAGAGCACTTTGACACATCACTATGGTAGATGAGAGCACTTTCACACATCACTATGGTAGATGAGAGCACTTTCACATATCATTGTTGTAGATGAGAGCACTTTCACACATCACTATGGTAGATGAGAGCACTTTCACACATCACTATGGTAGATGAGAGCACTTTCACATATCATTGTTGTTGATGAGAGCACTTTCACACATCACTATGGTAGATGAGAGCACTTTCACATATCATCATTGTAGATGAGAGCACTTTCACACATCACTATGGTAGACGAGAGCACTTTCACATATCATTGTTGTAGATGAGAGCACTTTCACACATCACTATGGTAGATGAGAGCACTTTCACACATCACTATGGTAGATGAGAGCACTTTCACATATCATCATTGTAGATGAGAGCACTTTCACACATCACTATGGTAGATGAGAGCACTTTCACACATCACTATGGTAGATGAGAGCACTTTCACACATCACTATGGTAGATGAGAGCACTTTCACACATCACTATGGTAGATGAGAGCACTTTCACACATCACTATGGTAGATGAGAGCACTTTCACATATCATCATTGTAGATGAGAGCAATTTCACACATCACTATGGTAGATGAGAGCACTTTCACACATCACTACGGTAGATGAGAGCACTTTCACACATCACTATGATAGATGAGTGCACTTTCACATATCATCATTGTAGATGAGAGCACTTTCATACATCACTATTGTAGATGAGAGCACTTTCACATATCATTGTTGTAGATGAGAGCACTTTCACATATCATCATTGTAGATGAGAGCACTTTCATACATCACTATGGTAGATGAGAGCACTTTTACACATCACTATGGTAGATGAGAGCACTTTCACACATCACTATGGTAGATGAGAGCACTTTCACACATCACTATGGTAGATGAGAGCACTTTCACACATCACTATGGTAGATGAGAGCACTTTGACATATCATTGTTGTAGATGAGAGCACTTTCACACATCACTATGGTAGATGAGAGCACTTTCACATATCATCATTGTAGATGAGAGCACTTTCACACATCACTATGGTAGATGAGAGCACTTTCACACATCACTATGGTAGATGAGAGCACTTTCACACATCATTATTGTAGATTAGAGCACTTTCACACATCACTATGGTATATGAGAGCACTTTCACACATCATTATAGTAAATTAGAGCACTTTCACACATCACTATGGTAGATGAGAGCACTTTCACATATCATTGTTGTAGATGAGAGCACTTTCATACATCACTATGGTAGATGAGAGCACTTTGACACATCACTATGGTAGATGAGAGCACTTTGACACATCACTATTGTAGATGAGAGCACTTTCACATATCATCATTGTAGATGAGAGCACTTTCACACATCACTATGGTAGATGAGAGCACTTTCACACATCACTATGGTAGATGAGAGCACTTTCACACATCACTATGGTAGATGAGTGCACTTTCACATATCATCATTGTAGATGAGAGCACTTTCATACATCACTATGGTAGATGAGAGCACTTTCACATATCATTGTTATAGATGAGAGCACTTTCACATATCATCATTGTAGATGAGAGCACTTTCACACATCACTATGGTAGATGAGAGCACTTTGACATATCATTGTTGTAGATGAGAGCACTTTCACACATCACTATGGTAGATGAGAGCACTTTCACACATCACTATGGTAGATGAGAGCACTTTCACACATCACTATGGTAGATGAGAGCACTTTGACATATCATTGTTGTAGATGAGAGCACTTTCACACATCACTATGGTAGATGAGAGCACTTTCACACATCACTATGGTAGATGAGAGTACTTTGACTATGGTAGATGAGAGCACTTTGACATATCATTGTTGTAGATGAGAGCACTTTCATACATTACTATGGTAGATGAGAGCACTTTGACACATCACTATGGTAGATGAGAGCACTTTGACACATCATTGTTGTAGATGAGAGCACTTTCACACATCACTATGGTAGATGAGAGCACGTTGACACATCATTGTTGTAGATGAGAGCACTTTCACACATCACTATGGTAGATGAGAGCACTTTCACACATCACTATGGTAGATGAGAGCACTTTCACACATCATTGTTGTAGATGAGAGCACTTTCACACATCATTGTTGTAGATGAGAGCACTTTCACACATCACTATGGTAGATGAGATCACTTTCACACATCACTATGGTAGATGAGAGCACTTTCACACATCATTGTTGTAGATGAGAGCACTTTCACACATCATTGTTGTAGATGAGAGCACTTTCCCACATCATCATTGTAGTTGAGAGCACTTTCACACATCACTATGGTAGATGAGAGCACTTTCACACATCACTATGATAGATGAGTGCACTTTCACACATCACTATGGTAGATGAGAGAACTTTCACACATCATTGTTGTAGATGAGAGCACTTTCACACATCACTATGGTAGATGAGAGCACTTTCACACATCATCATTGTAGATGAGAGCACTTTGACACACAATTGTTGTAGATGAGAGCACTTTGACACATATTGTTGTATATGAGAACACTGTCACATATCATTGTTGTAGATGAGCGCTGAACATCTCAGTATTTCACCATATTAAACATAGCAGACAACACCTCACTATCTCACCATATTAAACAAATATGGAGCACTCAAAAAATTGAGTGATTGATTGCAAAAAGCCCCAGGCGGATTTTTTTTTTTTACATCTATTGGAACACAGATTTGCTCTGCTTGTGATTTGTTTACCCGCAACGTGTTTCCACTTGTTGGGGTGTTGTAGTTATAGAACAGACGTACAGTAAAGGTTTGTAAAATAACCTAGATATTAAAGACACTGCTTACATTGAAATGTTTTTGTTGCTGTATCAGTTCTTTTTCTTTTTTAGCCCTCATCTGAAAAAGAAGTATTCAATTATTAATTTTCATAGAAATGTCAATGGAATATAACAAAAGTTTCACGAAACAATGTAACCTGCTCCAATAATTGCCAAGACACAACGCGGACAACGGAACTCGCAGGCGCGCGTACGCACACACACACACACACACACACACACACACACACACACACACAGAGACAGATATATATATATATATATATATATATATATATATATATATATATATATATATATAGAGAGAGAGAGAGAGAGAGAGAGAGAGAGAGAGAGAGAATAGAATGTCTGTCTGTCCATATGTTATTGGTGCGTTCGTGAACGGTCCATCCGATTGAGATGAAATTTTCTACACGTCTTCTTATCATTCTGGTGCTGCCAGCTGTCATAGTTTGTTAGTTTACAAACAGCTATTTACGTAATAAAATAAAATTTTGCTATTACATGATAATTTATATATAGCGAGGGGACTTAACTTAAGAAAAGTTATATCAAGGGACATATCTTTTAGTAGCATTGCTATATATTTTATATATAATTGTTGCATTGTTATCAAAGTTTTATAAAATGTTTGTCTACAGTTATTTACAGGCATATGCGTTATAATGTATAATGATAAAATCTTTAAGCCATATTTAAAGTTTTCATAAAAATAATGCATCTATTTTAAATACATGAAAATTTTCGAACTCATCCTTTTATTTCTCTTCGACATCTATACAGTCATCCCAGCATTTATTGGGCTTTCGTGATATCTTGGTAAGTTTACGTTCAGTAGTTTCAGAGAAATTAGATTTTATCTTTTTAATAGAACGTTTTCCACGTAAACAAATAAAAATAAAAATTCAGAGAAATTAGACGTAGACAATCAAAATATTTTGGACATGTTATGAGAAGAAATAGACTGGAGAACTTAGTGACAGCTAGCAAGATCGACAGGAACAGACCGAGAGGAAAATATCTGGATGGCTTGGCCACATGGCATGGACGAGACAGAAACACTGAGCTGATTTCCACGACTCTGGTGATAGAGTGAAATGGCGAGTCATGACCGCCCATGCTTTCCGGCATGGCACATGATTGATTGATTGAGTTTCAGATTGCCCTTTTCGTTATTGGGATGAAGATTGTTCTCTTCAAATCTGTTCGCTATATTTCCGGGAACGGGAACGGGAGCTTATATGACTACTAATATGAATTAAATGAGACGCTCCCCACCAGGGACTGGGCGAAGCCGGGCCGGGTCAGCTAGTGTGTGTGTGTGTGTGTGTGTGTGTGTGTGTGTGTGTGTGTGTGTGTGTGTGTGTGTGTGTGTGAAGTTGGAGAGAGTTCGCCTGATGGCGAGGGACACTGTTAATAGGAAAAGCTAATCCACACGCAAAATCCACTCTAGCACAGTTGGAAGTACTGTGTATGGACTACTCTTGAGTTCAAAGCAAGCGAGCGCAATATGTGTGTGTGGGGGCGGGGTGGAGTGTGGGTGTGTGTGGGTGTGTGTGGGTGTGTGTGTGTGTGTGTGGAGAGAGGGGTGTGGGAGTGTGTGTGTGTGTGTGGGGGGGGGGGTGGTTTACAATAGAAAACAAATTTTGACAAAATATCAAACGCCTGTCAAGAGTTAAGATCATCGACAGTAATTGTTTCTCAAACCTAGCAGCCCACGAACGGATCAAAACCTCACAATCGGAAGGAAATACATGGCTGATTTGTGATTCGTGGATATAGGAGGCATCATTACCATACTCCGGACAGGTCCATGTTGCTCCAATCCCTCCTGAACATCTCCACCAACATAATTATACTGATCGTGCCAATTCTGTGTTGGTTAGTCAAACATCTTATGATCTTGACAACATGTCCGCATCTAGCGGCTCCCTGCATCAATCCCATCTACCTGACTCTGGACAAGGAAGCAGATTGCCAGGTTTCCTGTAAGTCATCTGTTCGTCCAGCACCGCTGATAGCACGTATATCTTGTAAATCTCACGATGTCTGGCCCATCCATTGCTCGTCCCACCTCGATCATCGCCATGTTGACCAACCGATCGGCTCGCTCGTTGTCTGTGATGCCTGAGTACCAGCTGGAATAACTGTGATATGCTCAGTTGTCGAGCCATTCGTGCCGTTTGACGCCATCCTGGACCTTCTTAAGCCCAGTACATGCGAGTGAATACTGATGCATGCCAAGCCTTTCCAGGACATTGGTTATAGCCGTTTCTTCCGTCGTAAGGCTACTTGTTGTCACAGTATAAACATCAGTTGCTTCCTTGACAGTTTCACATCTCTTGCTTGCTGAGATTGTCAATTCACTCTGCTTTTCCCGGAACAACCAGCCATACGAAAACACTGATGCATCACCTTCTTCGGTGTTTCCCGGAACAACCAGCCATACGAAAACACTGATGCATCACCTTCTTCGGTGTTTCCATGTATTTGCGCTTTAACCCCACTGTCTGCTGCAGCAGGATTTAGCTCTTCTCGATTTGTGTCAACAGTGATTTGGACAGAAGATGGTAGTACTGGAGTCTGTCGGCATTGTTGGTATCTATTCCATCCAAGCATCATGTCTGTGGGTCTGCATATTCGGTAGACGGCTTCCCCAGCACGTCCCATCCATGGCTGATGTCTGGTAGTCTGCATACTTGGTGGATGGCTTCCCCAGCACGTCCCATCCATGGCTGATGTCTGGTAGTCTGCATACTTGGTGGATGACTTCCCCAGCACATCTCATCCATGACTGATGTCTGGTGATCTGCACACTTGGTGGATGGCTTCCCCAGCACGTCCCAGTCATGAGTTGACCCTCTGTATTTCCTGTAAGTGTTGACAGAGCAACATAGAGTGGGCATAGAATATCGGCCTTTTCTTTACGGTGATCACGTGCTCTGGTCAATTTTCATCTGTTATCTACAGAGGGAGAGTCCAATGTGTGACTCATGGCTCGACAAGATGTATCTCTGCTACATTCAAGGATGATCCGCATGGCCTCATTATCTATTTTTGTCAAATCTTTCAGTTTGTGTGGTCAGAATAGACAGGACTTTTTCAGTGGTAGAGAGAATACACCTGATGTGTAAAACAAGGAGATTCAGAGTCAGTTTGCATACTCTTAATATTGCAAATAAAACTGCATCTCATTTCTTGTTAAACTGTCTTACTTTTTCGTCTTTCAGTCTCTTTTTCTCTTCGTCTTTCCGCTCTTTCTCTTCCCTTTTCTTGACGTCAGCCTGTTCCCTCAGCTTTTGCCTTGTCGCCTTGGTTTCCAGGGTGTCGACCAGGAGCACTGCCCTGGGAACGAACGAACTTTATTTTCAAAAGGTCACAGATTGGGCTTGCACACCCGTCTTACATTCGGTCCTTGCAGTCAGTCATCTTTCGTACTTCATTATCTATTGTGAATATTACATTCACATAGGAAAACAAAACGTCAAATGAATGTGAGAAACATGACAAACGCAGAATCATGCAAGATTAGCCTGAGTGACATGCATCAACTGTCTCCCTCTCTTCATCTCCTCTCCCTCCCTCGGTCCGTCCGTCCGTCCGTCCGTCTGTCTGTCTGTCTGTCTGTCTCTTCCCCTCTCTCTATACCTCTCTCTTTCTCTCCTTTCGTCTCTCAGCTTGTCCGTCTATCTCCTCCCCACTCCTCTCTATATCTCTTTGCATGCCATCAATTATACAGCTAAAACCAACATGAAATTTCCATGTTAAAACTGACTCTGAAGTCAATTATTGTGTCGGCAATTTTCAGCCTGTGACCACCCCTCACCTGTAGACCTGGGGGTCATGGATGAGGCCAGGGACACTGTGTGTGGGCGTGTATTTTTTGTTCCGTATCAATGGCACCTCACTTGTCAGTTAAGAATATTGTTACACGGCAACACTTTCCATATATGGGGCCGGGGAGCTCTTTAAACAGTCCTTGTATACAAATCTTCTATAGAAAGGACACACACACACGCATACACACAAAACTGATCAATTAACACTTTACATTGTGACTTTGTGTGGACACAGACACTGTTTTATACAATGTGTGTGGGCACATACATTGTGTCACACAGTTTGTGTAGACATAATCATTGTTTTACACATTTTGTGTAGACACAGACATTGTTTTACACAGTCATAGACAATTTGTGTGGACACAGACATTGTCTTAAAAAATCTGCAATTACACAGATATTGTCTTGAACAATATTGTCAAATTTGAGAAAACAATGTTTGACAATACATATTGTATTACTGTTAGAATTAGAATGGTTAAATAACGTGTGGTTTCATTTTTATTTTTTATTGGTCTTCTTTCTTTTGAGCCTCTTAGTACCACTTAAAGGTCTTTAGGCCCCATTTGGCCCCACCTATACTTGAGCGTAGTTGTTCCGCTTTTCGTTTTTTTTGTATTATGGGGAGGGGGACTACAAGATGTCAGTTCAATGAAAATATGAGCCTTTTAAAATCGTTTTTATTACAGACAGTCTTCTTATAGTCCGTGGCGCTGGTGATCATGCCTGTCCACAGCTTTCTGTCTCGTGTACTGCCAATAATGTTTAATATTGATGTTCCTCCATGCCATGATGTGAAATTGTCCTGAATCTTCTCTCGTGTTCTCCTCTGTCTCTTATCCCCTTTAACTTTCCTGTTGTGACAACATACTTCTTAAACTCCCCTTGACGTCATTCACATCATACATAGACCTGATGATCGAGGAATCTGAAAAGAAGGTAGTTTGCCATTGCTGTCATCTTTATAGAAGATAACGAAGTCACGTATTATGGGTTATATAACTTGGCTACACTCAAAGTCAGGTCTAAGTCAGATATGACTGAGCTACAATTGAAAGTAGACTGTCTGTTAGCGGCCACCCCCCCCCCCCCAAAAAAAAAAAAAATTGTGCCAGCGGCTTCGGGCGGAGGATCACAACTGGGAGGATAAAAGCCTTACCCTAGTGTGAGGAATGCAACCTAAAGACTAAATGTCATGATAGGGGAGACCAGGCCCTAAGACTTGGTTGGAAAGTGGTCTAGGATTAAAGCTCCGACAGGCGGACATTTAGAGCATTGCTTTGCTGATCCGGCAGCTTCTGCAAGCTTATCTTGTTCCAGGTGTATTGGTGTCACCTTTTCTCTGGAGTAAACTAGGCAGGCCGAGAGAGGGATCATGCTGATGTACAACACATAATCTCTAAATTCAGCCCAGGCTGTATTTTGAAAAGATATAACTTCATAACAATCTATCCTCTGGCTAGATGCCCATGTGTCAGTCTCTCGGCTACAGAGGCTGCCGAGGATGGAGAAAGATGCACGTTGAAAACTGAAAGAGCTGGGAACCAGATAAAAATATCAGCGACGTCACTTTCATTAACATACCACAATTACTGAGAGACGTGGAGGCTCGTGATCATCAAAGTCTACTTATACCAAGCACCTAAAGCAGATGAGGAGGAAGAAGAAGTTGAAAATACGACCATCAATGTGTAGTATGATTACTTAAAGTCATCAAGTGGTTACAGTACAGACATAGAATGCCCAAAATCGTTAAAGTACAGACATAGCCTGCACCAAGTGCTTACAGTACAGACATAGCCTGCACCAAGTGCTTACTGTACAGACATAGCATGCACACCTGAAGTCCGTGGAGATTAGCGTGTGATACCGATACCTTCAACGATTTACAACAAACACACACACACACACACAACTCACTCCTCGTAGATAACTTCATCTTTCCCGCCGTCTGCCTGCAACACAAGATAGTCGCCATGTTAACATGGCGCGTATAATAATAATAATAATAATAATAATAATAATAATAATAATAATAATAATAATAATAATAACATGCTGCCAACCCACTAATCATTCTGAAGAAACTCAGCACATTTTCTATAGCTAACAATTCACAATACCATCTTTAAGCACCAACTCACTATATCTTATATAACTAACAACTTACCAGATCTTCTATAGCTAATTACTCACAATATTTTATATAACCAACAATCCACCATATCATTTAGCTAATATATGCACAACATCTCATTATACCTTATATAAACTGCAAGGGAATATGCTTTATACAATCGAAGCATCACTATATCGTATACACGCAAACAACTTATTATATCTTCTAAAGTTTATAACTCTATATAGCTTAGATGCAGGGTGTATTTTAATTACTGTGGGGTTTTAGAAAATATTGCCGGTCCAAGTTTTGTATTTACCTATTATATTACATGAACTGCACAAAGGGTGAATACAAACCTTGGACAGGCAATATTTTCAAAAACCCCACAGTCATTAAACATGTAACTCACTATACGTTATATATACCAACAACTCAGTCTATATCTATAAAAAAGGATGTATGTGTGTGTGTGTGTGTGTGTGTGTGTGTGTGTGTGTGTGTGTGTGTGTGTGTATGTATGTATGTAATGTATGTATGTGTGTGTGTGTGTGCGTGCGTGCGTGCGTGCGTGCGTGCGTGCGTGCGTGCGTGCGTGCGTGCGTTCGTGCGTGCGTGCGTGCGTGCGTGCGTGCGTGCGTGCGTGAGTGCGTGCGTGCGTGCGT
>JACEFZ010011394.1:202500-227500 GCA_014155875.1 Cepaea nemoralis
ACTCATTATACGTTATATATACCAAAAACTAGCTATATGCTATGTAATCAACACATCACAATACGTTGTATAACCAACAACTCACTACACTATATAACACACAATTCATTATACGTTATGTAAGCAACAACTCATTACACTTAATATAAACAACACCGCACAATGCACGTTACATAACTACCCACTCAGCAGGCATTACATAACTACCCACTCAGCAGGCATTATATAACTACCCACTCAGCAGGCATTATATAACTACCCACTCAGCAGGCATTATATAACTACCCACTCAGCAGGCATTACATAACTACCCACTCAGCAGGCATTATATAACTACCCACTCAGCAGGCATTATATAACCAACAATACCGTATGCATTATACAATTAATTTAAAAAAAACAACTAATTGCGCAATGTATAACTTTTAAATCACAATTTATATTTTATGTTACAAAACGAACAAATCACTGTTTCCATGTACACCCCTCTTGACAAGACAATTTATTGTTACACTCTCACAAGTGACAACGATTAGATGATGAGATGGTGTGAATGCAGATCTCTTACCTGTTTCTCCGACTCCCCGTCGGCATACACATCTTCATCTTCTGACCCTGTAGGAGTAAAACAATTCATAAAATACACACGTAGCGAGAGTGTAGAACAAGGGAGAGTATACAATGCGGGAGTGTATACAAGGAGACAAAGAGTATTCGAGTAGGGACAGTGTAAAAGTAAGGATAGCATACAAGTAGTGAGAGTATACAAGGAGGGAGATTATATAAGGACGAAGAAAATATACAAGAAGGAATCGTATATAATGAGGGAGATAGTATTCAAGAAGGAAATGACAGTGTATATCACAAAAGAATGAAGAGAATATACATAGCGAGAGAGAGAGAGAGAGAGAGAGAGAGAGAGAGAGAGAGAGAGAGAGAGGAGGGAGAGAGGGGAAGAGAGAGAGGGGAAGAGAGAGAGAATAAACAAGGAGGGAGAGAACGAACGAACGAACGAAGGAACGAACGAACGAACAAACCCTATTTTCAAAGGGTAACAAATTAAAGTTCGTTCTCTCCCTCCGTGTTTATTCTCGGGACTATACATGGAGGGAGACAGTATATAATAAAGGAGAGAGTAAACAGGAAAATGGCTATCAATGGGCTTTGCTGAACGAACGAACGAACAATCTTCATTTTCAAAGGGTTAAAAATTGGGCACGCAGGCCCGTCTGACATTCTGCCCTTCTTCTCTATTTCCTCTCATACATTCTTTCATTCAACATCTCTTATGAAGCAAATTGTTGACAACAAAAGAGCAATAAGCATTAAAACGGATGAAAAATAATAAGTACGAACTGACTCACTGAGGCAATGTTTAACATGGGCATTATAAATACCTAAGGAAGGTGTAACGTGCCATACATATGGGAATGTTTTTTGGCTAGTTGTCGTTTGAGATAATTTACCATTATTATTGTCTAAGCAGCTCAATGATCTGGACTTTCCCGACCAGGCTGCTCTTCTGTCTCACACACGAAATCAGATTCCTGACAAACTAAACACACTAGGCGGGGGGGGGGGGGGGGGGGGGGGTCACAATAATTGTCTGAACATTAATGGGGGTGAATGATAGTAAATGGTGAAAAAAGCTCACTTCAAGAGGCAGAATCACACAGACATCTAGGAAGCAATGTAGACAGAGATTGTGGTGGGGGGGGGGGACCATACACAGATATGAGTGTCAGATCATACAGAGCGAGAGGAGCTTTAATAACAGTTATGGAAGTCAGCCGATATTAAACCCAGCACAAAGCTTTGAATATTCAACTTTAACATTAACTCAGTACTGCTGTATGCATCAGACACGTGGAGAAAAACTGAATCAGTTATGAAAAAAAACTAAGTACAAACAGACATTAATTGATCTCATCTCATCTCGTCTTGTTCCTCTTGTACCTTGCGGTGTCGGGGTGAAGTATAAATAACGGGAGAGTGCCCGATTATGCTTCATTCGTTTTCTTCCAGCAGTAGGAGTCATTAATTGGTGCCAGTGCAACATCTTCTTGTACTCCATGCCGTGTGGCGTTGGTGATCATGTCTGTCCACAGCTGCTGTCTTCTATGCAGCCAGTTATTTCTGATTCTGATGTTCTTCCATGTCATAACGTCACATTGCCCAGCATCTTCTCCCTAAGTCTCCCGCTGCCTTTCTTCCCCTCGATCCTCTTTTGTTCTTCTCGTCCTGTCGTCACCTTTTGATGTAGTCACGGGAGATCTCCTTGACTATATGTTGTGTTTGTTAATGTGTTTGTTCGCTGATGAAGGCTAATCGCCGAAACGTTCTGTTTGTGTCGTAAATCTGTTATCTAAAGCTGCACTACTTTGTGTTATTTTATATTGTTTACATCCTTCCCGTTGGGGCGACATGCTCCAGTTTCCCCTTCTCATGACATTCCCAAAGAATGGAGACAGTCTCCTAAACTGTCTTCTTATGATGTGAGTAACCTGTTCTCCTTGTAGGTGCAAACTAGAAGTGTTTAAGGGTATGACAGAATCATCAATTTGGAGCTCATTGTGACATGTGAACACATCACAGTCAATCAAGGGCTGAAGAACCGGCGTTTACCGTGGATAGGGAACTCACCGAGACAACCTGAGAAGAATACAACCAGAAGGGCATTTGTCTGGAGCCCACGGGCCGAATGAAATAAATACTCACGGCGAAAGGAAGTAGAAACAGACATGGATAAAATGGGAAGGACATGGGCAGAGATGCGTGGGAGTAGCTAAGTATGGGACGACCTGGAGTGGGCTGATGGGATGGTTTGGGGTGAGCTGGTTGGATACCTTGGAGTGGGCTAATAGGACGACTTGGAGTGGGCTGGTAGATGAGCTCGGGTCAAGCACGTGACCCACAAAGGGCTGATATGACGCCTTGGAGTTGGCTGATGGGAGGGCTTGGGGTGGGCTGATGGGATGGATTGGGGTGGGGTGATAGGACGGCTTGGGCTGATAGGAGGGATTAGAGTGGGCTGACAGGACGGCTTTGGTGGGCTGATGGGACGGATTGGATGGGCTGATGGGACGGCTTTGGTGGGCTGATGGGAGGGATTGGAGTGGGCTGATAGGACGGCTTTGGTGGGCTGATGGGAGGGATTGGATGGGCTGATGGGACGGCTATGGTGGGCTGATGGGATGGATTGGATGGGCTGATGGGACGGCTTTGGTGGGCTGATGGGACGGATTGGATGGGCTGATGGGACGGATTTGGTGGGCTGATGGGACGGATTGGATGGGCTGATGGGACGGCTTTGGTGGGCTGATGGGACGGATTGGGTGAGGTGATAGGAGGGATTGGGGTGGGCTGATGGGACGGATTTGATGGGCTGATGGGACGGCTTTGGTGGGCTGATGGGACGGATTGGGTGAGGTGATAGGAGGGATTGGGGTGGGCTAGTAGGAGGGCTTGGAGTGGGCTGCTGGGAGGGCTTTGGTGGGCTGATAGAACGACATGGAGTGGGCTGATGGGAGGGATTGGTGTGGGCTGATGGGACGGCTTGGGGGGGGGGGCTAATGGGAGGGATTGGGGTGGGCTAGTAGGAGGGCTTGGAGTGGGCTGCTGGGAGGGCTTTGGTGGGCTGATAGAACGACATGGAGTGGGCTGATGGGAGGGATTGGTGTGGGCTGATGGGACGGCTTGGGGGGGGGGGCTAATGGGAGGGATTGGGGTGGGCTGATAGGAGGGCTTGGGGTGGGCTAGTAGGAGGGCTTGGTGTGGGCTAGTAGGAGGGATTGGTGTGGGCTGATGGGACGGCTTGGGGGGGGGGGGCTAATGGGAGGGATTGGGGTGGGCTGATAGGAGGGCTTGGGGTGGGCTAGTAGGAGGGCTTGGAGTGAGCTGATAGGACGCCTTGTAGTGGGATGGTAGGGGACCTATGCGCTAGTGGAGGATAAAGGCCGAAAGAAGAATACAAGAGAGCCAGGGTCAAGCATGTGACCCACAAACACTAGTATACCCTAAAAATAACCGTCCCGTAAAAGTTTGACCTGGTCAGAAACGTGGCTCAAGCTATCAACAACAACATAACAACAAGTACCTGTAGCCAGGGGTGGCCATATACTGTAGCCCTCGTCATACACTGCCCCGTCCTCCTCCTCGGCGCTGATCTCCTTTCTGAAACATAGGATATACTGGTGCAAGAGACGCGGTACTGCTTTAATTGTAATGTATCATCATTCACTCTTCTTGCTAGTTTACTCATCCGTCTGGATACACTACTCTTGATATTCACTCATCCGTCTGAATATTTATTCACTCTTCTCGATATTCACTAACGCGTCTTGGCATTCATTCATCCTTTCTAGCCTTTGCCCTCGTAGTGTGCATAAAAATCAGAATTGTTATGTTTTGTTTTTGTTTTTCTCGCTTACCTTGTCTTTTCTGTTATAGATATTATCATCACCATCATCATTATCATCATAGCCATCATCATCACTATTATCATTATCATCGTTATAACTATCATCATCATCACCAGAACCATCACCATGACCGTCATCATCATCACCATCATCATCATCATCATCATCATCATCATCATCACCATCCTCATCATCATCAGCATCATCATCACCATCACCATCAACATCACCATCATCATCATCATCATCATCATCATCACCATCATCATCACCATCATCATCATCATCACCAAAACCATCACCATGACCGTCATCATCATCATCATCATCATCATCATCACAATCATCATCATCACAATCATCATCATCATCACCATTATCATCTTCCACGCTTATCAAGCGTCATGGGGAGGAATAGTTAACGCTCCAGCGCCCGATGGGCAGCACTGAATAGTGCCCTTCCGTGTGATTGTACAATGTCTTTGATGTCGTCAATCCATGTTCTTCTTGGACGTCCTCTTGCTCTCGTAGCAGATCTTCTTTGATGTAGCGCAAGTGCTGGTAGTAGGTGGTGTTGCACTTTAACGAGATGGCCGAACCATTTGATCGTTTGCTTTTCACAATATATAAAATATGTGGCACAAGGTGTTGATCCAACTGTCTCTCCGGTAACATCATTTCTGACTCGGTCTCTCATGGTTAGGTTGGCAGCTCTTCTCAGGCACCTCATTTCGCAGGTGTTGAACTTGGCCATATGGAAGATGACCACATTGTGTTGGTTTTTAACAAAGGTATGAGTGTCGGTCATTTAGAGAGCAATGGCAAACTACTGAACGTAAAAATTACCTAGTAAATCACATCCATCCATCCTTCCACCCATCCATCCATCCATACTTCCATCCATCCATCCATCCGTCCGTCCGTCCGTCCATCCATCCGTCCGTCCGTCCGTCCGTCCATCCATCCGTCCGTCCATCCATCCATCCATCCATCCGTCCGTCCGTCCGTCCATCCATCCATCCATCCATCCATCCGTCCGTCCGTCCATCCATTCATCCATCTGTCCGTCCGTCCGTCTGTCCGTCCATCCATCTCTCCGTCCATCCGTCTATTCATCCATCCATCTCTCCGTCCGTCCGTCCGTCCGTCCATCCATCCATCCGTCCATCCGTCTCTCCGTCCGTCCGTCCGTCCATCCATCCGTCCATCCATCCATCAATCTCTCAGTCCATCCATCCATCCATCCATCCATCCGTCATGTGCCATGCCGATAAGCGTCGGCGGTCGTGTTCTGCCATCTCACTCGATCACCAGAGTCGTGGATCAGCTCCGTGTTCCTGTCTCGACCATGCCACGTGGCCAAGCCATCCAGGTATTTACTTCTCAGTCTTCTCCATGGTTTCTTCCCTTCGATGGTGGTGATGGTAAATCACATACAGCCAAAGAATGATGAGGTTGACTGCAAAGCTCTGTAAAGGACATGCCACTAACTAGGGTACAGTACTTTGTTATACTTGTGTCCCCTTCTGTAACGGGTAGTGATGGTTGTGATGATTGAGTTGGTAGTTTCCCGCAGGGTGTCTTGATCTGTGCAACCACAACCAAATGTCACAATGAGAGAGGAACTACCGAGGACCGTGGACATAGGGATTGTTGCAACTCTAGAAGGGGAATCTGTAAACTGGTAGGATGTTTACTGTGATTCTGTTCCCACAATAGAGAAACACGTTTTCACATTAGAGAATCACAATCTTACTTTAGAGATTCACGTTCTTACATTAGAAAATCACGTTCTTACATTAGAGACTGACGTTCTTACATTAGAGACTGACGTTCTTACATTAGAGACTGACGTTCTTACATTAGAGACTGACGTTCTTACATTATAGACTGACGTTCTTACATTAGAGACTGACGTTCTTACATTAGAGACTGACGTTCTTACATTAGAGACTGACGTTCTTACATTAGAGACTGACGTTCTTACATTAGAGACTGACGTTCTTACATTAGAGACTGACATTCTTACATTAGAGACTGACGTTCTTACATTAGAGACTGACGTTCTTACATTAGAGACTGACGTTCTTACATTAGAGACTGACGTTCTTACATTAGAGACTGACGTTCTTACATAAGAGACTGACGTTCTTACATTAGAGACTGACGTTCTTACATTAGAGACTGACGTTCTTACATTAGAGACTAACGTTCTTACATTAGAGACTGACGTTCTTACATTAGAGACTGACGTTCTTACATTAGAGACTGACGTTCTTACATTAGAGACTGACGTTCTTACATTAGAGACTGACGTTCTTACATTAGAGACTGACGTTCTTACATTAGAGACTGACGTTCTTACATTAGAGACTGACGTTCTTACATTAGAGACTGACGTTCTTACATTAGAGACTGACGTTCTGATCGTTTGTGGTCTCCAGATTTTGCTGGTACAACATCAGTGGCACAGATCTTGGGAGACTTGACTGCAACATGAATAGAACATAGTGAAGATAAATGATACAGAACATAGTGAAGATAAATGATACAGAACATAGTGAAGATAAATGATACAGAACATAGTGAAGATAAATGATACAGAACATAGTGAAGATAAATGATACAGAACATAGTGAAGGTAAATGGTACAGAACATAGTGAAGATAAATGATACAGAACATAGTGAAGATAAATGATACAGAACATAGTGAAGATAAATGATACAGAACATAGTGAAGATAAATGATACAGAACATAGTGAAGATAAATGATACAGAACATAGTGAAGATAAATGATACAGAACATAGTGAAGATAAATGATACAGAACATAGTGAAATTAAATGATACAGAACATAGTGAAGATAAATGATACAGAACATAGTGAAGATAAATGATACAGAACATAGTGAAGATAAATGATACAGAACATAGTGAAGATAAATGATACAGAACATAGTGAAGATAAATGATACAGAACATAGTGAAGATAAATGGTACAGAACATAGTGAAGATAAATGGTACAGAACATAGTGAAGATAAATGGTACAGAACATAGTGAAGATAAATGGTACAGAACATAGTGAAGATAAATGATACAGAACATAGTGAAGATAAATGATACAGAACATAGTGAAGATAAATGATACAGAACATAGTGAAGGTAAATGATACAGAACATAGTGAAGATAAATGATACAGAACATAGTGAAGATAAATGATACAGAACATAGTGAAGATAAATGATACAGAACATAGTGAAGGTAAATGATACAGAACATAGTGAAGGTAAATGATACAGAACATAGTGAAGATAAATGATACAGAACATAGTGAAGATAAATGATACAGAACATAGTGAAGATAAATGATACAGAACATAGTGAAGATAAATGATACAGAACATAGTGAAGATAAATGATACAGAACATAGTGAAGATAAATGATACAGAACATAGTGAAGATAAATGATACAGAACATAGTGAAGATAAATGATACAGAACATAGTGAAGATAAATTATACAGAACATAGTGAAGATAAATGATACAGAACATAGTGAAGATAAATTATACAGAACATAGTGAAGATAAATGATACAGAACATAGTGAAGATAAATGATACAGAACATAGTGAAGATAAATGATACAGAACATAGTGAAGATAAATGAACAGAACATAGTGAAGATAAATGATACAGAACATAGTGAAGATAAATGATACAGAACATAGTGAAGATAAATGATACAGAACATAGTAGTTGATAATAGTGAAGGATAATGATACAGAACATAGTGAAGATAAATGATACAGAACATAGTGAGATAAATGATACAGAACATAGTGAAGATAAATGATACAGAACATAGTGAAGATAAATGATACATAGTGAAAGATAAATGATCGACAGTTGAAGATAAATGATACAGAACATAGTGAAGATAAATGATACAGAACATAGTGAAGATAAATGATACAGAACATAGTGAAGATAAATGATACAGAACATAGTGAAGATAAATGATACAGAACATAGTGAAGATAAATGATACAGAACATAGTGAAGATAAATTATACAGAACATAGTGAAGATAAATGATACAGAACATAGTGAAGATAAATGATACAGAACATAGTGAAGATAAATGATACAGAACATAGTGAAGATAAATGATACAGAACATAGTGAAGATAAATGATACAGAACATAGTGAAGATAAATGATACAGAACATAGTGAAGATAAATGATACAGAACATAGTGAAGATAAATGATACAGAACATAGTGAAGATAAATGATACAGAACATAGTGAAGATAAATGATACAGAACATAGTGAAGATAAATGATACAGAACATAGTGAAGATAAATGATACAGAACATAGTGAAGATAAATGATACAGAACATAGTGAAGATAAATGATACAGAACATAGTGAAGATAAATGATACAGAACATAGTGAAGATAAATGATACAGAACATAGTGAAGATAAATGATACAGAACATAGTGAAGATAATGATACAGAACATAGTGAAGATAAATGATACAGAACATAGTGAAGATAAATGATACAGAACATAGTGAAGATAAATGATACAGAACATAGTGAAGATAAATGATACAGAACATAGTGAGATAAATGATACAGAACATAGTGAAGATAAATGATACAGAACATAGTGAAGATAAATGATACAGAACATAGTGAAGATAAATGATACAGAACATAGTGAAGATAAATGATACAGAACATAGTGAAGATAAATGATACAGAACATAGTGAAGATAAATGATACAGAACATAGTGAAGATAAATGATACAGAACATAGTGAAGATAAATGATACAGAACATAGTGAAGATAAATGATACAGAACATAGTGAAGATAAATGATACAGAACATAGTGAAGATAAATGATACAGAACATAGTGAAGATAAATGATACAGAACATAGTGAAGATAAATGATACAGAACATAGTGAAGATAAATGATACAGAACATAGTGAAGATAAATGATACAGAACATAGTGAAGATAAATGATACAGAACATAGTGAAGATAAATGATACAGAACATAGTGAAGATAATGATACAGAACATAGTGAAGATAATGATACAGAACATAGTGAAGATAAATGGTACAGAACATAGTGAAGATAAATGATACAGAACATAGTGAAGATAAATGATACAGAACATAGTGAAGATAAATGATACAGAACATAGTGAAGGTAAATGATACAGAACATAGTGAAGATAAATGATACAGAACATAGTGAAGATAAATGATACAGAACATAGTGAAGGATAAATGATACAGAACATAGTGAAGATAAATGATACAGAACATAGTGAAGATAAATGATACAGAACATAGTGAAGATAAATGATACAGAACATAGTGAAGATAAATGATACAGAACATAGTGAAGATACATTATATAGAGCATAGTGAAGATACATTATATAGAGCATAGTGAAGATACATTATATAGAGCAATATGAAGACACATGTAATAGAACATAATGAAAACAAATATAAAAGAACATAGAGAAGATAAATGTTTGATGACGGCAGCCCAGCATTCGGCGCTAACAGAAAGCAGATAGTACCGCCTACTTCTATACGATGGTTCAGTCATATCCGAGTAAGACCTGGCAGATATGGGTTAAAGTTATCATTACAATACCAAACATACAGTGTGTTAAAGTTATAATTGTGGCTCTAACCACACAGAATTAATTAAAGTTATAATCACAACCCGAATGCTGTGATGTCGGTTCCTAAATCAATCAATCAATCAATCAATCACAACTGTAGACACACAGAATAAGTTACAGCTATAATTACAGCGGTGACTTCACCACATCGTGTAACAGGGACACCCAGCCCCCCCCCCCCCCCCCCCCCCCCCTTTTCTGCCTTGTCGAAGGAATCAAGTTTTCTAAGGGGATCTACTAACTGGACATCTCCAACACTCAAGGTCTGTCACTAGGCTCCGGAAACAGATGCTGAATTCCGCGGAATGCAATTTCTGTAAGTGCAAAAGTACTGCCAACTTCACTGCAAGAATCACTGCCAGCATCACTGCCAGCATCACTGCAAGCATCACATCACTGTCAGTATCCTGCCAGCATCACTTTTCTGTCAGCATCACTGCCAGCAGCACAACACTGTCAGCATTGCTGTCAGCATCACTGCCAGCATCGCATTACCGTCAGCATCACATTCAACATCACTGCTAGCATCACTGCCAGCATCACTTCCAGCATCATTGTCAGCACCACATCACTGTCAGCATCATATTCCTATCATCATCACTGTCAGCATCACTGACAGCATCACTTTAAGCATCATAGATATCATCACTGACAGCATCACTATAAGCATCACATCACTGTCACCATCACATCACTGCCAGCACAACTGTCAGCATTATATCACTGTCAGCATCATCACCAGCATCACTGCCAGCTTCACTATCAGCATCATATCACTGTCAGCATCACTGTAAGCATCATAGATGCCATCACTGACATAACCACAGTCTGCATCACATCACTGTCAGCATCACATCACTGTCAGCATCACGTCACTGTCAACAACACATCACCGACAGCATCACATCACTGTTAGCATAGCATCACTAGCAGCATCACTGTCAGCATCACATCACTGTCAGCATCACTGTCTGCATAACTGTCAGAATCATTTCCAGCACCATATCATTGTTAGCATCACGTCATGATCAGCATAACTGTCAGCATCACATCACTGTCAGCATCACGTCACTGTCAACATCACATCACCGACAGCATCACATCACTGTTAGCATAGCATCACTAGCAGCATCACTGTCAGCATCACATCACTGGCAGCATCACTGTCTGCATAACTGTCAAAATCATTTCCAGCACCATATCATTGTTAGCATCACGTCATGATCAGCATAACTGTCAGCATCACATCACTGTCATCATCACATCACGGTCAGCATCACATCACTGTCATCATCACATCACTGTCAGTATCACATCACTGTCATCATCACATCACTGTCAGTATCACATCACTGTCATCATCACATCACTGTCAGCATCACAGTACTGTCAGCATCACTGCCAGCATCACTGTCAGCATCATATTAATGTAATCATCACTGTCCTAATCACTGTCAGCATAACTCACAGCATTACTGTCAGCATCACTGCCAGAATCACTGTATCCATCACATCACTGTCAGCATCACATTACTGCACTCGAGAACCAAATGACTTTGCCCAGAATCGAACCCAGAACCCTTGGGGCGTGAAGCAGGCGACGTATCTACTTCGCCACGGAGACACCCTTATATATCCCCACACATGACGTCACATATATCCCAACTCACGACATGTCACATATACCCCCACAAATGGCATATCACATGTATCTCCACTCACGACATGTCACATATATCCCTTTACACATAACATCTTATAATATCCCCACAAGTGACATGTCACATATATCCCCACTCGTGACATGTCAAATATATCCCCACGCGTGACATGTCACATATATCCCCACACACGACATCTCACATATATCCCCACACACGACATGTCACAAATATCCCCACACACGACATGTCACAAATATCCCCACACACGACATCCCACATATATCCCCACACACGACATCTCACAAATATCCCCACACACGACATCTCACATATATCCCCACACACGACATCTCAGATATATCCCCACACACGGCATGTCACAAATATCCCCACACACGGCATGTCACAAATATCCCCACACACGACATGTCACATATATCCCCACTCACGACATCTCACATATATCCCCACACACGACATCTCACATATATCCCCACACACGACATCTCACATATATCCCCACACACGACATGTCACATATATCCCCACACACGACATCTCACATATATCCCCACACACGACATCTCACATATATCCCCACACACGACATGTCACATATATCTCCACACACGACATCTCACATATATCCCCACACACGACATGTCACATATATCCCCTCACACGACATGTCACATATATCCCCACACACGACATGTCACATATATCTCCACACACGACATGTCACATATATCCCCACACACGACATGTCACATATATCCCCACACACATGTCACATATATCCCCACACATGACATGTCACATATATCTCCACACACGACATGTCACATATATCTCCACACACGACATGTCACATATATCTCCACACACGACATGTCACATATATCCCCACACACGACATGTCACATATATCTCCACACACGACATGTCACATATATCTCCACACACGACATGTCACATATATCCCCACACACGACATGTCACATATATCTCCACACACGACATGTCACATATATCCCCACACACGACATGTCACATATATCTCCACACACGACATGTCACATATATCCCCACACACGACATGTCACATATATCTCCACACACGACATGTCACATATATCTCCACACACGACATGTCACATATATCTCCACACACGACATGTCACATATATCCCCACACACGACATGTCACATATATCCCCACACACGACATGTCACATATATCCCCACACACGACATGTCACATATATCTCCACACACGACATGTCACATATATCTCCACACACGACATGTCACATATATCCCCACACACGACATGTCACATATATCTCCACACACGACATGTCACATATATCTCCACACACGACATCTCACATATATCCCCACACACGACATGTCACATATATCTCCACACACGACATGTCACATATATCCCCACTCACGACATCTCACATATATCCCCACACACGACATGTCACATATATCCCCACACACGACATGTCACATATATCGCCACACACATGTCACATATATCCCCACACACGACATGTCACATATATCCCCACACACGACATGTCACATATATCCCCACACACGACATGTCACATATATCCCCACACACATGTCACATATATCCCCACACACGACATGTCACATATATCCCCACACACGACATGTCACATATATCCCCACACACGACATGTCACATATATCCCCACACACATGTCACATATATCCCCACACACGACATGTCACATATATCCCCACACACATGTCACATATATCCCCACACACGACATGTCACATATATCCCCAGAAATGACGTGATATATATATATATCGCCACGACATGCCATTCTGAGACAATGAAACAGTTGATTCTACTCACGGTGAATGCCAAGAAGGCTGTAATATTTCTGCGTCAGCTCAGTCAAGTCCACGTTGTATGGCAGCGGCGGTATTCGCGGTGCTGGCAAGTTTGTGGACAGGACATCTGGGCTGATTCTCCGGAACTGTTTGTGATGGCTGCCCCTGGTGACCACGCCCAGCTCTCCTGGCGTCCCTGGCTTGGCCACAATCTTGTTGATGCCGCTCTGCAGCTGGTTGGCTGCACTTTGACCTCGAGCGGTTGCAGGCTGAACAATACACATTAAATGATTCAGTGCTCAAGGATAATACACCGCCACATGTGACCTCACATTTGTACATTTGTCTCTCTGTCTCTCTCTCCGTCTGTCTCTCTCTGTTTGTTTCTGTCTCTCTTTGTCTGTCACTCTCTGTCTCTTTCTCTCTGTGTCTCTCCTTATGTCTCTCTCTGTCTGTCTATCGATCTGTCTCTCTCTGTCTGTCTGTCTCTCTGTCTCTCTCTGTCTGTCTGTCTCTCTCTGTGTCTGTCTCTCTCCGTATGTCTCTCTCTATCTCAGTCTGTCTCTCTCTGTCTGTCTGTCTCTCTCTCTCTCTCTCTCTCTCTCTCTCTCTCTCTCTCTGTGTGTGTGTGTCTATGTACATGTGATAATCACACAGACACAGGAGGAACGACCGAGAGGTGTCCGCCTCAAGCACAGAAAGTACAGAGTTATATCCCAACATAGAGTTGTGAATGTTTCCAAGAGCCACACATATCTAGTGATATCGTACGTCCACTCGACCTCTTGGTTAGTGAATTCGGATACCTAGTCTGCTCAGATAAGGGCAAAGAACGGGAGTCCCTTAAGCAAGTTATGCACTATATAAATCCCACGGCAGTTGCAGATTGCAACGAGCAGGCCGTAATGCCACTTACTTGGAAAATCGTTAAGCAAGAAAAGCCTCCCCTCTAATAGATAGAGACGGTTGCCTGGGACGGGATCTGTCTAGAGAGAGAGAACCTGGCCAGGGATGGAGCCGGTGGCCTGGGATGGAATCTGTCTAGAGAGAGAGAGAGAACCTGGCCAGCGATAGAGCCGGTGGCCTGGGATGGAATCTGTCTAGAGAGAGAGAGAACCTGGCCAAAGATAGAGCCGGTGGCCTGGGATGGAATCTGTCTAGAGAGAGAGAGAACCTGGCCAGGGATACAGCCGGTGGCCTGGGATGGAATCTGTCTAGAGAGAGAGAACCTGGCCAGGGATAGAGCCGGTGGCCTGGGGTGGAATCTGTCTAGAGAGAGAGAGAACCTGGCCAGGAATAGAGCCAGTGGCCTGGGGTGGAATCTGTCTAGAGAGAGAAAACCTGGCCAGGGATAGAGCCAGTGGCCTGGGACGGAATCTGTCTGGGAGGGGAGAGAGAGAGAGAGAGAGAGAGAGAGAGAGAGAGAGAGAGAGAGAGAACCTGGCCAGGGATAGAGCCGGTTGTCTGGGACGGAATCTGTCTAGAGGGAGAGAACCTGGCCAGGGATAGAGCCGGTTGTCTGGGATGGAATCTGTTTAGAGAGAGAGAGAGAACTTGGCCAGGGATAGAGCCGGTGGCCTGGGATGGAATCTGTTTAGAGAGAGAGAGAACTTGGTCAGGGATAGAGCCGGTGGCCTGGGATGGAATCTGTCTAGAGAGAGAGAGAGAGAGAGAGAGAGAGAGAGAGAGAGAGAGAGAGAGAGAGAGAGAGAGAACATTGACAGGGATAGAGCCGGTGGCCTGGGATGGAATCTGTTTAGAGAGGGAGAGAACCTGGCCAGGGATAGAGCCGGTGGCCTGGGATGGAATCTGTCTAGAGGGAGAGAACCTGGCCAGGGATAGAGCCGGTGGCCTGGGATGGAATCTGTCTAGAGGGAGAGAACCTGGCCAGGGATAGAGCCAGTGGCCTGGGGTGGAATCTGTCTAGAGGGAGAGAACCTGGCCAGGGATAGAGCCAGTGGCCTGGGGTGGAATCTGTCTAGAGGGAGAGAACCTGGCCAGGGATAGAGCCGGTGGAGTGACCTCTGAGGTGCATGACCTGGATGTGACGTACTGCACTCAACAGAGAAACAAACAAGAGAAAGACTCAGACGATAAAAAAGGCTGGTCATATCACCAGGCTAGGACTCTGTGGTGGTCCACCGCTCTGGTCGCTATTCCAGGGTAGACTGAAGACCCTCACGCCCTCACACTGGCTCAGCAACTTGCAGTCACTCGCGGCTCACGCTTCTGTCCTAGCTCGTGTCACTCGTGGCGTCAGCGTGGATGACAGGATACGACCTGTCGCTCTTAAACTTCCCGTGCGTTGATGGCTAGGTAGCGGGTTCAACCCCTACATCGGTCACTTGGACTAAAATATTGACTTCTCACCCTTGACTTGGGGACGTAAATTACAAGTACGTCAGAATTTGGAGTGGGTTCACCTCATGGCGAGGCACACGGGTAATAGGGAAAGCTAATCCGCACGCAAATATCAGTTCCCTCACCAGCAGTGGCACTTGCATGGACTACGTTCGAGTTGAAAGCGAGTGAATGGGAAACAGAAGTCAGTCATAGAAAACTGTGCACGTCTCTCGGGAAACAGAAGTCAGTAATAGAAAACTGTGCACGTCTCTCGGGAAACAGATGTCAGTCATAGAAAACTGTGCACGTCTCTCGGGAAACAGATGTCAGTCATAGAAAACTGTGCACGTCTCTCGGGAAACAGATGTCAGTCATAGAAAACTGTGCACGTCTCTCGGGAAACAGAAATCAGTCATAGAAAACTGTGCACGTCTCTCGGGAAACAGAAGTCAGTCATAGAAAACTGTGCACGTCTCTCGGGAAACAGAAGTCAGTCATAGAAAACTGTGCACGTCTCTCGGGAAACAGATGTCAGTCATAGAAAACTGTGCACGTCTCTCGGGAAACAGATGTCAGTCATAGAAAACTGTGCACGTCTCTCGGGAAACAGATGTCAGTCATAGCAAACTGTGCACGTCTCTCGGGAAACAGAAGTCAGTCATAGAAAACTGTGCACGTCTCTCGGGAAACAGAAGTCAGTCATAGAAAACTGTGCGCGTCTCTCGGGAAACAGAAGTCAGTCATAGCAAACTGTGCACGTCTCTCGGGAAACAGAAGTCAGTCATACCAAATCTGTGCACGTCTCTCGGGAAACAGAAGTCAGACATAGAAAACTGTGCACGTCTCTCGGGAAACAGAAGTCAGTCATACCAAATCTGTGCACGTCTCTCGGGAAACAGAAGTCAGACATAGAAAACTGTGCACATCTCTCGGGAAACAGAAGTCAGTCATACCAAATCTGTGCACGTCTCTCGGGAAACAGAAGTCAGTCATACAAAATCTGTGCACGTCTCTCGGGAAACAGAAGTCAGTCATACCAAACTGTGCACGTCTCTCGGGAAACAGAAGTCAGTCATACCAAACTGTGCACGTCTCTCGGGAAACAGAAGTCAGTCATAGAAAACTGTGCACGTCTCTCGGGAAACAGAAGTCAGTCATAGAAAACTGTGCACGTCTCTCGGGAAACAGAAGTCAGTTATAGCAAACTGTGCACGTCTCTCGGGAAACAGAAGTCAGTCATAGAAAACTGTGCACGTCTCTCGGGAAACAGAAGTCAGTCATAGAAAACTGTGCACGTCTCTCGGGAAACAGAAGTCACTCATAGAAAACTGTGCACGTCTCTCGGGAAACAGAAGTCAGTCATAGAAAACTGTGCACGTCTCTCGGGAAACAGAAGTCAGCCATAGAAAACTGTGCACGTCTCTCGGGAAACAGAAGTCAGTCATACCAAACTGTGCACGTCTCTCGGGAAACAGAAGTCAGTCATACCAAACTGTGCACGTCTCTCGGGAAACAGAAGTCAGTCATACCAAACTGTGCACGTCTCTCAGGAAACAGATGTCAGTCATAGAAAACTGTGCACGTCTCTCGGGAAACAGATGTCAGTCATAGAAAACTGTGCACGTCTCTCGGGAAACAGATGTCAGTCATAGAAAACTGTGCACGTCTCTCGGGAAACAGAAGTCAGTCATAGAAAACTGTGCACGTCTCTCGGGAAACAGAAGTTAGTCATACCAAACTGTGCACTTCTCTCGGGAAACAGAAGTCAGTCATAGAAAACTGTGCACGTCTCTCGGGAAACAGAAGTCAGTCATACCAAACTGTGCACGTCTCTCGGGAAACAGAAGTCAGTCATACCAAACTGTGCACGTCTCTCGGGAAACAGAAGTCAGTCATACCAAACTGTGCACGTCTCTCGGGAAACAGATGTCAGTCATAGAAAACTGTGCACGTCTCTCGGGAAACATATGTCAGTCATAGAAAACTGTGCACGTCTCTCGGGAAACAGATGTCAGTCATAGAAAACTGTGCACGTCTCTCGGGAAACAGATGTCAGTCATAGAAAACTGTGCACGTCTCTCGGGAAACAGAAGTCAGTAATAGAAAACTGTGCACGTCTCTCGGGAAACAGATGTCAGTCATACCAAACTGTGCACGTCTCTCGGTAAACAGAAGTCAGTCATAGAAAACTGTGCACGTCTCTCGGGAAACAGATGTCAGTCATACCAAACTGTGCACGTCTCTCGGGAAACAGATGTCAGTCATACCAAACTGTGCACGTCTCTCGGGAAACAGAAGTCAGTCATACCAAACTGTGCACTTCTCTCGGGAAACAGATGTCAGTCATAGAAAACTGTGCACGTCTCTCGGGAAACAGATGTCAGTCATAGAAAACTGTGCACGTCTCTCGGGAAACAGATGTCAGTCAAAGAAATCTGTGCACGTCTCTCGGGAAACAGATGTCAGTCATAGAAATCTGTGCACGTCTCTCGGTAAACAGAAGTCAGTCATAGAAAACTGTGCACGTCTCTCGGTAAACAGAAGTCAGTCATAGAAAACTGTGCACGTCTCTCGGGAAACAGAAGTCAGTCATACCAAACTGTGCACGTCTCTCGGGAAACAGATGTCAGTCATAGAAAACTGTGCACGTCTCTCGGGAAACATATGTCAGTCATACCAAACTGTGCACGTCTCTCGGGAAACAGATGTCATCATAGAAAACTGTGCACGTCTCTCGGGAAACAGAAGTCAGTCATACCAAACTGTGCACGTCTCTCGGGAAACTGATGTCATCATAGAAAACTGTGCACGTCTCTCGGGAAACAGATGTCAGTCATAGCAAACTGTGCACGTCTCTCGCTAAACAGATGTCAGTCATACCAAACTGTGCACGTCTCTCGGGAAACAGATGTCAGTCATAGAAAACTGTGCACGTCTCTCGGGAAACATATGTCAGTCATACCAAACTGTGCACGTCTCTCGGGAAACAGATGTCATCATAGAAAACTGTGCACGTCTCTCGGGAAACAGAAGTCAGTCATACCAAACTGTGCACGTCTCTCGGGAAACATATGTCAGTCATACCAAACTGTGCACGTCTCTCGGTAAACAGAAGTCAGTCATACCAAATCTGTGCACGTCTCTCGGGAAACAGAAGTCAGTCATACCAAATCTGTGCACGTCTCTCGGGAAACAGAAGTCAGTCATACCAAATCTGTGCACGTCTCTCGGGAAACTGAAGTCAGTCATAGCAAACTGTGCACGTCTCTCGGTAAACAGAAGTCAGTCATACCAAATCTGTGCACGTCTCTCGGGAAACAGAAGTCAGTCATACCAAATCTGTGCACGTCTCTCGGGAAACAGAAGTCAGTCATACCAAATCTGTGCACGTCTCTCGGGAAACTGAAGTCAGTCATAGCAAACTGTGCACGTCTCTCGGGAAACAGAAGTCAATCATAGAAAACTGTGCACGTCTCTCGGGAAACAGAAGTCAGTCATAGAAAACTGTGCACGTCTCTCGGGAAACAGATGTCAGTCATAGAAAACTGTGCACGTCTCTCGGGAAACAGAAGTCAGTCATACCAAATCTGTGCACGTCTCTCGGGAAACTGAAGTCAGTCATAGCAAACTGTGCACGTCTCTCGGTACACAGATGTCAGTCATACCAAATCTGTGCACGTCTCTCGGGAAACAGAAGTCAGTCATACCAAATCTGTGCACGTCTCTCGGGAAACAGAAGTCAGTCATAGAAAACTGTGCACGTCTCTCGGGAAACAGAAGTCAGTCATACCAAATCTGTGCACGTCTCTCGGTAAACAGAAGTCAGTCATACCAAATCTGTGCACGTCTCTCGGTAAACAGAAGTCAGTCATACAAACTCTGTGCACGTCTCTCGGGAAACAGAAGTCAGTCATAGAAAACTGTGCACGTCTCTCGGGAAACAGAAGTCAGTCATACCAAATCTGTGCACGTCTCTCGGGAAACTGAAGTCAGTCATAGAAAACTGTGCACGTCTCTCGGTAAACAGAAGTCAGTCATACCAAATCTGTGCACGTCTCTCGGGAAACAGAAGTCAGTCATACCAAATCTGTGCACGTCTCTCGGGAAACAGAAGTCAGTCATACCAGATCTGTGCACGTCTCTCGGGAAACTGAAGTCAGTCATAGCAAACTGTGCACGTCTCTCGGTAAACAGAAGTCAGTCATACCAAATCTGTGCACGTCTCTCGGGAAACAGAAGTCAGTCATACCAAATCTGTGCACGTCTCTCGGTAAACAGAAGTCAGTCATACAAAATCTGTGCACGTCTCTCGGTAAACAGAAGTCAGTCATACCAAATCTGTGCACGTCTCTCGGGAAACTGAAGTCAGTCATAGCAAACTGTGCACGTCTCTCGGTACACAGATGTCAGTCATACCAAATCTGTGCACGTCTCTCGGGAAACAGAAGTCAGTCATACCAAATCTGTGCACGTCTCTCGGGAAACAGAAGTCAGTCATAGAAAACTGTGCACGTCTCTCGGGAAACAGAAGTCAGTCATACCAAATCTGTGCACGTCTCTCGGTAAACAGAAGTCAGTCATACCAAATCTGTGCACGTCTCTCGGTAAACAGAAGTCAGTCATACAAACTCTGTGCACGTCTCTCGGGAAACAGAAGTCAGTCATAGAAAACTGTGCACGTCTCTCGGGAAACAGAAGTCAGTCATAGAAAACTGTGCACGTCTCTCGGTAAACAGAAGTCAGTCATAGAAAACTGTGCACGTCTCTCGGTAAACAGAAGTCAGTCATACCAAATCTGTGCACGTCTCTCGGGAAACAGAAGTCAGTCATACCAAATCTGTGCACGTCTCTCGGGAAACAGAAGTCAGTCATACCAGATCTGTGCACGTCTCTCGGGAAACTGAAGTCAGTCATAGCAAACTGTGCACGTCTCTCGGTAAACAGAAGTCAGTCATACCAAATCTGTGCACGTCTCTCGGGAAACAGAAGTCAGTCATACCAAATCTGTGCACGTCTCTCGGTAAACAGAAGTCAGTCATACAAAATCTGTGCACGTCTCTCGGTAAACAGAAGTCAGTCATAGAAAACTGTGCACGTCTCTCGGTAAACAGAAGTCAGTCATAGAAAACTGTGCACGTCTCTCGGTAAACAGAATTCAGTCATAGAAAACTGTGCACGTCTCTCGGTAAACAGAAGTCAGTCATACCAAATCTGTGCACGTCTCTCGGGAAACAGAAGTCAGTCATACCAAATCTGTGCACGTCTCTCGGTCAACAGAAGTCAGTCATACCAAATCTGTGCACGTCTCTCGGTCAACAGAAGTCAGTCATAGCAAACTGTGCACGTCTCTCGGGAAACAGAAGTCAGTCATACCAAATCTGTGCACGTCTCTCGGTCAACAGAAGTCAGTCATACCAAATCTGTGCACGTCTCTCGGGAAACTGAAGTCAGTCATAGCAAACTGTGCACGTCTCTCGGGAAACTGAAGTCAGTCATAGCAAACTGTGCACGTCTCTCGGGAAACTGAAGTCAGTCATAGCAAACTGTGCACGTCTCTCGGGAAACATATGTCAGTCATACCAAACTGTGCACGTCTCTCGGGAAACAGAAGTCAGTCATAGAAAACTGTGCACGTCTCTCGGGAAACAGAAGTCAGTCATACCAAATCTGTGCACGTCTCTCGGTAAACAGAAGTCAGTCATACCAAATCTGTGCACGTCTCTCGGTAAACAGAAGTCAGTCATACAAAATCTGTGCACGTCTCTCGGGAAACAGAAGTCAGTCATACCAAATCTGCGCACGTCTCTCGGGAAACAGAAGTCAGTCATAGAAAACTGTGCACGTCTCTCGAGAAACAGAAGTCAGTCATAGAAAACTGTGCACGTCTCTCGGTAAACAGAAATCAGTCATAGAAAACTGTGCACGTCTCTCGGTAAACAGAAGTCAGTCATACAAAATCTGTGCACGTCTCTCGGGAAACAGAAGTCAGTCATACCAAATCTGTGCACGTCTCTCGGGAAACAGAAGTCTGTCATACCAAATCTGTGCACGTCTCTCGGGAAACAGAAGTCAGTCATACCAGATCTGTGCACGTCTCTCGGGAAACTGAAGTCAGTCATAGCAAACTGTGCACGTCTCTCGGTAAACAGAAGTCAGTCATACCAAATCTGTGCACGTCTCTCGGTCAACAGAAGTCAGTCATACCAAATCTGTGCACGTCTCTCGGTCAACAGAAGTCAGTCATACCAAATCTGTGCACGTCTCTCGGTCAACAGAAGTCAGTCATAGCAAACTGTGCACGTCTCTCGGGAAACAGAAGTCAGTCATACCAAATCTGTGCACGTCTCTCGGTCAACAGAAGTCAGTCATACCAAATCTGTGCACGTCTCTCGGGAAACTGAAGTCAGTCATAGCAAACTGTGCACGTCTCTCGGGAAACTGAAGTCAGTCATAGCAAACTGTGCACGTCTCTCGGGAAACTGAAGTCAGTCATAGCAAACTGTGCACGTCTCTCGGGAAACATATGTCAGTCATACCAAACTGTGCACGTCCCTCGGGAAACAGAAGTCAGTCATAGAAAACTGTGCACGTCTCTCGGGAAACAGAAGTCAGTCATAGAAAACTGTGCACGTCTCTCGGTAAACAGAAGTCAGTCATAGAAAACTGTGCACGTCTCTCGGTAAACAGAAGTCAGTCATACAAAATCTGTGCACGTCTCTCGGGAAACAGAAGTCAGTCATACCAAATCTGTGCACGTCTCTCGGGAAACAGAAGTCAGTCATACCAAATCTGTGCACGTCTCTCGGGAAACAGAAGTCAGTCATACCAGATCTGTGCACGTCTCTCGGGAAACTGAAGTCAGTCATAGCAAACTGTGCACGTCTCTCGGTAAACAGAAGTCAGTCATACCAAATCTGTGCACGTCTCTCGGTCAACAGAAGTCAGTCATACCAAATCTGTGCACGTCTCTCGGTCAACAGAAGTCAGTCATACCAAATCTGTGCACGTCTCTCGGTCAACAGAAGTCAGTCATAGCAAACTGTGCACGTCTCTCGGGAAACAGAAGTCAGTCATACCAAATCTGTGCACGTCTCTCGGTCAACAGAAGTCAGTCATACCAAATCTGTGCACGTCTCTCGGGAAACTGAAGTCAGTCATAGCAAACTGTGCACGTCTCTCGGGAAACTGAAGTCAGTCATAGCAAACTGTGCACGTCTCTCGGGAAACTGAAGTCAGTCATAGCAAACTGTGCACGTCTCTCGGGAAACATATGTCAGTCATACCAAACTGTGCACGTCCCTCGGGAAACAGAAGTCAGTCATACCTAACTGTGCACGTCTCTCAGGATTCTCAATCATTCCTTTTTGACCCACCAAGATCTGGATCATGGCATTCAAGACAGACAAGCAACCGTTACGACAACTTACCTGTGGAGGCCAGGTGGGGCCGGAGTTTTTCAGTGAAGCTCTACTAGTCTGTAATCCGACAGCAGATGATGATGGGGATGGTGATGCTTCCACAATTTTTGAAGAACCCGTTAACACCATTGTTGATGCGGTTGTCGAAGTTGACGTCGATTTTTCGAACAGCTCGCTTAAAACCGAGTTTCTAGTTGGCCGAAGTGCACTTCGAAAATCTATGACTACTCCGTCATCGTTTGAAGGAGACGGCGTTGGTAGAGTTGAAGATGATGATGTAGATGATGATGATGTTGACGAGACGACGGTGTTTGTGCTTTTTGGTGACAACTGATTAAATGTTTTGGATTTTGTTTCGTTAACCTGTGCGGATGTTTGAGGCCGTTTGTCAGAAGCATTACTGTTAGTGGATTGTTTCGTTAACTGATGTTGATCCGGTGACTGATTCGTCATTTTGATATAGGACCTGGTTGGTTTCTTGTCCGTGGAGTCTTGCTGTTTTGTGATGTTGTTCTGGAAAACTGAGGCTGCTTGCACTTTACCCTGGCCAGCTTTGTAAGGGTTTGGCGAGGTTGCTAAACCATGCTGATCCTCAACAACATTGAGGTTCGCTGGTTCATGAAACCTATTCCCCCTGTCTGATGTTGCAGGCGTGGTTTTGTTTTGGACTGTAGAACCTGCGGCTTCTTTGGTAGCAGCTGGATCATACGAGTCTTCGGACGCCTCATGTTGCTTCTGTAAATAAGTCTGGAGGACTGGCGGGATGTTCTGCTTCTCCCTTGGTTTGACCTCAGTCTGGCGTTTGACGCCCGCCATTGTGTGTGCACCTGGTCAAGTGAATACACGTGGGACTCAGATGTGATACCTGCAAAATAGAACAACACGTATCACGGACTAGAGGGTGGGTTAGTCTAGACGTTACGAGGCTACGCTGATAATGACATGAGAGTGGCTGGATGAGGAATCGACGTCTGTATTTGTCGTTCGCTAAGAGAGGGGAAAGACCAGCACATGTGATGGTCTTAACACACACAGACTCATGCCACGGACTGTGTTCTACCAGTCGTTCACAGCAGACAGGCAGACACGTAGATAGACAATCAGACATACAGACAAGAATATGCAATATATGACAATTAATAATGGAAAAGAGCTGTTATGACACTGGTCACCTCAGCCTGCGTGCGATATCCTGTCGTTGACAATACGGGCCCCACAAATATCAGACTCCCAGGCAAGAATAACCGCTCCACGGCGACAATGGTCAATGTCAACCTTTACTGGCACAGGCAAAGGACTACAGACAGTCATTTCATGGACACCTGAATGGTCTCTGACAGAGCCGAGTAAGTGTAGCAGGTAATGGATGATTCAGACAGAAGAGACCATCTAACAAGTGATCTCACTGAACAGATGCACAGGAAGCCGGGAAAGGATTGACAGCCGCAGACACAAGAACATCCCCCGGCCCCTATTTTCCAGGTCAGCATCACATCGGACAGTGGGTGTACGATGATGCCAGGGGTTGACATAATTTGCG
>JACEFZ010011394.1:232500-250000 GCA_014155875.1 Cepaea nemoralis
CTGAGTACCAAGAGGTCCATACAAGTACGGGGCTGTACCACATGCGCATTAATGTAGTTAATACTAGTTAAGATTACGCGGATCATCTCGTGAGCGCGTTCTCGCGGCACTTCACGATTACACTCGTCGTCCGCCAGCACAGGACCAGACTGAGCACTCATGTCTCCGTGGTCTGCGGCCTACAACATGTGCTGGCCCTATCAAATCATAGACCAGACTGAGAACTCATGTCTCCGTGGTCTGCGGCCTACAACATGTGCTGGCCCTATCAAATCATAGACCAGACTGAGCACTCATGTCTCCGTGCTCTCCGGCCTACAACATGTGCTGGCCCTATCAAATCATAGACCAGACTGAGCACTCATGTCTCCGTGGTCTGCGGCCTACAACATGTGCTGGCCCTATCAAATCATAGACCAGACTGAGCACTTATGTCTCCGTGGTCTGCGGCCTACAACATGTGCTGGCCCTATCAAATCATAGACCAGACTGAGCACTCATGTCTCCGTGCTCTCCGGCCTACAACATGTGCTGGCCCTATCAAATCATAGACCAGACTGAGCACTCATGTCTCCGTGCTCTCCGGCCTACAACATGTGCTGGCCCTATCAAATCATAGACCAGACTGAGCACTCATGTCTCCGTGCTCTCCGGCCTACAACATGTGCTGGCCCTATCAAATCATAGACCAGACTGAGAACTCATGTCTCCGTGCTCTCCGGCCTACAACATGTGCTGGCCCTATCAAATCATAGACATGTAGCAGCAAACTGCTTCCCGAACACCATCCCAATATCTCTGAAAGCGCGTAAACAGAGTGCATTACTTCTTTACTTGTACATGCGCTATATCTCTGAAGGCGCGTAAACAGAGTGCGCTACTACTTTACTTGTGCATGCTACATCGAAAACATATTGCCTACTTACCTCATGCACGTCCTGTACTACTCTACTAGTGTATGCTACATCGAGAAAATATTGCCTACTTACCTCATACACGTCCTGTACTACTCTATTTGTACATTATATATGGAGAAAGTATTGCCTACTTACCTCATGCAAGAGCTGTCGTTTACCTCTTCGTGTCGATAAGAAAGTGCCCTATAAAGATATCTGCTAGACATAATCTGAACTTACATCCGCCTAAACGTTTCACTTCCTGTTTAAAGTGGGCCGAGAAGAGGCTATCTACCCGTGCACCCCTGCCTTCTGCAGCCCGTTACATTTATTGTTGTCATACCAACCGTGTCAACTTCGTGTCGCCGGCCCATGCACCACACTCCAGAGTCAACTTGGTGGCGCCGACCAGTGCACCACACTGTACCGAGACGGTTCATGCTGTGCTGGGCGCTACCAACATGTTCACACACGAAGGTAAAGTAGTCACACGCTAGGGAAGTTGGGATTTTTGGTCTTTGGAGGATGCAGTCCAAGGTAATTATGTCACCTGTAGCGACCCCAGAACACACACAAGTATTAAAGTTCTGTCAGGCGTGAATGCCGACGCAATTTCTAAATATGTTGAATTATGTCGTAATGTGTGTGTAGTGAATACAGTGTAGTGGTACAAGGTTGTGTGTGCGCGTGTGTGTGTGTCTGTGTGTGTATGTATGTGTATGTGTGTGTAAAACATTCGTATAGTCCAGGCCGTGTGGCGTGAGGGTTCGTGTCAGTCCACGACCGTCTGTCAGTTGCCCTTCCAATAATTTCTGATACCGGTCATCCTCCAGCAGTGGCGTGCAGAGGTTCTTTGATGCCCGGGGCCAACCCCTTGATTGGATGCCCCTAAATGGTTCTTTCCTTCATTCATTCCTCCTCCCCTCCGACTGCACTGTGCTGCCCCCTCTCCCTAACTGGATGCCCCCCCCCCTCCAGGCTGGATGCCCGGGGCCGTCGCACCCCTCGCACACCCTCTGCACGCCACTGTCCTCCAGCATCTTCTTTCTTGGTCTCTCCTGGCCAAACTTACCCCCTCCCCCCCCCCCCCCCCAACACCTTACCTATGTGACGAAATACTCCATCTTTCCCTTTCTCGTGACACGCCCAAAACATATGGAATGTCCTCTTCAGGTGCGAGTAACCAGTTCTCTTTGTGAGTTCACTTCTGTCCAGATATCTTCATTACTCTTTCAATCTGTGTACGGCGTCCTCATCATTCTTCTGTAAAATCCCTTTCGGGGACAGGAGCTAAATTACATAAACAAATTGAAGAAAACAGCAATATGTATTGGGTATGATTTTAAACATCATTATATGTTTTATGCCGGCTCCCTGGTCTAGAGGTTACACGACTTTCTCCGTAATCTCGTATACTCTCGTAAGTAACGTGACGTTGCGCGAAAATTGGAAGCGGTTCTCTCCTCGTCGGTAACTTACGGGATATGTGAGCCGGTCGCTCAGAAAGCAATGGCAAACTACTGAGCGTAATCTTGCCAAGAAATCAACAATCAGCTGAAAGATGCTGATGTTGACAGCGATGTCCTGTAAATGGATATGCGAAAAAAAAAATATGTGTTATGTTGCGTGTTGCAACTAGTGGCCAGGTATACCTACTTGACAGCGTGTCCGTGTTGTGTTATGTTCCGTGGTGCAACTAGTGGCCAGGTATACCTACTTGACAGCGTGTCCGTGTTGTGTTATGTTCCGTGGTGCAACTAGTGGCCAGGTATACCTACTTGACAGCGTGTCCGTGTTGTGTTATGTTCCGTGGTGCAACTAGTGGCCAGGTATACGTACTTGACAGCGTGTCCGTGTTGTGTTATGTTCCGTGGTGCAACTAGTGGCCAGGTATACCTACTTGACAGCGTGTCCGTGTTGTGTTATGTTCCGTGGTGCAACTAGTGGCCAGGTATACGTACTTGACAGCGTGTCCGTGTTGTGTTATGTTCCGTGGTGCAACTAGTGGCCAGGTATACGTACTTGACAGCGTGTCCGTGTTGTGTTATGTTCCGTGGTGCAACTAGTGGCCAGGTATACGTACTTGACAGCGTGTCCGTGTTGTGTTATGTTCCGTGGTGCAACTAGTGGCCAGGTATACCTACTTGACAGCGTGTCCGTGTTGTGACAGCACATGATCAGTCTGTCTGGTTCTGTTTATAATGACAGATCACGCCATACAACCGTCGTAGCTCCGGGCATCACGTGACGCACATTGTGATGAAAATAATGACGAAGAATCTAGGAGACTGAATACGGACATGCCCATGGGTGCTCAGTCTCACTCGGCAGAAGCCAAATGGCGTGCATGAGCCTGCTGCCTGCATGTTAGATTTACATAGAGAACGAAGAGACAGTCATTGCCTGCAGATTATAATAGATTTACTTTGAGACAGTCCTTGCCTGCAGGTTAGATTTACGTAGACACAGTCCTGAAGGTAAAGGCGACCATTTCCATACTCTGTTGCCCACTCCAACAGCTCCATGCTTGATTGCCCCACACCAACAGATCCATACATGATTACCTCACTCCAACAGCTACATGCTTGATTACCCCTCTCCAACAGCTCCATATATGATTACCCCATTCCAACAGCTTCATACATGATTACCCATCTCCAACAGCTCCATACATGATTACCCCACTCCAACAGTTACATGATGATTAACCCACTCCAACAGCTTCATACATGATTACCCCACTCCAACAGCTCATACTTAATTACCCCACACTAATAGGAGTGGGGAATATTCCATTCATACTTGACTACCCCACTCCAACATTTCCATACTTAATTACCCCACTCCATCAGCTCTATTCTATATTCCATACTCCATCAGTTTCATGCTATATTCTCCACTCCATTAGTTCCATTCTATATTCCCAACTCCATCAGTTCTATGCTATACTCCCCACTCCATCAGTTCCATGCTATATTCCCCTCTTCATCAGTTCCATGCTATATTCTCCACTCCATCAGTTCCATGCCATATTCTCCACTCCATCACTTCCATACCATATTTCCCACTCCATCATTTTCATGCTATATTCTCCACCCCATCACTTCCATACCATATTTCCCACTCCATCAGTTTCATGCTACAGTCAACAGTCCCACACTCGACTGCCCATCGCAATAGCAGCCGTAATGGAGAAGCACCCTCAAGAGATGCGCCATCGTACAACAAACTGTCACATATTCCCCGCTCTAGAAGATCCCTCAAGAGATGTGCCATCGAGCATCAAATTGTCACATATTACTCGCTCTAGAAGATCCATCAAGAGATGTATCATCGAACATCAAACTGTCACATATTCCCCGCTCTACATCCTCGCTGTCCACCCAGTGTCCCGATGGCAGGTTATTTAAACCTTTCAAATCGGCACCCTAACAGTAGATCCCTAAAAGGTCCTGTCCACAGACCCCTGTGGGACACCGACATAGATCCACGCATGTTCCTGAAGGTCCGACGCCTCGAAGTGGCAGCAAGACAGTTCTGCCACTGAAAGTTAGACAGAGACATTTGTGTATGTTACATAGAACCAATTATAACATACAGCTGTCGATCATGGACAATTAGTAATCAAGCCAAAACCAAAGAACAAAATTCATTGATGCCATGTACATATTGTTTTTAATATTGAATACTGAAACTACTCATCTCATCTCATCATGTTCCTCTTGTACCTTGCGGTGTCGAGGTTACTGAAACTACTCGAACAGACAGATAAGTAATCTAACATGTAATGAAGGAACTAAAACACACAAATAGAATTACACAACAGAAGGCCTAGAGACAAAGTCAACATTCTTGTAACACAAACCATAAAAAGATACTAGGACAAAAAAAGACAACACACACATCAGATAGAGGCTAAGAAACAAATTTAACATATCACACACATCAGAGAGAGGCTAATGCGCAAAGAGAACATGACAAGAACATCAAAAAGAAGCTAAGACATACAGACAACATAATACAAACGTAAAAAAGAAGCTGAAGGGAAAAGAGTACAAGTATAATCTAAACATCAGAAAGAGGCAAAGACACAAAGACAACATCATACAAACATCAGAAAGAAGCAATAGACACAAAGGCAACATCACACAAACATCAGAAGACACACGAATAGATACCTTCAGATGTCGGTCAGTGTTGAGCCCAGACATCACTTACGGTCGCAGTGATCCAATGATGAACACGACGAAGTGATCGTACACAAAATTTTGCAAACATGATCAGGGAACGTAAACAGATTAATGAGCATAGTAATTTCTTTGGCAAGGAGCCCATCACGCCAGCCTCTGACCTTTTGGCACTATCAGCTGAGGTACACTGTGGTCTTAAATCTGAGTGCAGTTGAGACAGAGCCAGATGTCTTCACGCTCTGTTTGGTGGGTTACAGCCAGCAGGAGTTGAGCCTCGCCTGGGGTCACTGTTACTAACAGTGTTAGTGTTTCCGCGTTGTAGACTTAAAGTTCTTCTTCTTCTTCTTGTTCTTCTTCTTGTTCTTCTTCTTCTTCTTCTTCTTCTTCTTCTTCTTCTTCTTCTTCTTGTTCTTGTTCTTGTTCTTCTTCTTCTTCTTCTTCTTCTTCTTCTTCTTCTTCTTCTTCTTCTTCTTCTTCTTCTTCTTCTTTTTCGTCTACTACTACAACAACAACTGCTGCTGCTGCTACTACTACTACTACTACTACTACTACTACTACTACTACTACTACTACTACTACTACTACTACTACTACTACTACTACTACTACTACTACTACTACTACTACTACTACTACTATCCTACTATGTCACATAAAATCTTGGAGGTCTATCGATGACAGAATGTCGCGCCAAAACGTTTACAAACAGCCGGCATTCTTTAATGTGTTGTTGATCGAGGAAGGACTGTCGCGCCATACGTCTGCAGGCAGAGGCCATCCTTTTGATGTTGTAGACGGACTGTCTGGATGTAGGTCGGCAAGATCTTTTGTTGTGGGGACAATAATTCTCTAGATTACAGACCGGTAAGACCTTTTGAAGTACCGGAGACAAATTCCCAGATGAAAGGGACAACCAGTCAGTTGTTAACGTTAAGTCGGAAATGGAGAGAGAAAAATAGCTTCTAGACACACTAGTGTCTAGTGTTCAGACCCAGTATTGAAAGAGTCTGGTTAAAACACTTTGATGGTAGTCGACCAAAAGTTGTGAAGCGCTACGGACGTGTGCAATATTCCTAGTTTGTTTCTAGAGAGAGACTATAGTGTCTATTGTTGATTTATATCGGCGGACATCTATCCAGTGTGTGATTTCATAGTCTCTATCTCAAACAAGAATAACCATATGGTATTTAATTAATTAAATAAACCTACATTACATTATTCTTAGGAATCGAGTGTAGTAATGTGCGTTGATAGAACATATTATAAGAGCGTCGGCAACAGTAGCCTGTCGCGTAGCTTAAACTAGCTGGTGTGAGATATCATTTAACTCAGTGAGTTAAGGACAATGTAGTGGGATAATATTTAGGGAGATTGAGGATGGTTGGGGGGATGGAGGAAATGTCAAATGGTAGGATCTTCCAGTAGGGCATCTGCTGGGTTTCTGCCCTTTTCCTTTAGTCTTTCCTTGTCTTACCATGACTCAGACCGATGTGATGAGCTCCTCGGCCTTATGACAGAGGTTGGTTCTCTGTCATATATCTGAATGCTGCCGTCGGCCTACACTCACCTAATAAAGGTCGGAATTGGGTTGCCCTCACCAGGTGTGTTCTCTCTTCAACAGGTTCCACCATAGTTTACCACCAGCTAGAAGAAAAGTCATGGCTCGAGCATTGAAGGCAGAGTTTACTAAGAGGCTTTTGCACTGGGCCCATAACCCAGAGGGTCTGCAGGAACCTGGCCTCTGCTGAGCGGGAAACGATGATTATATAAGTGTGTTTCTTAAGTGATAGTGTTCATCACAGTAAAATAAAGACACTGACCAGTACCAGGAACACTATTAGATACATAGATACCTGGAACATTAACATTGTGTGTTAACATTGGGGAATTCCTATCATTACCAATTACCAGTGTGTGTTGCAATTGGGGAATTCCTACAAAAAGTGAAATACTAACAATTAGTTTTCAAAGTGACAGTAACATTATTTTAGAATTCTCTGATCACAGAACTTTTATGAACAGAGTAGTTACACTGTGTGTGTTAGATTGATGATCAATATTGGACTGTTTCCATTAGTGATGACCAAGCTTCTGGATTGTCCAAGAGCTATCGGAGGAAGTCGACACTTGGCCTGAGAGACACATCATTTGGGTGAGGTCTTCTGTCCATCATATATGGTGCTGTTGTGTGGCCAGTACAGTGATGAAACAGACTTTGCTCCTGAGCTATTCGGTGTGACTCTACATACACACTAGATTATACGACAGACATTCTGCACATACACTTTGCACATACATGACACTTTTCTCTATTAAACTAATTTGTTGTTTTTGTTAGAGCCAGTGGTTGTGTAGTGTGTTTTGCGAAAAGAATGAGAGGGGGCTTGGTTCAGTAGTAAGAGAGAGAGAGAGAGAGAGAGAGAGAGAGAGAGAGAGAGAGAGAGAGAGAGAGAGAGAGAGAGAGAGAGAGAGAGAGAGTGATCCAAGGACTGACGGGATTTTGTGAACAGAAATCAAGAAGATCCTTAAGATAATGATATGGGGTTTAAAAAATGTTGGTGTTGATTCCCCTCACCCCAGGGACGACAAATATATATAATACGACATACTACTACTACTACTACTACCACCACCACCACCACCACCACTACCACTACTACTACTACTACTACTACTACTACTACTACTACTACTACTACTACTACTACTACTACTAAATGTGCATATTCTCATCCCCTTCTCCCTCTCCGTCTCTTTCCTGTTGCTTTTTCTTCCTCTCTTACTCTCCCTCCTCCTCCTTTCCTCCTCCTCCCTCTTTTTCCTCTGCAATCAATCTCTTCTCAGCAGTCTAATCAGAGAGTTGAATCTCCTCCACGAATCCAGTCACCAGTAGGAGTTTGTCCTCGGTGTCCCATGCTCTTCCACAGTCGTTTCCCTGGCGGGGGGGGGGGGGGCAGGTTTCAGATGGCACAATGACTGTATGCGTTCTATATTATATGGCACATTAGATGTATGCGTTTTAGAGCTCTTGGGACACTTTAGTAAGCGCACTGGTCAGCTGGTCAGCTTTCATTGTGTAGGGATGGATTGACAGTCCAGTTTTTCCTGTGAAGATTTTCTAGGGATGGATTGACAGTCCAGTTTGTCCTGTGAAGAATGTACAGTTCATGGGCAGACTGCTGTGTTCTTTCTAGTGACAGCGTGGTATATCGAGGGTAAATGCTGCCAGTTCTTCGCCTGCATTCATGTTTGTCCTTTCTCGTGGTCAGTCTGGTTGTTTCTTTCAGTCAGACCCTATGGCGAAATCTTTTCTTCTAGGAGCATGTTTCCGCCACTCTGTCAACTTCCTCCTTTCCCTGAAAATCACAGTATTGAGGGATGCAGTGCAGCGCCACGGGGATGTTGGCAAACGGCTGATTTAGGTGTCCCATTGTTGCAATTTATGGTCGTCACTCAGACGAAAGAAATGCCACAATGTAATATAGGGATAAATGGGAATATTCTTAAACACGTGTGTCGGTACAGCTATCTAGGAAATGTTATAACAACTGATGGGAAGTGTCTTGAAGAGATTAGAAGAAGAATTGTTATTGCGAAGGTAGCCTTTTGCAAGAAGAAAAACACACTGACTAATAAAATTATGTCATTCGCAACGAGTAAAAGAGTGTTGAAGTGCTACATAGAACCTGTACTTTTGTATGGATGTGAAACGTGGGCAATGAGCAGACAAGCTGAAAAACATCTGATGGCTGTGGAAATGTGGTTTCTGGAGAAAACGCAAATAATACCATGTGAGGGCACCTTGCAGTCTTGACATACCAAAGTATGTGAGTTGGAATGTGGCCAATATTCCATCACAATGCCTGGGCAGAGCTTCAGAGAAACATGTGATGCCCAAACGACATGTTCCCTCTCTCGGCCTAGTCTTTGTGTTTTTCAGAGGAATGGGTAACCAATACGTCTGGCACAAAGTAGGCTGCAGACGCTGGCGGCACAGCGTCAAACCTCCGAGACCTCGCCTCCACGAGCAGGTGGCGAGTGATGGCCAGACCCTGGAACCCAAGGGACCCGGCTTAGAGGCGTTCAGCCAAGTCCCACAGGTGAGGGCCTCGTACGCGCCTGGACCATAAGGACGCGCACATCTGTCAATCACAAGTGTCCGGACCTGTGTAAAGCGTGCACTATCGTCAGACTCTCCGCCTGACCTTAGCGGACCCCGCAACCAGCGGGAATAGGCCCGCCGGAGATACCGCAGGAGATATTTCTCGTCTATTGCGAGCAAAACTCCCATCCTTCCACTGTGCGGATCTCGCGACCGGCGAGAATAGGCCCGCCGGAGATATTGCTTGTCTGCTGCGGACAAATCTCTACCGAGACTGACTGAATAAGTAAAGAAATATAATAAGTAATACCATGTACAAACAGAAAAACCAATGAGCAAGTCCTACGAGAAAGAAATGAAATCTGTAAACTCATTAGAGAAATTAGACGTTGACAGCCAACATTTTAGGACATGGTATGAGAATTAATAAATTGGAGAACTTGGTAACAACTGGTAGGACTGAGAGGAAAAGAAGAAGGGGAAGGCAGAGAAGTAAATAGCTGGATGGTTTGGTCACGTGGCATAACCGAGACAAGCACACGGAGCTGATCCACGACTCTGGTGATCGTGTGAGATGGCGAAACATGAACGCCGACGTTTATCGGCACATGATGAATGAATTGCTACTCTTGTTTGGTGAACCTCCAGGTCGGTGTCAACAGTTAGAAGAAGTTGTCGATCTTGCGGTCTGCCTCTCATTGCCGTGGGCTTACTTGTGGCCTGCCTCTCATTGCCGTCTGCTTAGTGAGGCAAGGGCGTGTGCGTGAATGTGTGTACGTGTGCATGTATGTATGTCCTTGTACATGTGTCCATATATATGTGTGTGATTGTACATGTGTGCATATATGTGTATGCAGGTGTGGCTGGGTGTCTGTGTGACAGCACACCAAGATCACAAATCACATGCAAACTGACAGATACTTCCATAACAGAATATGCTGGAGTAGACATTTTATTTCTGACACATCAACATTCGCGCATGCGCTCATCTACACATTACACATTGTACTTGTATGATTAATAAAATGACATCGTTATATATTCGCACATACACTCCCAGGCGCTTTACACATTGTATGTATGACACACATCGTTACACATTCGCGCACTCCCATACACACATAATACAAACACCCACGAAAATACATGCCTCAGAATACTAACATTAATAAACTCATTCTTCAGCAGTCCACTGAATTTAATTTTACTGATTACACTTTTATGATGTAATTTTCATATCCGCTTCATTCAGTAACGTGAATTCACTCTATAATAATTGTTACTTTATTACACTCAGTTCTATTCTAGATATAACAAGAGTTCGGAAGAGTTTGAAATCAAGAATGGAGTTAAGGAAGGTTGTGTACTAGCTCCCACTCTCTTTGGAATATACTTTTCACTTCTACTGAAATATGCCTTTCGTGATCAGTATGGTGGTATATACATTCACTCACGCCCAGATGGTAGCCTCTACAATGCTCAGAGATTGAAGGCTTATACCAAAATTAGGAGGGTACTGATCAGAGAGTTGCTTTTTGCAGATGATGCTGCAGTTACGACCCACTCTGAGGAAGAATTACAATGTCTTCTATCTGCATTTTCCAATGCTTGTTCTGAATTTGATTTAACAATTAGCAAAAATAAGACACAGATTATATCACAAGGTGCACATGGGGCACCCTCAATCTTTATTGACGACGCCAAACTAGAGATGGTAGACCATTTTACATATCTAGGATCAGTGGTAAATAGCAAATTATTCCTAGATCAGGAAATCAACATCCGGACTGGTAAGGCAGCAACAACAATGAACGGGTTAAGAAAATAGTCTGGGAGAACAGGAAGCTTACTGCCAAAACAAAAGTTCTTGTCTATCAAGCCTGTGTCCTTAGTATTCTTCTTTATGGCAGTGAAACCTGGACAACTTACTCATACCAAGAGAAACGTTTAAACAGCTTTCACATGCGGTGTCTGCGAAGAATTCTTGGTATTAAGTGGCAAGACAAAATCACAAATACTGAAGTATTGGAAAGATCAGGTTGTGTGACAGTTTATTCCATGCTCAGTCTTCGTAGACTTAGATGGATAGGACATCTTAGGAGGATGGATGATGGTAGAATACCAAAGGACATCTTTTTTGGTGAATTACAGATGGGTAAGAGATCTCAGGGTCGGCCTCTACTACGATACAAAGATGTGTGTAAGCGGGACATGATTGATACAGGCATTGATAATGCACATTGGGAGCAAGTCGCCGCTGAACGTGTTGCATGGAGGGCAAACATCAGAAATGGAATAAAAACAAAGGAGAAAATTATTGCAGAAAAGTCACACACCAAGCGTTTGAGACGTAAGATGGTGCATGATGGTGAAAATGACCACGTGTTCACATGCACCCACTGTGAACGAACATTTACAGCGCGATTTGTCCTTATCAGTCACACTCGCTACCGCCATAGGTAAAAGTTATTAAGCTTTTTTGAAGCACAAACTATCGTCTGTCAAGACGGCAAGGTGCCAATGTATAACAGCCCCAGACCTGAACATTTATTCTTTTTGTTATCTTTTCAAGTAACAACTGATGGAGGTGTATGGGGAAAAGAACTAGATAAATTAATAACTAGTGGGAGTAGAACAATTTACAGAAACAACTGGCGAGAAGAGAACGAGAGAAAGTAACAATTTGTGGTAATAAAACTATTTAAAGTAAAAACTGGTGGGGATAGAGCGATTTATAGTGACAGCTGATGAGACTATAACACGTTACACTAACAGATGGTGGGCAACAGATGGAAGCAAAGAACAGCAACACTGCAGCCAATCAAGAAGACGCAAGAGACGACTAAAGAAAGGTTGTGGTTAGGACAGGCAAACCCATCAAGTAGAGCAACCCAGACAAGCGACGAGTCACAAAAACAGAATTTACCAGACGCAGCTAGCGACAAGCGACGAGTCACAAAAACAGAACTCACTAGAAGCGCTAGCGACGAGTCACAAAAACAGAATTTACCAGACGCAGCTAGCGACAAGCGACGAGTATCAGAAGTAATACAACAAGAAACAACAAGCAAACAGATTGGCAAATTCATCTGTTACCAGCAAATTTGATAGCGACTCGGACAAACAAGCCGATTGTTTCACCGAGACTTGAATGGGTTAATGACCAAGTGTGTGAACAAGAGCCGACAGTTAGGGCTGACATGTCATGAATATTCTATTACAGATAGCAAGAGTGTATGACCTTATGTCTAGTTCCCAGCATAAGCAGTACACCACATAACCTACACACGGCTTCCCGTGGTATTTCTGAGAGTAGCCAGGGTCATGAACACAAGGATTAGACTCAGCTTTCCACGTCAGGGATGCTCTCCAATATTGGAGATGTCTCCCTTGGGTACAGAATTCTTGATCCATGAGCACTGTTTGACCCAGAGATTACGTGATTCGGTAACGCTTCCGCGGAATCAGTTTCTCCATGAGATATTTCCTCGCCGTTGAGGGATCTTTCGATGACGTCATCATGTTTGAGTGGAATCTGCCCAAGCAGAGTTCCTGTTGTAGCAGCAGCAAAGACCGCTGTAGCCACAGCTGGTGGCGGCAGTTTCGTCTGTCGAGCCACGATGCTGGAAGCGATCTGACACGTGTGCTTCACCTCGGAGTTCCGCTGTAAGTACTCGTCGTAGTAATCGACCTCGGACCCTTCACGTCGCTGGCGCTTGATCTGGCTAATGATGAGAGTCATCAGGGCTGTGGCGTAGAAGACGATGACGATGATGACATAGAGGAGCTCGTTCAGCTGGCTGTCCCTGTAGGGCTCGCGGATCTGCACGCTGATCAATGTCTTGTTGATGAGCAGAAAGTGTGGGCCCGCTAGAATGGGGCTGTCTAGTGTTGACATGTTCACGGCAGTGGGCGGTTGGCTGCTCCCTGGAGGCTTGCTCATGCCACCAAATCTGTTGCTTTAGAAACAGCCGCAACTGCAAGATATACAATAAATAATCTGTACTAGATTATAACTTGTGATTAGAAGGTAGACAACAAACTACACGCTAAATGTTGTTTACGATCACAGAGATCAAGAACGAAATTGCTATATTGAAAGATTTGTACGAGAGTGGGCATAAGAAGAAAAACAGAAATATCACAGGTAAATACATTCCCCTATTGAAAGGTTGTGTGAGTGTCTGTCTTTATGTGTGGGGGTGAATATTGAAAGGTTGTGTGGGGTCTCTCTTTTTGTGTGGGTGTGATTATTGAACGGTTGTGTGGAGTTCTGTCTTTTTGTGTGGGTGCGATTAATGCGAGGTTGTGTAGAGTCTGTCCTTCTGTGTAGGTGCGATTATTGAAATGTTGTGTGGCGTCTGTCCTTCTGTGTGGGTGCGAATGTTGAAAGATTGTGTGGGTATGTCCTTCTGTGTGGGTGCAATTAATGAAAGATTGTGTGTGGCTGTCTTTTTGTGTAGGTACAAATAATGAAAGGGTGAGTGGGGTCTGTCCTCCTGTGTGGGTGACAATAATGAAATGTTGTGTGGGGTCTGTTCTCCTGTATGGGTGCGATTATGGGAAGGTTGTGTGGGGTATGTCCTTCTGTTTGGGTACGAATATTGAAAGGTTGGGTGGGTTCTGTCCTTCTGTGTGGGTGCGATTATTGAAAGGTTGTGTGGGGTTTATCCTTCTGTGTGGGTGCCAATAATGACAGGTTGTGTGGGTTCTGTCTTTCTGTGTGCCTGCGATTATTGAAAGGTTGTGTGGGGTCTATTCTTCTGTGTGGGTGCCAATAATAAAAGGTTGTGTGTGGTCTATCTTCCCTGTGTGGATGCCAATAATGAAAGGTTGTGTGGGGTCTATTCTTCTGTGTGGGTGCCAATAATAAAAGGTTGTGTGTGGTCTATCTTCCCTGTGTGGATGCCAATAATGAAAGGTTGTGTGTGGTCTATCTTCCCTGTGTGGATGCCAATAATGAAAGGCTGTGTGCGGTCTCTACTTCTGTGTGGATGTGGTTATTGAAAGGTTGTGTGGGGTCTGTTCTTCTGTGTGGTTGCGAATATTGAAAGATGAGTCTTGAAATTGCGAAGAAAGTGGAGACTGGAGAAGAACAAACGAACGAAGAATCGAATGAACGAACGAACGAACGAGCGAACTTTATTTGGAAAAGGATTCAGAATTGGGCACTCAGGCCCGCGTCACATTCTGCCCTTCTTCTCTTTCTGTCTGGGGGGCTGCGTGGCCGAATGGTTAAGAGTGCCGGTTCTTAAACATCCGGTGTGCTGATGTCCAGGTAATGGGTTCAATTTCTATACTAGTAAGTTGGACTAAAATGTTGACTTCGCGGATGGCGAGGGACACTGGTTATAGGGAAAGCTAATCCACACATAAAAGTCAGTCCAGTGCGCTAAAACAAGTAACGCGTGAATGGACTACGCTTGAGTTCAAAGCGAGCACAGTCAACAATAAAACCTCCTCTCTGCTCTCATCCGCCACTTATGAAGCTAATCTTAGACAACAACAACAACAACAACAGCAGCAACAACAGAAACAATGTGCTATATAAACACATGTAAAATATGTAATAACCAGTCACACACGTCTCGCTGAAACTAATTTTTGACATAACAAATTTAATTAGATAATGCAGATGCAAAGTATAAACAATTGGGTGCATTTTTATTATTTAGCAGTTAGGAGAATGTTTATTATTTAGCAGTTAGGAGAATGTTTATTATTTAGCAGTTAGGAGAATGTTTATTATTTAGCAGTTAGGAGAATGTTTATTATTTAGCAGTTAGGAGACTGTTTATTATTTAGCAGTTAGGAGAATGTTTATTATTTAGCAGTTAGGAGAATGTTTATTATTTAGCAGTTAGGAGAATGTTTATTATTTAGCAGTTAGGAGAATGTTTATTATTTAGCAGTTAGGAGAATGTTTATTATTTAGCAGTTAGGAGAATGTTTATTATTTAGCAGTTAGGGGAATGTTTATTATTTAGCAGTTAGGAGAATGTTTATTATTTAGCAGTTAGGAGAATGTTTATTATTTAGCAGTTAGGAGAATGTTTATTATTTAGCAGTTAGGAGAATGTTTATTATTTAGCAGTTAGGAGAATGTTTATTATTTAGCAGCTAGGAGAATGTTTATTATTTAGCAGTTAGGAGAATGTTTATTATTTAGCAGTTAGGAGAATGTTTATTATTTAGCAGTTAGGAGAATGTTTATTATTTAGCAGTTAGGAGAATGTTTATTATTTAGCAGTTAGGAGAATGTTTATTATTTAGCAGTTAGGAGAATGTTTATTATTTAGCAGTTAGGAGAATGTTTATTATTTAGCAGTTAGGAGAATGTTTATTATTTAGCAGTTAGGAGAATGTTTATTATTTAGCAGTTAGGAGAATGTTTATTATTTAGCAGTTAGGGGAATGTTTATTATTTAGCAGTTAGGAGAATGTTTATTATTTAGCAGTTAGGAGAATGTTTATTATTTAGCAGTTAGGAGAATGTTTATTATTTAGCAGTTAGGAGAATGTTTATTATTTAGCAGTTAGGAGAATGTTTATTATTTAGCAGTTAGGAGAATGTTTATTATTTAGCAGTTAGGAGAATGTTTATTATTTAGCAGTTAGGAGAATGTTTATTATTTAGCAGTTAGGAGAATGTTTATTATTTAGCAGTTAGGAGAATTGATTATGTGGTTGTTTCGGGATTTGAAATTTAAATATTGAGCACAACCCACTACTGGCAACGCTGATCGCACTCTGGCATGAACCTAAGGCCTATCCACGCCAATATGGAAGCACTAGACTCGAGTTTCGCCCTCATTTGAGCTCGTCAGTAGTGCACATCCCTGACCGGATCCGGAAACAGTCCCGGATCACACATGTGAAGCGGGTGTGTAACCACGCGGCACACACTGGACACACCAAATTATCATAACAGAATACCACAACGCCACCCATCGTAGGCTATGCTCAAGATCGCCCAATCGCCGCGACCGACGTCCGTCAATCGATGGGACCCGAACGATCAGGACTTCTCACTGGCAAGGAACACCAGGCCTCCTAAAATCCAGTGAGCAACAATCAAATTGATTATGTGGTTGTTTCGGGATTTGAAATTTAAATATTATTGGCGTGGATAGGCCTTAGGTTCATGCCAGAGTGCGATCAGCGTTGCCAGTAGTGGGTTGTGCTCAATATTTAAATTTCAAATCCCGAAACAACCACATAATCAATTTGATTGTTGCTCACTGGATTTTAGGAGGCCTGGTGTTCCTTGCCAGTGAGAAGTCCTGATCGTTCGGGTCCCATCGATTGACGGACGTCGGTCGCGGCGATTGGGCGATCTTGAGCATAGCCTACGATGGGTGGCGTTGTGGTATTCTGTTATGATAATTTGGTGTGTCCAGTGTGTGCCGCGTGGTTACACACCCGCTTCACATGTGTGATCCGGGACTGTTTCCGGATCCGGTCAGGGATGTGCACTACTGACGAGCTCAAATGAGGGCGAAACTCGAGTCTAGTGCTTCCATATTGGCGTGGATAGGCCTTAGGTTCATGCCAGAGTGCGATCAGCGTTGCCAGTAGTGGGTTGTGCTCAATATTTAAATTTCAAATCCCGAAACAACCACATAATCAATTTGATTGTTGCTCACTGGATTTTAGGAGGCCTGGTGTTCCTTGCCAGTGAGAAGTCCTGATCGTTCGGGTCCCATCGATTGACGGACGTCGGTCGCGGCGATTGGGCGATCTTGAGCATAGCCTACGATGGGTGGCGTTGTGGTATTCTGTTATGATAATTTGGTGTGTCCAGTGTGTGCCGCGTGGTTACACACCCGCTTCACATGTGTGATCCGGGACTGTTTCCGGATCCGGTCAGGGATGTGCACTACTGACGAGCTCAAATGAGGGCGAAACTCGAGTCTAGTGCTTCCATATTGGCGTGGATAGGCCTTAGGTTCATGCCAGAGTGCGATCAGCGTTGCCAGTAGTGGGTTGTGCTCAATATTTAAGTTAGGAGAATGTTTATTATTTAGCAGTTAGGAGAATGTTTATTATTTAGCAGTTAGGAGAATGTTTATTATTTAGCAGTTAGGAGAATGTTTATTATTTAGCAGTTAGGAGAATGATTATTATTTAGCAGTTAGGAGAATGTTTATTATTTAGCAGTTAGGTGAATGATTATTATTTAGCAGTTAGGAGACTGTTTATTATTTAGCAGTTAGGAGAATGTTTATTATTTAGCAGTTAGGAGAATGTTTATTATTTAGCAGTTACGAGAATGTTTATTATTTAGCAGTTAGGAGAATGTTTATTATTTA
>JACEFZ010011394.1:255000-257500 GCA_014155875.1 Cepaea nemoralis
ATACTTACTTCATACCGACTATATGCCTCCATAAGTCATCTACTGTCATTTTTCACTGTGTGAGTGAGAGAGTGAGTGAGAAAGAGTGTGAGTGAGAGAGTGAGTATGCGACAGGGAAAGTCAGAGAGTATGTATGCGCGTGTGCCTGCGTGAATGAAAGAGTAAGTGAATGTCTGTGTACACGTATGTGTGAGAGATTGAATGAGAGAATGAGTTAATGTGAGAGAGAGGTTGTGTTGTGTGTCTGCCTGTCTGTGTGAGAGAGTGAGAAAGTGAGTGAGTGAGTGTGAGTTAGAGAGCCAGCGAGTGAGTGAGTAAGGGAGAGTGAGTTAGTGAGTGAGGGGGAGAATTTGTGAGTATGTGTGTATGTGCGTGTGTGAGTGAGTGTGAGAGCTAGTGAGTGTGTAAAGAGAGACAGTGGGTGAGTGAGAGAGTGCATGAGAAGTGAATGATTGAGAGAGAGAGAGAGAGAGAGAGAGAGAGAGAGAGAGAGAGAGAGAGAGAGTGGGTGAGTGTGTATGTCTGTGTACTTGTCTGTGTGTGCGAGTAAGAGAGTGAGTTAGTGTGGTTTAGAGAGTAAATGAGTGAGTGTGAGTGAGAGGGTGAGATTATGTGAGGCAGCGTGTATGTGTGAGTAAGTGTGTGGGTGGATGGGTGGGTGTGTGTACGTGTGTCCATATGTGTGTATGTGTGTGTTTACATGTGTGTATGTGGGTGTATGTGTGTGCATGTCTGAATGTGCGTATGGGTGTGTATGTGTAAGTGTGTGTAAATGTGTGTATGTGTGTGTGCTTGTGTGTGAGTATGTTTATATGTGTGTTTATGTGTGCGTACATGTGTGTGTGTTTATATGTATGTGCGTGTGTATATGTGTGTATGTGCGTGTGTATATATGTGTATGTTCGTGTATGTATGTGCATATGTTTGTGTGTATGTGTGCATGCATGCAGTGTATGCGAGGGAGTGTGTATTTGTGTGTACGTGTGTGTAAGTATGTGTGTATGGGTGTGGATGTGTGTATGTGTGCGTGGGTATATGTGTGTATTTGCGTGTGTATATTGTGTGTATGCTCGTGTGTGTATGTGTATATGCTTTTGTGTGTATGCGAGGGAGTGTGTATTTGATAGCGTGAGGGTGTGTGTCTGTCTGTGTGTGAGTGAGAGTGAAAGAGAGTGTGATATAGAGTGAATGAAAGATGGAGATAGTGACATAATGGGTGAAAGAGTGATTGCGAGTGAGAGAGAGAGAGAGAGAGAGAGAGAGAGAGAGAGAGAGAGAGGAGAGAGAGCGCGAACGAGAGAGAGACAGTTGGAGAATGGATGTGTTAGTATGTGTTGTGTGCGCGCGCGCACGCATTGTTTGTGAGGTCTCTGTGTGTGTGTGTGTGTGTGTAATGGTGAGAGAGAGAGAGAGAGAGAGAGAGAGAGAGAGAGAGAGAGAGAGATAGAGAGAGAGAGGAGAGATTTAAGGCGCACGCATGTCATGTAACATGCTATTCCATAGTTTTGTGTGTATTCTCATGTTCATATTATCATTTGAATGCCAATTGATGTTATCATTTATAATATGAACACATGTACATCACTGTAGAGTGAGTGAGAGAGTTAGGGAGTATGAGTGAGAGAGAGAGTTAATGAGTGTGAGAGTGTGTGTGTGTGCCTGTGTAAGAAAGAGAGAGAGAGAGAGAGAGAGAGAGAGAGAGAGAGAGAGAGAGAGAGAGAGAGAGAGAGAGAGAGAGAGAGAGAGAGAGAGTTGAGCGCACGCATGTCCTGTAACATGCCATTCCATATTTTTTGTGTATTCTCATCTTTCATATTATCATTTTGTATGCCACTTGATTTTATCATGTATAATATAACATTACTGTAATGTGAGTGAGAGAGTTAGTGAGTGGGAGAGAGAGAGAGAGAGAGAGAGAGAGAGAGAGAGAGAGAGAGAGAGAGAGAGAGAGAGAGAGAGAGAGAGAGAGAGAGAGAGAGAGAGAGAGAGAGAGAGAGAGAGTTGAATTGCATCACTAATTTTTACGCTACACAATGTATATGTACAATTTTTTCTCCATTTCTTACAATTTTTGCGAGAATGCTCACGACAATCGTCAGTGTCTCAACTGTGTGTAAAGTGTGGGAGTTTTGTTCATTACTTAGCTTTCAGTGATCATGTGAGGCAGCATGTATGTGTCTAGATGTGAGGATGTGTGTGTGTAGGTGTAGTAGGTGGAGGGAATGTGTGGTATTGGGTGGGGTGTGGAATATGTAGTGTGGGAGTTGTGTGCGGGAGATGTGGTGGAGGGTTTGCGGATGGGGAATGTGTGGGGGGTGAATGGTGATGTGTGGATCGGGTGAAGGAGGTGTGGCCTGGTGAGGGATGTATGTGGTGGCGTGATGTGAGGGGATGGGTGTGTGGACGGGGGGAATTTGGACGGATGGTTGGAAGTAGTTGTAGGTATTGGTGGGTTGGGGGTGTGGGTAGGGAATGTGTATTGTAAGGTGGGTGAAATGAG
>JACEFZ010011394.1:262500-427500 GCA_014155875.1 Cepaea nemoralis
ATCGATGCCAGCCGCACAAGCCACTCCCGATCAACGGCACTATCATAGTGTTCTAATGTTCACAGATGGTTTCACCAACTGCTTTTATTGCTTCCATGTCGGTGCCCATAGTCAAAGAAACTATTCCCAGAGTTTTGGGCTGTGTTAACTTGACAGACGAAAGTAAACACAATTTGCTGGCTCTGACCTCAGTGGGCAGATGGTAGAAGTGAACTACCGCTGGGAAACAGTACTGTTAACTGGTTCAGATAATTGCCGTAAGCCCTCGATTTAAGATAGACGCGTGTAACGAGTTTCTGATTTAACGGGCATACAATAACGCAGTATTCAGTTAATGATATTTTTCAAGGGGAATTTTGGGGTTTCCAGGGGGGGGGGGGGGGGGGGGGGAATGAAGATTATTTCAAGATTGCGTTAATACAAGAACCAATTACTTGATCTTGTTTTTCCCTTCATACTTTACGGTTCTATACGTCTCACCCTTCTAAAATTCATTTTATAAAGTAAGTAGACCCACAAATCACGTTTTATGTGGACGTCTAGACTTGTTTTAGTATGTGCTATTAAATTTAGCTTCAATTATTACGTATACTGTGTAGGGGCAGGGGGAAATTTTTAGGGAGGAAATACTAAAGGGGGGGGGGATGACATTCTAAAAATATGGTGAGGGGGGAATGACGTCCTGAAAATATGGTGAAGGGGGGCACGGGCCAAAAAAGATTGAGAACCACTGCCTTAGAATATTATGGAATAGATCAAGTCACCAGACTGCTGAACACAATATATGATACCTGAGATATACCAAATGAATGATGTAATTCTATATTTATTGCAATTCCTAAGAAATCAGGAGCCTTGGAATTTGATCAACATCGAACAATTAGTATAAGGAGTCACATCACGAAGATTTTGCTAAGAATTATCATGCAAAGAGTTAGGAGGAAAATACAACCTGAAATAGAAGAATAACAATGTGGGTTTGTAGAAGGCAAGGGTACAGTAAATGCTGTGTATATACTGAGAACAATAATCGAACGTTCTATAGAAGTAAACAAAGATCTACACCTTTGCTTTATTGACTACAAAGACATGTCAACATGATGAAGATACTTGAAGATCTACAAATTGATGGAAAAGACCGTAGACTTGTTAAAAACATATATTAGAAACAACAAGCTGCCATAAGAGTTGATAATGAAGTAAGCCAATATCAGCCTATTAAGAGAGGTGATAGGCAGGGATTTGTAATGTCTCCAGATCTTTTTTCACTATACGGTAACAATATTATTTTTAGAACTTTAGAAAATATGAGAGGAATCACCATTGGGGGACGTAACACCAGTAATTAGATATGCGAATGATACAGTATTGGTTAGAGATAATGAGCAGGATCTGCAATATTTAGTAGATGCGGTTGTTGCACACAGTGAACAACTAGGGTTGGAATTAAATTGTTAGAAGACACAGATTATGGTCGTCACTGGGAAAACGAAACAGCACAATGTAAAATACATGTAAATTGGAATATTCTTAAACAAGTGAATCGGTACAACTAGCTTATATTTCTGAACATTTATAACAGATGATGGGAGGCGCCGTGAAAAACAAGAATCGCCATGGCAAAGGTAGCCTTTTGCAAGATGGAAAACATAATGACTAATAAAAAGACGTCAATGGCAATGAGAAAAAGAGTGTTAAAGTGCTACATTGAACCTGTACTTTTGTGTTTGTCCTGTGCTGACGAAGGCTTTGGCCGCAACGTCCAATTTGTCTCTTGTAGTCTGTTTTAGTAAAGCTCACTATCTACTTCTCGTTTATTTTGGGTGATTCATTCATTGCCTTTTTAAGCTTTACTGCAGTTCACCTCATTCTTGTTTACCATTGTCCGCTCCCTTGAACTGCTACTATATATTTCACGTTTCGTCTTCGTTGTCGGTAAGATTGTTGTCGATTTTTAGTCCTTTAATCAGTTTAATAGTTTAATATTGTCATAGTGTGTTTCATGTAGTTTTGTGTTGGTTTGTATTTGTTTGTCCTGTGCTGGAGAAGGCTTTGGCCGCAACGTCCAATTTGTCTCTTGTAGTCGTGTTTTAGTAAAGCTCACTATCTACTTCTCGTTTATTTTGGGTGATTCATTCATTGCCTTTTGTATGGATGTGAAGCGTGGACATTGAGTAGATATATAGTGTCTGAGGAAAAGGCAAAGAATACTGTGGACAGACAGAAAAAACAATGAAAAATTCCTACAAGAAACAAATGAAAATCGTAAACTGATTGGAGACATTAGACGTCACAATTCTTTGGACACGTTATGAGAAGACCGATCGACCAACCGACCGACAGACCGACCGACCGGCGGGCGGGCGGGCGGGCGGACGGACGGACGGAAGGACGGACGGACGGACAGACAGACAGACAGAAACGAACAAGCAAACAAACTGTATTTTCAAAGGGTTAAGAATTGGGCAGGCTATTCTAACATTCTGCCCTTCTATGACTCTCTTTCGTACATAATATCATTCACACATCATTCAAGACTAACTGAAAACAGCAACAATATAAAGGATATGCATTATAAAGGCATGGGGAAATGAAAAATCAATACTACACGACTCAGTAATAGTAATAACTGGTGTGGCACTTGTTATTAGCTATGTGGAATATACTGGTCTACCAAAAAGTTCTGTATATAGGCGGACGGACGGACGGACGGGCGGAGAGATTTATTTATTTATTTATTTATTTATTTATTTATTTATTTATTTAGGAACCTATATCACAGCATTCGGGGCATTCCCATAAGCGCTCCGTCCCCATCATCAGCAGCCAGCGAAGAGTTCCAACACCAATAATACCAGTAGCAATCTGATTATATGTCCGTCTTGCCTTTCCTCTGAGCGTCGAGCATCGGCCAGATCCCCTCGTCACTCCTCGCTGTCTCATTCTTGCCAGACTATGGTGATCCATTTGCTCCTCCGAGGTGTACACGTGCTCCCACAAGGCCGCAACCATGTTTGCCTTATCATGCATCAATACTCCACCAAGTTTTGCAGAGCCAGCCAATCTGTCCGCCAGTTCATTCCCCAGCACACCGGCATGCCCCGGAGAAAAGATCCAGACGATGCTTGCCACCCGTGACTTCCGAAGCGAAGCAAGCCACTCTGCACGAAGCTTGCCTGTCCTCATTCTACTAAGCATGCTTTCTGAGTCAGATACAATCACGATGTGTGTGTGTATCGTGTTCTCCATCCAGTGGAAAGCTGCACTGACCGCCTCCACCCCCATTCTTAAGCTAAATGTTGTGGTATCATATACCAGGCTCTCCTGTACCAAACGTAGACCATTAGCTTTTGATAAGAACCCCCAGGCACTTCTGCCTCTCAACACCGACCCATCTGTGTAGATAATCACATCACTCGAGTGAGCATTGTCCTGAATTAGTTGCTGGATTTCCACTTCCGCGGCCCCTGCTGGCCACTCCCTGCACTCCCGGCTTAATGTGATTATAACTCTGCACAAGTCTGACTGCTCCGCTGGCACTCTGACCCACTCCTCTCCACGCCTAATGTTCTCCAAGGGGCACACCTGTCTGATCGTATCCTCCGCCTGAGCCATCCATGATTTCCCTCTTATCAGCCTCTGACCCTTAACGGCGTCCAGCGCCTCATGCAACGGGTGATCTGTGTCTGCAGCTACTCTGAGGTATGCCTTCGCCTGCACGGACAGACAGACAGACAGACAGACAGACAGACAGACAGACAGACAGTTTAACAAGTCACGGAGTAATGAAGTTAGATGACCAGTTACCTATCTCGCACGCTCCTTTCCCAACCTAAAGTAACCACTGGCACATATGGGAACGATGCCCCGCCATTTCTCCAAGGCACCCAATGAACACACAAGTAAGGACAACAATCCGTGGAATCACACCATGCAGCTGCAGGTAATGAAATCAACAAGAATGGAGAAACCAGGTCACGGTTGAATGCAAGTGAAAACATGTGCCAGAAAACTAAAGATGATGAATTTAATAACTGCCTCGAAGAGCAAACAAGACGAGCGAGCACCAAGTGAGCAGATCGGAGAATTTTCATCAACACGCGTCTACACAACGTCCTCGCGTTGATATTCTGAAAGCTGAGGATGAAATCATATTTCATGATTAGAAGCGTTGGTGTTGTGAAAGCTGAGGATGAAATCATATTTCATGATTAGGAGCGTTGGTGTTGTGAAAGCTGAGGATGAAATCATATTTCATGATTAGGAGCGTTGGTGTTGTGAAAGCTGAGGATGAAATCATATTGCATGATTAGATATTAGCTGAGTTTAGTGCCGGGCTGTGACCGGCGGGTTGGTGTGGTTGGCGTTGAGTGGGTTGCAAGTAGGTAATGTCGTCGTTAGTTTGTGTGCATCAGCGGGCGGGGAGACAACAAGCACACATTCAGTGGTGTAAAGTGCTGGCTCTTACTTACTGGCCGTGTGATTACACAGAATCTTGGGCAATCTTCTTCTTGATTCCTTTGTTTGCTTGTTTGTTTTTTTAAGAGGGGGTAAGTTAATCTTAATTATGCACTACTGTAACAGGTGGTTGTGTCAGTCTCCGGCGTATATTGGATTCAACTTAATTATCTACCAGTCAAGAAAGTCTACATCACTGGTTCTCAGCCGGTGGGGAATTCCCCTCCCACCCCCTCCCTGGGGGGGGGGGGGATTTAATGTTTTCCAGGCGAGAATTAAGATTATTTCAAGATGGCGTTAATACAAGAATCAATTACTTGATATTGTTTTTCCGTCCATATTTTACAGTTCTGTACTTCTCGCCCTTCTGAAATTCATGTTATAACGTAAGTAGACCCGCAAATCATGTTTTATGTAGACGTCTAGGCTTCTTCTAGAATGTATTATTAAATTTAGCTTCCATTTTTACGTATACTGTATAGGGGCGGCATTGGGGGAATTATAGGGAAGAAATACGAAAGAGTTGGGGGGGGGGGGGTGACGTTCTGAAAATATGGTGAAGGGGTGCGTGGGCCATAAAAAAAATGTTGAGAACCACTAATCTAGATAATGTAGCCATGTTATGAGGAGGGATACACAAGAAAATTTAGTGACAACTGGTAAGAGTGATGGGAAAAGAGCAAGAGGAAGACATATAGTAAATATCTGGATGGCTTGGACGTAAGGCACAATAGAGATAAGAAGACAGACCTGATCCACGACTCTGGTGATCCTGTATTCATAAATACACATACATGTATTGTTTGGCGCTCATAGACGTAGTGGGAAGAAGTGGGGATTAGAGGACGCGCCAGGCAACATAACAATTAATAGCTATTGTTACCGACTGGAATTCGAACCTGTCACCTCCAAATGATGACAGCGCCTCGCTGCAGGAACAAGTGTACTTCGACGCTTGATCAACCCTTCAAAAAAGGTGTCCTCATTAGCCAGTTCTATCGTTCACATGATCCCACAACTATGGGATATGGGCAGAATTCATATCTAACACTGAAATCGCACCATAGGTCTCAGAATTTAATATTAAACCACCATAGGTCAAATATTTATGGTGAATTTATATTAAACCAACATAAATTAAGTGTTTATGGTGATTTATATTGCATATATAAGTCTGATGTAGAGATCTTATTTCAAGATGTGGATGATCAATGAGACATGTTGAAGAATTCAATAAGTTTGACTGTAGAAACAAATATCCCAAAATTAAAGAAAGTAGGTCGTAAGAAATGGATGACTGAAGAAATTTTTCAACTACTGGAAACAAGAAGACACAACAAAGATAATGCTGACAAATATGAAGAGATTCACAGAAAAGTCAGAATATTATGTAAAGAGGCAAAAGAAGAATGGCTTGAGAAAAATATCATATAAATTGAAAAACAACACAACAGTAAAAATACCAAATGAATACCGGCTGCCTGAAAACAAAAGATGGAGAAATAATAATAGAAAAAGATCAAATTTTACATGCATGGACAATATGAAAAACCTTTATGATGATACAGGATATGAACAGCATGATATTCGGAATAATAATGTTGGACCATCAATTTTGAGGATGGAAGTTCAAAATGCTCTTAACCATACGAGAATTGGCGAGACCCCGGGTACAGACAACATCACAACAGAAATTATAAATGCCTTAGAATAATATGGAATAGACCAAGTCACCACCCGGGTTCGATCCCCGGTAAGGTGCGGGATTTTTTTCTGTCAGGGGCAAAAAGAAAATCCTAACCTGCAGAGTTCGCGGCGACTGCACTAGCCAGGCGGCCTTTATTCCTCGGGCTCAAAGCCCCCTCTGCCATACACCGCAAGGTACTATATTGGCAGTAAATGACAGTTATGACCAAGTCACCAGATAGTTGAATTATATAATTATATATTTATTGCAATCCCAAAGAAATCGGGAGCCTTGGAATATAATCAGCATCCAACAGTTAGTATAATGAGTTACATTACGAAGATTTTGCTACGTATCAACATGTAAAGAGTTAGGAAGAAAATACAATCCGAAATAGGACAAGAACAATGTGGATTCGTAGAAGACGAGGGTACAGTAAATGCTGTGTATATGATGAGAAAATTATTTGAACGTTCTATAAAAGTAAACAAAGACCCACATCTTTGCTTTAGTGACTACACAAAGGCTTGTAATGTGAGACATGTCAACATGATGGAGATGCTTGCAGATCTACACATTGATGGAAAAAAACCTTAGACTTGTAACAAACATATATTGGAAACAACAAGCTGCCATAAAGATTGATAATGAAATAGGTCAATATCAGCCTATTAAGAGAAGTGTGCGACAGGGATGTGTAATGTCTCCACATATGTTTTTCCCTACCCAGTAAGACATATAGAGACATCATGACATATAGAGACATCATGACATATAGAGACATCATGACATATAGACATCATGATATGGATAAATCATGGCTTATATGTAAACATCATAAATGCACTACAACAACAAGCGTGACCAGCCTCGTGCTATGTCACGTGAACAACACAAGGCACGCGCAGCTGACTGGCAGTCACAGTTCCTGGCTATTGATTGACCTACCGGCCTGGCGCTCGTCACCTAATCTAGACATATGATCAACTGTACGTTAACTATACAATGTATTGTGCCAAGTAATAAAGGCAGAGAACATGGAATGTCCGGGAATACCACCAGCTGTGGGTTATAATAAACGATCTAGGGTATGTTGACACAGTGTCGATGGCTGAACACACATGAGAGCAACATCTTTTGCAAAGAGTGGTTACACACAGAGAGTGCAAACATCAACCAGAGCTGGTGTCGTCGACCGCGACACGCAGACAAGGGGTCCAAGAACTTATGGGCTAAATGTTTGGATATATAGTGAAGATAATCTCACGACTAGCTAACTACCTAGCTAATTAATTAACTAACTGACTAGATAACTAACTAACTAACAAACTAACTAACTAACTAGCTAACTAACTAACTAACTAACCAGCTAACTAACTGACCAGCCAACTAAGTAACCAGCTGACTAACTAGCTAATTAACTAACTAACTAGATAGCTAATCAATTAGGTAACTAACTAGCTAGCTAGCTAACTAAATAACTAACCATCTATACATTAAACTAACAAGATAACTAACTAACCGCTAACTAACCAACCAGCCAACTAAGAAACCAACTGACTAACTAACTAGTTAATTAACTAACTAACTAATCAATTAACTAACTAGCTAGCTAGATAACTAACTTACTAACTATATATACATTAAACTAACTAGCTAACTAACTAACTAGCCAACTAACTAACTAACTAGCTAAATAGACATCTAACTAACTAGCTAGCTAATTAACTAACTAGCTATTTAACTAAATAACTAGCTAACTAACTAATTAACTAGCTAACTAATTAACTAGCTAACTAATTAACTAGCTAAGTAACTAACTAACTAGCTAACTACCTAACTAGCAAACTAACTAACTAGCTATCTAATTAAATAACTAGCTAGCTAATTAACTAACTAGCGAGCTAACTAGCTAACCAATTTACTAACCAGCTAACTAAATAACTAACTAACTAGCTAATTAATTGTCCAACTAACTTACTAAGTAACAAATATATCAGTTAATTAACTAGCTAACTAACTTACTAACCAGCTAACTAACTAACTAACTAACCTGCTAACTAACTGACCAGCCAACTAAGTAACCAGCTGACTAACTAACTAACTAATTAACTAACTAACTAGCTAGCTAATTAATTAGTTAACTAACTAGCTAGCTAGCTAACTAAATAACTAACTATCTGTACATTAAACTAACTAGCTAACTAACTAACCAGCTAACTAACCAACCAGCCAACTAAGAAACCAACTGACTAACTAATTAGCTAATTAACTAACTAACTAACTAGCTAGCTAATCAATTAACTAACTAGCTAGCTAGCTAACTAACAAATTATATATACATTAAACTAACTAGCTAACTAACTAACTAGCCAACTAACTAACTAACTAGCTAAATAGACATCTAACTAACTAACTAGCTAATTAACTAACTAGCTGTTTAACGAACAAACTTTATTTTATTTTATTTTCAAAGGGTTAAGAATTGGGCACGCAGGCCCGTCTAACATTCTGCCCTTCTATCACTCTCTTTCATACATTATTTCATTCACACATCATTCAAGGCTAACAAAGAACAGCAACAATATAAAAGATATGCATTATAAAGGCATGGGCAAAATGCGAACATCAAAACTACACGACGCAGTAATATTAGATAATGGTCTGACACTTGTTATTAGCCATGTGGAATATACTGGCCTACAAAAAGGGGACTGGCTGTTATACTAGGGTTTTGTTGTTATTATTATTATTATCTCTATTATTAAATGGGGAAGGTAATTCGTATTGAGATAGTGTTCGAATAATTTGCGATTATATGAATAGGGATTGGTGATGTCTTTGATTTCTTGTGGAAGATTGTTCCACAGCTGAGCTGCAGAGTACGTTAAGCTTGTTTTGTATAAGTCAATCCTAGGCTTCGGAATGTGTAGTATATTTAAACGTTTACTGTGTCTAGCATTATATTTAAACAATGGCCAAAGGTAATTTGGGGCATTCTGATGCAGGATTTTGTGAATTAGTTTAGCTGTATCGAAAAGCAGGCGTTTGCGGAATGGTAGTAACTGAAGGCGTTTATACAGGCTAGGATTGTCAGATAAATGTTTGCTATAAATTAGACTCATGGCCCGTTTCTGGAGTGAGTAAAGTCGCTTGGTGTTTGAATTAGAACAACCGTCCCAGATTGTAGAGCAGTAGTCAAAGTGTGTCTGTATATGAGAAGTATAGAATAGTTTCCTTGTGTCCTCATCAAGGAAGTTTTTAATTTTGGCCAGTTGGTAGACTTTTTTCGCTGTTTGTTTAACTAAATAACTAGCTAACTAACTAATTAACTAGCTAACTAATTAACTAGCTAAGTAACTAACTAACTAGCTAACTAACTATCTAGCTATCTAACTAAATAACTAGCTAGCTAATTAACTAACTAGCGAGCTAACTAGCTAACTAACTTACTAACCAGCTAACTAAATAACTAACTAACTAGCTAATTAATTGTCCAACTACCTTACTAAGTAACAAATATATCAGTTAATTAACTAACTAGCGAGCTAACTAGCTAACTAACTTACTAACCAGCTAACTAAATAACTAACTAACTAGCTAATTAATTGTCCAACTAACTTACTAAGTAACAAATATATCAGTTAATTAACTAGGTAACTAACTTACTAACCAACTAACTAACTAACTAACTAACCAACTACCTAACTAACTAGCTAGCTAGCTAGCTAACTAACTAACTAACTAGCTTACCTAACTAACCAGCTAACTAACTAACTAAGTAATTAGCTAACTAACTTCTTAGCTAGCTACCTAACTAACTAACTAACTAACTAACTAACTAACTAACTAGCTAACTAACAAATTAGCTAACTAACTAACCAGCTAACTAACTAACTAGCTAGCTAACTGACCAAGTAACTAACTAACTAACTAGTGTGTACAAAAGAGACTCTCATTGAATATCAAGAAAACAGAAACGTTGGTTTCATCAAACAACAAGATAACACCAGACTGTAATAAAACAATAGAATGGGAAATGTTCAACCAAGTAAACAAATGTAAATGCCCCTAAGAAGAGATGGAAGTTAAGAGATGAAGAGATGCAGAAATTAAGAGCGGAATTTGTCAAGCGTAAAGTAATTTAATTTTTATGTTTTTATTTTTTCAATACATGAAAAATAGCTTATGCAATAAGTCACTATCACTGAACAGCAGAAAGAGAGTGCGGAAATGTTATATAGCAGCTGGATTTCTGTATGGTAGTTGGCCATGGAACTTGAATGAACCTATAATAAGAGCTTAGAAGCAACGGAGATGTGGATCCTGAGACTAATGTTGAGAATTCCTTAGACTGTCAGGGTAATTAACAATGATTGCTTGGAAGAGGCTAATCACAGAAGAAAATTAAAGACAACTATAAGAAAGTTATCTCGGCGCAGTCATAAGATCTGATGGGAGATGCCTTGAAGAGATTAGAACAAGAATTGTCATTGCGAAAGTAGCCTTTTGCAAGATGGAAAACATACTGACCAATAAAATGATATCAATTGAAACGAGAAAAAGAGTGTTGAGATGCTACGTAGAACCTACACTTTTGTATGGATGTGAAACTTGGACAATGAGTAGTCAAGCTCAAAAACAGCTGATGGCTTTGGAAATGTCGTTTCTGAGGAAAATGCAAAGAATACCATGGACAGACAGAAAAACCAATGAACAAGTCCTTCAAGAAACAAATGCAGATCGTAAACTGATTAGAGTCATTAGACGTGGACAGTCGACATTTTTTGGGCATGTTATGAGAAGGAATGAATTGGAGAACTTGGTGACAACTGGCAAGATCGAAGGGAGGAGACCAAGGGGAAGACCGAGAAGTATAAACCTGGATGGCTTGGCCACGTGGCATGGTCGAGACAGGAACACAGAGCTGATCCACGACTCTGGTGATCGAATGAGATGGCAGAACATGACCGCCCACGCTTTCCGGCATGGCACATGATGGATGGATGGATAAGAAAGAGGCGCACAGCCTTCTTTGGTCATGAGATGAGGACAGAGACATTGGAGTATAGTGTGACGACTGGACGGGAGGAAAGGCAGAGGCAGAGCGGAAAAGATGTGCTGGAGGGACAGACTGCGGTAGAGAGGACTATCATCAACAGAGTGGATCCAGAGCACCACATACCGAGACTTGTGGAGTTGCATGATCGCCTGCACCAGCATATGCTGATGGTGATAGATATGGACGGATTGATGCAAGCACGGAGTGACAGACAGACAGACAGGCAGGCAGGCAGGCAGGCAGGCAGGCAGAAAGACAGACAGACAGACAGACAGACAGATAGACATATAGATAGATAGATAGATAGATAGATAGATAGATAGATAGATAGATAGATAGATAGATAGATAGATAGATAGATAGATAGCCTACAAATAAAAACTACAAATGTACAATGCAATAACCTACAGAAACACACACATACCTACTGAGGATGGTGTCCATGTAACAATAACATGAAAGCTGTCATGGTACACACGTGTTGACAATGTCACATCCACAAATGTGTGTCCTGTGTGGTGACAATGTCACATCCACAAATGTTTCCTGTGTGGTGACAATATCTCATCTACAAATGTTTCCTGTGTCCACCTCGCGGTCCCAAAATCAACCCCCATTGCGACAAACAGATGTATGGTTGCCCGATCGCTCATTGTACCAGAAAAGGTGCACTCTTCTCACATTCAACACTTAAAGTTAGTTGTTGCATATCCTTAACAGGGCGTCGCAGTCAGCCCTGGCACCTTTGGTTGTTTGTTATCTCTTGGCAAGTTTACACTCAGTAGTTTGCCATTGCTTCCTGAACGATCGCATTCATACCATTGTATGGGAAACCAACACAATGCTGTATGCTTTCTAATCGCCCCCAGAGGTATTTCAAACTGGGTATGCGGGATTGCGAACTGCGTCCGGAAATACTTCACCACGGAGCCGGTATTCAACATTTAACCGAACAATAATAGGCCACGCCCACAGACAGTGAGAGTAATGATAACCCCGCAGACTGCGTGACCACTGTGAGAGATGGAGTAACCGATTCTATTCTTCCCCTCTTTTTCATCTTTCACTTCAAATTGAGGGAGTGCCTTCTCGTTTCGGCCAGCCACATGACTTGGTCTCAATTCCGTCTCCACAACCTTGTTTGTCTTCACGTTGAATGGTCGCTTTACCAGGGCACTTGCCTAATGTATTGGAACGAACGGCGTTTTTCCGATGCAGCACATGTACCTCGAAAGCCCACATCGTCTTAGTGGTTGTACCCCAGGGATCAGCACTGTTACTGGTTCTCTTGAAACTCTTCACTTACAGCAGGTCACCCGACCACGGTCAGTAGGCCTCTGGAGAACAATGTCATCCATACAGCACCGTACTGTAGATTTTCTCAGTATGATGCAAATCTTATACCCCTTACGTGTTTTTTTTTTCTTCTTTAAAAATGCCGCCCCCTTATAAAGCCCCGTTACGGTGCCGCCTGATGCGGCCGCCTCTCTGTAGCATAGTACGGCACGGCCCAGGATCCACAGTCAGTAGACCTCGACACAACGATGTCATCCACAGTCAGTAGACCTCGACACAACGATGTCATCCACAGATGACGTCGCCAAGTGTTACGGAGACCTTCTGTAATACTGAACCAACCATGCGTGAAGAAGGAGGCTATTGTGGAGGTTTTGGTCAGTATGTTACTGGGACCATTAATGGAAGCGAAGAAAGTAACACTGTAATCTGCCATACATGTCACAAGAGGCGTCTAAGGAAGGTTGGGCTTGGAGCTGGCCTGCCCATCTAGTAGAACAACCTTACCTGCACATTCCGACCACTCATACACAAGTTTTAGCATAAGCGAAACAATAACGCAGCCAAGAGGAAAGGAGTTCTTCTAGAAGAGGTATGACGCGATACGAGAAAGCCGCAAAGATTTAGGAACGCAGATTTACTGCCTTTCATCTGGGGAAGTCCGGTCCAACATGGAGGATAGGCGGTTGAGCTGTTGAGGTCTCTGGAGTGTTTATGCTCGTGGCTACAGTTTGCTTACGCATTTTCTTCAAGTTGGACTGGTAGTGCATAGGGACGACCTTTTGCCGTGAGAGTATCTTTTGGAGTCTCTGTAGAGAAGTGGTCAAGCCGTTTGTCTCAGGTTTCGAAGGTTGTGGGTTCGATTCCGGGCCGCATCCTTCGGTTCACGGGTGAATTTTTCAGAGATTTCTGCGGGTCGTCGCTGGCGCTATGGAGTTCATGCTTTGTGCGACGCTTTCCGCGCTGCGGAAAGAAACTGAGCCATATGGGATAAACACCTGGTGCAATAAGTCGACCCTCTCGACATTTAAGCGACTTTTTTTCTATTTTGCCATGAAGCTGGAATGGCGACTAACTAACTAGGGACTTAACCAAGATTGGTAGCTGGAATGTTAGAACTATGTATGAGTCGGGAACAACAGTATGGGTCGTGGAGGAGATGAAATATTGTGACATTCTGGGATTATGTAAAACTAGGTGGAACGGAGCAGGTACACAGCTTCTAAGAACAAGTGAAACTGCTGTACCCCAGGCAGCGAAACGCCGCAGTGACTGCCTCCACATCAGTTCTCAGAACAGATGTCGTCGTATCCTATAATAGGCTCTCCTGCACTAAACGAAGTCCAATATCTTACGCTACGAAACACTAGGCACTTCTTTGTCGTAAATCAATTGTTGCACCTCTCATTCAACGCAGCCTGCTGGCTAATCTCTACACTACAGCCCCAATGTGATTATGATCCTGCATAGATGTGTCTTTGTCTCTGGCACTCTGACCCCTCGTCTCATTCTCCCTATGTTCTCAAGCATACACGCTTCTCAAATTGTGTCCTCTGCCAGGCAAAACATTAAAAGAAGACAGTAGAGTATACCTGACAACTACATCAACCTGTGGAGATCACATTTGAGCACTCCCGTGGGCAGCGAATAAGAAGCAACACGAGCGACCTTCAAATTAAACAACACCAACATGCTTCAGAAAATCGCACATTACAGTCTTGGCGTTGACTACAGACAGCATTCGAAAGCCACGCCTATCATCGCTTACCTGGATGACGCACCCGGACACGCCGATGTACCTGGGCAATGAACTCGCGGACCACATGACAAACACTGCAGGAAGGAGCATGGGCAGGGCCGAGATCACTCATTGTCCTGTTATTTTCCCGAGAGGAGGTTGGAATCAACAAGCACATCTTCAAACTTATTGTCTGTTGGGATTATTGACTGACTTTGGTCTACACTCCTCCCTTCTGTCTTCATTTCCATAAATCTATTTCTTTCACTCTCTCTGTTATTCCCTCAACACATACTCCGACAACAGTTCCTTTCAACGATAAACAAAAGATTTATTAATAAAAACTATGTCTGGTGTATATATGGATTTTGTAAGCGTAGTTGATAGTGTATTCTATTGTTGGTGCTAGAAAGAACTCTGAATGTCTATCAGCGGTGTTGCTTCTCGCCCATTCATTCTTCAAGATCACAGGACAGCACATCAAACAGGACAGAGCTCACCCTGGATGATCCGTATGCTTGAGTCTGATGATAAATCCGTTATTGAATGAAACAAAACTGTTCACCACTGATTCATTGTACCGTAATAAAAGTCCCGTAAGTTTATGACTGCGCCCGAGTCTGTTTCATGACGGTAAGTATCCAACATCGAAAAAACACCACATCGTCACAGTTCTTCCTATTGTCTTTTATTACTAGCAATGTTTTTACTTGTCTATTCTTTCTTCCCTATGCATACAAGACGTATGTAGTTGTAAGTATCCCTGCTTGCCACAGGTTAACATCTTTTCCTTTTAAGGGTTTTAGTGGTATATTCGTTTGAGCATACAGTGTTCTGTATTTTACTTTATTTAATCACTTCTTCATCTTAAAACATGTCTATGTTCGGTTTGGTTCTAAGTAAGTACTTTATTTGTTCAAGTGTAGTACTCTTCATCTCTTCTCTGCTTTCACTAGGAGATTGGAACCTGTGGAGAAGTATAACAGATCCCGTGATAAGCGTCCGCCCCCTACTACTACCTATGCAAGTGTCCTTCTCCAGCCATAATGAGAAGGCTTCCGAAGTAAACACCCGCATAAGACATATGAATTCACCAAATTCTAAACTATCCACTAATAGAAAGCAATGGTAAATGCTATTCACACACATCTATATTCCTATGCTAAAACTATACTCTAATAAATTAATACCTTATAATTATCTTTGTCTGAATTGGGGGTACTAATGCACAATAGATACACAAACGTTCGTCCGAACGCCGCACCACCCTTTCCATACTCCCTTGTCTCATGGAAAATCAAGAATCACACTAACTTCCACAAAGTAGTTGCCACTCTTTATAGGTCATTTTTGCCGCATAGTCCTTGACATTGCTTGACACCTCAAGTCAATACTTCATTATCCCCGTTAGTGGAAAATTACTGATCTGAAACTTTTCCGTTATTTTATAAAACCCTCATTGTTTTGTTCCTTCCCTCTGAGTCATATATAGACCGCAATATGCTGTGGAAATTTTCCTCAGTAACCCATCTCTCCTCCTCCTTCTCAGCCCCAACTCTCTCTCCACACACACCTGCCACTATCTGGGTTTTTCAATCCTGTCTTTATCACCTGACCACGATCCTGTCCAATAGTGCTGTCTGCCTTTGTCGCAAACCTATTTGTCCACGCGAAGGTTACCTGTGCTGTCGGTGGGCACTTCCGTGTCTTGACCTATAAACACATGCGCCTGGTCACTCAACCCGACATTTCGTGATGTTTTTAACCCGTGAATTAACCTCGTCATCCTACACTCTCATTGACCTGTGCCGCTGTAATTTCTACGTTAACACTTCAACCCGTCAACATTAGTGGTCATTGACTCCGGTCACACCGTTGTTGATTATCCTTACTGCTTTGTTTGTTAACCCTTCTCCTACCTGGTTAGTCGTCTATCTGGGAATCATTAACTCTCAGTATTCCACGACATAGGCCCCCTCTTAAGAGATTAGACCGCGTCGAATCTTTCTCACTGTAGGTTTGATTCCCATGATCCACAACCCTAGTCTTCTTCCTCCGGAGCTGGATGTCTGGATAAGAAATCTGCTCCTACATTCTCCTTACCAAGGATGTATTCCACTGTGAAGTCCAGTTGCAGCAACAACGTCCATCACATCCACCGTGCGTTGAGCTTCTGCGAAATAGCTATGACCATCACGTGTTGATGATATGATTGGATCCTCCCATGGCTCACCTCATTATCCAGTAGGCGCTCTAATTGACACCCTACTATACTACTCACGACTGAAACTAGTGTTGGCTCCTCGCTCCTGTACGTCCGGTCGACCTACTTTCGACTTGCGTCAGCGACGGCTCACAATACAGACGGATTGTCCCATCCTGATTGTAACACTGCTTCCATGTCCTCTTGGTTTCCCCCGGCTTTGCCTCTGGGGATGTTCCACCTCGTCCTCGATGGACCGAGTCGTCTTTCCCAAATCTCCTGGACTTTTGCTTCCAGGACCATCTTGGGCGATATTGTATCTGGTCAGCCAATCTTCGGTTGGAGTCCTGGGTAATTCTCGCTTTTCCCGACGTTACCCACCCCTTCTGAACTTGGTTACCGGTGAAACTTTCACTCTTGTCCTTTCCCTGACTTGTGATTTCCCTCCTCCTGTCGTTGGGTAAATCTGACCTATCACGTACTGTCCCATAGGCCCTCCTATGTTGTACTGGCGATCTCTGGTCTTCGTCTGGACTGGTAACCTTTGTCCCAATGGCTGCCATCACCATAAAGTGCGAAGCTTTGCTCCCGGATCTCTCTTCATATTTCCTAATGAGATGTCTAGGGAGATTTTTCTTCTCTTCCCCGATCCGTATTTTGTAGATGTTCTTGGACACCACCTTTTCCACAGGATAAGGTCCTTTCCATCCTACTTGGAGTATATTGGTCTCTGCTGGACTCCACACTTCCACTTTGTCTTCCACTTTAAGAGCTAGTTTCCTCTTAATTCGCTTGTTGGGTGGTGCTTTCTGGCACTCCGAACAAGACTTCAACCACCGGCGTACATCTCCGGTCATTCCTGGCCAGCAATAATGGCCGGAAATTTGCTGCAAGGTCTCTCTGACACCCATATGTCGATTCTCGCCTATGATGTGTCCACTCTGAAGAATGTGAGGACGGTGGGTCTCTGGAACCACCCACTGCTCGTGCAGGTTATCTCCCCTCCCAGCTCTCCGATAGAGTAGTTGATTCTTCAGAAAGTACTGTCCCCGTTCTGGTGGCTCAGCACTTCTTTGCAGCTTCCTGTAGCAAGGATGCAACGTAGTATCCTTCCTCTGGGCAGTATGCAATTCTCCTATCCCTGAGTTGTCGCATAGTGTCTCTGCCTCTTTTTCCTTCCCTTGAGATCCACTGACTACTGTTCCCTTTTGGGCTGGCTGTTTGGGCATCCCCAAAAAGACATATTTCGTGCCAATGATCATGGGAAATAAGGAGTCAGATAATACAGCAGCTGGAATAATGCCCGTGACGTACCTGGATTTAATCTCCACCTTGGCGATTGGCAGCGTCATGGTAACAGCACTCCTCATTGCCGGCTGTATTTCTATGGTCTCCCCTGTAAGTTGGTCTGGGCTTACCAAGCTGGCGTCCACCACCGCTTCCCCATCCAAACCGGTATCGTAGAGACAAGCAACCTGTTGGCCATTTACTTCAATCAGTTCAACCACAGGTGGTCTCTCTTGGTCCTGAGTGCCTTTCATCTCCTTGACCGTTTCCTTGCCTTCCTCTGTTAATTCCTCGAGGTTGGTTATGCAATTGGCGTCGTTTGCCTTGCATCTGCAGTCCACAGTATTATGTGTTATCGACTGGCAGTGTGTGCACCCTGTTCCCTTCCTAGGTTTCCGTGTGTCCTTTTTGTTCCTTTCTCCTTCGCCGACCTCAGCCTTGTCTGTGATCACCGATGTAGGAATCACTTTGCATGCTGCGAAGTAAGAACTTTTAGGTTTCGATCTGCAGTCCTTCGTGTTATGAGATGGTACCTTGCAGAATGAACACCACCTCTCAGACCACTGTCGTTTCGCTTGAGAATTCGAGGTGCTCTGGTTTCCCACCTTCACCTTCTCTGAACTCTCCTCTGTGTGCTTTATATAAGGTTCCACTTTTTCTCCTTCCCAGTTTTTAGGTTTCTTTTTCTCTGGTTTCTCCTGACCTTTGGTTTGTGTACTTAGTTCCTCAGTTTCACCATGTACTTCCACGAACCTTTCCGCCAGCTTATTCACAACCTCAATCCGTTCCGCCCCTTGTTCTCCCAAGAAGGTTCTGAGAGGTTTCGACATTTGCTTTCGCATCTGGTCGACCACCATCATCTCTTCGAGACTCTCATAATCCCTCTTGAATTCTGCCAAGTCCATCCATTTCTGGAGATAGGATTTAAGCCTTAAACTGTAGGCGGCGAATAACTCTCCCGGCTCTCGTCTAGACGATCTAAACTTCTTCCTATACGTTTGTGCTGTGATGTCAAAATGTTTCATCAAAGCGGCTTTTAATTCCTGGTAATTATTTTCCTGTCCTGGTGGTAAGCGTGTGTACACCTCAAATCCCGAACCTATTAATCCCTGGGATAATTTAAGAGCCCACCTGCTCCTATCCAGCCCCACAGCGACTGACATTGCTTCAAAGCGAGATGCGTACTGGTCAAAGCGTTCCTTAGACTGATCGTAGACAGCTAAGGGAAACTTCATGGCATGGTAACCATGTCCACTCATGTGGGTTGCACCAGGTGACGAAGAACTTCCTTCCACTCCATCTATTTCTCCCTTAGTTTGTGTCTTGAGTTCTAGCTCTTTCATGCGGTATTCATGTTCTCTGATCTTTGTGGCTTCTTCTGCTTCCAACTGGGCCTTACGATCTTCCCTTTCTGCTTGACGAAATTCTCGCTCTCTTTCCTGTATGTAATCAGTTAAGTCTGAACCAGCCAACCCAATTTCCTCTCCGTTTGCCCTCAGTTCGGCTGTAGTTAGTTTGGGAGTGGCCATAGTTACAGCAGGTAAGTCAGCACGTTGAGTAAAGACACCTCAAGGCAGTAAAGAAGTACTCACTATAAACTTATATTCTACCTAGAACCTATATCATTTATCTATGTCTATTAAATATTATTAATCTACAACACCACACAGTACATCACAACCACTCTCTCATCCACAAGAGGAGATATAGGATAAAGACTTATGTAGACGTGTGACCGTGTGACTAGGTATGTAATGTGTCTTACCACCTATCCACATTCACTCTGTCTGGAACTTTCTCACTGTAAAGTCACCAGCATTAATGAAATGTTTCTACCATAAATGTAATGGCACCATATATCCAATGGACGTCCTTCCATTAAAAGTCATCAATATATACTTCTTTTTTATTCCTATCAGTATGTCCCAACATGCAGGTACTCCGCTATGCCTGTGCCAATATGCAGGTACCCCTCTATGCATATGCCCTTGTTATGCCTTCAGGTCATATGGGTATTATGTATGTACCCCGCTCGCTCCACCAATTATGTCCTGTTATTTTCCCGAGAGGAGGTTGGAATCAACAAGCACATCTTCAAACTTATTGTCTGTTGGGATTATTGACTGACTTTGGTCTACACTCCTCCCTTCTGTCTTCATTTCCATATATCTATTTCTTTCACTCTCTCTGTTATTCCCTCAACACATACTCCGACAACAGTTCCTTTCAACGATAAACAAAAGATTTATTAATAAAAACTATGTCTGGTGTATATATGGATTTTGTAAGCGTAGTTGATAGTGTATTCTATTGTTGGTGCTAGAAAGAACTCTGAATGTCTATCAGCGGTGTTGCTTCTCGCCCATTCATTCTTCAAGATCACAGGACAGCACATCAAACAGGACAGAGCTCACCCTGGATGATCCGTATGCTTGAGTCTGATGATAAATCCGTTATTGAATGAAACAAAACTGTTCACCACTGATTCATTGTACCGTAATAAAAGTCCCGTAAGTTTATGACTGCGCCCGAGTCTGTTTCATGACGGTAAGTATCCAACATCGAAAAAACACCACATCGTCACAGTTCTTCCTATTGTCTTTTATTACTAGCAATGTTTTTACTTGTCTATTCTTTCTTCCCTATGCATACAAGACGTATGTAGTTGTAAGTATCCCTGCTTGCCACAGGTTAACATCTTTTCCTTTTAAGGGTTTTAGTGGTATATTCGTTTGAGCATACAGTGTTCTGTATTTGACTTTACTTTAATCACTTCTTCATCTTAAAACATGTCTATGTTCGGGTTGGTTCTAAGTAAGTACTTTATTTTTCAAGTGTAGTACTCTTCATCTCTTCTCTGCTTTCACTAGGAGATTGGAACCTGTGGAGAAGTATAACAGATCCCGTGATAAGCGTCCGCCCCCTACTACTACCTATGCAAGTGTCCTTCTCCAGCCATAATGACAAGGCTTCCGAAGTAAACACCCGCATAAGACATATGAATTCACCAAAGTCTAAACTATCCACTAATAGAAAGCAATGGTAAATACTATTCACACACATCTATATTCCTATGCTAAAACTATACTCTAATATATTAATACCTTATAATTATCTTTGTCTGAATTGGGGGTACTAATGCACAATAGATACACAAACGTTCGTCCGAACGCCGCACCACCCTTTCCATACTCCCTTGTCTCATGGAAAATCAAGAATCACACTAACTTCCACAAAGTAGTTGCCACTCTTTATAGGTCATTTTTGCCGCATAGTCCTTGACATTGCTTGACACCTCAAGTCAATACTTCATTATCCCCGTTAGTGGAAAATTACTGATCTGAAACTTTTCCGTTATTTTATAAAACCCTCATTGTTTTGTTCCTTCCCTCTGAGTCATATATAGACCGCAATATGCTGTGGAAATTTTCCTCAGTAACCCATCTCTCCTCCTCCTTCTCAGCCCCAACTCTCTCTCCACACACACCTGCCACTATCTGGGTTTTTCAATCCTGTCTTTATCACCTGACCACGATCCTGTCCAATAGTGCTGTCTGCCTTTGTCGCAAACCTATTTGTCCACGCGAAGGTTACCTGTGCTGTCGGTGGGCACTTCCGTGTCTTGACCTATAAACACATGCGCCTGGTCACTCAACCCGACATTTCGTGATGTTTTTAACCCGTAAATTAACCTCGTCATCCTACACTCTCATTGACCTGTGCCGCTGTAATTTCTACGTTAACACTTCAACCCGTCAACATTAGTGGTCATTGACTCCGGTCACACCGTTGTTGATTATTCTTACTGCTTTGTTTGTTAACCCTTCTCCTACCTGGTTAGTCGTCTATCTGGGAATCATTAACTCTCAGTATTCCACGACACTCATGCAGAATGGATCCAGCCGGTGGATATTGTCGAATCTTTGGCGCTAGTCCGATTACATGACCCGGAAGTGAAGCCTGGCTCATCACGTCGATGCCGTCCGTGATGGCGAGAGAGAGGTTACAATCAAATCCTTATGAGAGCAGTGAACAGAGATGAGAGCAGTGAACAGAGATGAGAGCAGTGAACAGAGATGAGAGCAGTGAACAGAGATGACAGCAGTGAACAGAGATGACAGCAGTGAACAGAGATGACAGCAGTGAACAGAGATGAGAGCAGTGAACAGAGTTGAGAGCAGTGAACAGAGATGAGAGCAGTGAACAGAGAGCAGTGAACAGAGATGAGAGCAGTGAACAGAGATGAGAGCAGTGAACAGAGATAAGAGCAGTGAACAGAGATGAGAGCAGTGAACAGAGATGAGAGCAGTGAACAGAGATGAGAGCAGTGAACAGAGATGAGAGCAGTGAACAGTCGTGAGAGCAGTGAACAGAGGTGAGAGCTGTGAACAGAGATGAGAACAGTGAACAGAGATGAGAGCAGTGAACAGAGACGAGAGCAGTGAACAGCGACGAGAGCAGTGAACAGAGATGAGAGCAGTGAACAGAGATGAGAGCAGTGAACAGAGATGAGAGCAGTGAACAGAGATGAGAGCAGTGAACAGAGATGAGAGCAGTGAACAGAGATGAGAGCAGTGAACAGAGATGAGAGCAGTGAACAGAGGTGAGAGCTGTGAACAGAAATGAGAGCAGTGAACAGAGATGAGAGCAGTGAACAGAGATGAGAGCAGTGAACAGAGATGAGAGCAGTGAACTGAGATGAGAGCAGTGAACAGAGATGACAGCAGTGAACAGAGATGAGAGCAGTGAACAGAGTTGAGAGCAGTGAACAGAGATGAGAGCAGTGAACAGAGAGCAGTGAACAGAGATGAGAGCAGTGAACAGAGATGAGAGCAGTGAACAGAGATGAGAGCAGTGAACAGAGATGAGAGCAGTGAACAGAGATGAGAGCAGTGAACAGAGATGAGAGCAGTGAACAGAGATGAGAGCAGTGAACAGAGGTGAGAGCAGTGAACAGAGGTGAGAGCTGTGAACAGAGATGAGAGCAGTGAACAGAGATGAGAGCAGTGAACAGAGACGAGAGCAGTGAACAGAGACGAGAGCAGTGAACAGAGACGAGATCAGTGAACAGAGATGAGTGAACAGAGATGAGAGCAGTGAACAGAGATGAGAGCAGTGAACAGAGATGAGAGCAGTGAACAGAGATGAGAGCAGTGAACAGAGAAGCTTTGAAATTCCTGGGAACGCTTGCAGTGACGCCGATAGCTAGCGGAGGGAATGAGGCGTCAATAGCCATAATATTACGTAAAATGACATAACGTAATACAAAATAACGTAACATAACATAACATAACATAACATGACATAACATACCTACTTACCTCCCTACCAACGAAAGTACATAAACTACCAACCTACTGACTTTCATAACTGCATACCCACATACGTTAAAAACGCCTATATAGCTAAAATCTACCTGTCTGCCCACATAAGTACCTGCCTACCCATCTGCCCACACAAGTACCTGCCTACCCATCTGCTTACATAAGTACCTGCATACCTATATATAAACCTGCCTATCTGCCTACATAAGTACTCGCCTATCCTACCTAAAAACCTGCCTACCTGCTTATATATCATACGTACCCACCTAACTACACACAAACCTACCTATCTGCCTAGGCAAGTATCTAACTACCCACCTGCGTATGTGTCTGTTTAATAGCGAGCTTGAATACCATATATCTATCACTTGATGTTATATTTCTCTACAATCGAGTAGAATTCGCGCACACCTCAACAGCTGCACACAGGAACAAACTGGAGTCACACGCCAGCCGAAGTGTCTCAGGAGCTCAATGAACGTAGCCACTCCACCAAGACGAGTACTTATTGCGAGAGGTGCTGCTCACACTTCTAGCTATCATGTTGTGTCGCTATTTACACACTCGTGTTTGTGGGAATTTGGTTCACACACGCACACCTATACACACGCACACAACTCCAGCGATAATTTGTACTTTTGCCAAATCAGCGAACACTCACTTTACTAACACACAAGTAGTGGAGAAATGGAGCGACAAAATCAGTAGGGCAAAACGCAATAGTTTTACGTATACATTACATACTTATAGGCTTATAGGTTTCTGTGTGTAGTTTGTGAATATCCCACGTCCTTTATCTAGTCTTCGTGTGTTTTTCTTATCTCTTCTTTTGTATAGTGTGTGTGTGTGTGTGCACATTTATTACCACGTTATGTGTACATTCTGCGTGCATTTTATATATCTATATTGGATATGATCTATTATTATACATATCATACTACATAGGTAGCGACAGACAAGCATAAAAACAGACATAGAGATGACTGAAAATTATATACAACAGAGATAGAGACAGACAGACATACACGGATATACAAGGGAGACAGACTAATAGACATACAGAGATATACAACTGAGATAGAGACAGACAGACAAACATAAACACAGACATGAACAAATGCACGCACGCACGCATGCACACACACACACACACACACACACACACACACACACACACACACACACACACACACACACACACACACACATATATATACAACAGAGATAGAGACAGACAAACATAAACGCAGATGCAAACAATAGCAGAGATAGACAGACGTGCAGACAACATACTGTGGCCGAGATAAACAGACAGGAGTGCAGATAACATACTGTGACCGAGACAATACCCTTCTATCCAAACAGAAGATCACAACTGGCGATATATTATCCTTGGGCACTGGTACAGTTCACGCAGGGCTGTGAACTCTGGACGATCGAAAACAAGCACACAATCCCGCGAGACTCTGTGTGGTCTTAGACTGGACAATCAGTAAACAAGCACACAATCCCGCGAGACTTGGCATGGTCTTAGACTGGACAATCAGTAAACAAGCACACAATCCCGCGAGACTTGGCATGGTCTTAGACTGGACAATCAGTAAACAAGCACACAGTCCCGCGAGACTCTGTGTGGTCTTAGACTGGACAATCAGTAAACACACAATTCTACGAGACTCTGTGTGGTCTTAGACTGGACAATCAGTAAACACACAATCCTACGAGACTCTGTGTGGTCTTAGACTGGACAATCAGTAAACAAGCACACAATCCCGCGAGACTCGGTGTGGTCTTAGACTGGACAATCAGTAAACAAGCACACAATCCCGCGAGACTCTGTGTGGTCTTAGACTGGACAATCAGTAAACAAGCACACAATCCCGCGAGACTCTGTGTGGTCTTAGACTGGACAATCAGTAAACAAGCACACAATCCCGCGAGACTCGGTGTGGTCTTAGACTGGACAATCAGTAAACAAGCACACAATCCTACGAGACTTGGTGTGGTCTTAGACTGGACAATCAGTAAACAAGCACACAATCCTACGAGACTCGGTGTGGTCTTAGACTGGACAATCAGTAAACAAGCACACAATCCCGCGAGACTTGGTGTGGTCTTAAACTGGACAATCAGTAAACAAGCACACAATCCCGCGAGACTCGGTGTGGTCTTAGACTGGACAATCAGTAAACAAGCACACAATCCCGCGAGACTCTGTGTGGTCTTAGACTGGACAATCAGTAAACAAGCACACAATCCCGCGAGACTTGGTGTGGTCTTAGACTGGACAATCAGTAAACAAGCACACAATCCCGCGAGACTTGGTGTGGTCTTAAACTGGACAATCAGTAAACAAGCACACAATCCCGCGAGACTTGGTGTGGTCTTAGACTGGACAATCAGTAAACAAGCACACAATCCCGCGAGACTTGGTGTGGTCTTAAACTGGACAATCAGTAAACAAGCACACAATCCCGCGAGACTTGGCATGGTCTTAGACTGGACAATCAGTAAACAAGCACACAATCCCGCGAGACTTGGTGTGGTCTTAAACTGGACAATCAGTAAACAAGCACACAATCCCGCGAGACTTGGCATGGTCTTAGACTGGACAATCAGTAAACAAGCACACAATCCCGCGAGACTTGGTGTGGTCTTAGACTGGACAATCAGTAAACACACAATCCTACGAGACTTGGTGTGGTCTTAGACTGGACAATCAGTAAACACACAATATTACGAGACTCTGTGTGGTCTCAGACAAGACTGGTAATTCATTGGACAACCAAAACGGGTAATGCAAGCGTTTTGATGGAGGATAAAACAACAAACACCAGAAGAAGACAGATATTTGTTGACACGTTATGAGCAGAGAACTGGAAAGATTAGTGGCAAGAGAGAAAGAGGAAGCCAGCCAGGGAAGATGCTGGACAGCCTTGTGTCGTGGCACGGTAGGGAGTCAGTGCATGAACTGACACCTGCTGTGGAGATCATCAGATGTGGAGAAGCGTGATCACCCACGCGAGTCGGCCAGGCACTCGATGATATACCACGATACACATGAGTGTGAGTGTGTGTGTGCGTTCCATAACTGTGTGTGTGTTTGTACTGTGGCGAAGTGGTCAAGCCGTTTGACTTGTCGTGGGTTCGATTCCGGGCGGCGTCCTTCGGTTTACGAGTTAAATGTTTCGGAGACTCCTGTGGGTCGTCGCTAGAGCTACGGAGTTCGTGCTTTGTGCGACACTTTGACCGAGCCATATGGGATAAAAACCGGTGCAATGAAGTCGATCCTGTCGACTTTTAAGCGACCTTTTTTTGGGTACCTGGATGGGTCTGTTGTGTATGAATGTTTGTGTAAATCTCTATCCTGCTTGTATTTCTCTCACGGTTGTGCATGCATGTGTAGATTAAAAAAAAAAAAAGTCGCTTAAAAGTCGACTTCATTGCACCGGGTTTTTATCCCATATGGCCCAGTCTCTTTCCGCAATGCGGAAAGCGTCACACAGAGCACGAAATCCATAGCTCGAGCGACGACCCTCAGGAGTCTCCGAAAAAATGCACTCGTGAACCAAAGGATGCAGCCCAGAATCGAACCCACAATCTTTGGAGCCCGCGGCAGACGGCTTGGCCACGGAGACTGTGTGTAGATACAAGTGTGTGTGTGTGTGTGTATGAGTTTGTGTCTGGATGGGTCTGTTGTGTATATATTTGTGTGAATCTCTAGCCTACTATCTGCGTTTCTGTGGATATATATCCTGCCTGTGTTTGTGTGTGTAGATACATTTATGTTTCACAACCACACTGCATATATGCTCAGTGTTCATCAGACTGTTTCCCGGTGTATGAACTAAACACACACAAGAGGGAATGTATCACGGCAGTGTGCAGAATGGGTGGATGGAAGAGCCGAATCCTCCCTGTCAGGGTTTGTTTGTCCAGCACGGTTCCAGCTGGCAAACCTCTCCTGGCTCCCTCAGCTGTTCTCTCTGGAGACAAGTGACAGCCATTTCAAGAGACACAGTAGCCCCGTCAGCTGTAGTTTAGTCTAGTCGACGGATCAACATCTCGGCACACGAGTGTAATCCATAAGTGCTCCGTTCTACTCCTAACTCAAGCTGAGTCTGGAGAATCTCAACTTAGTGCACGAACTCTGTAGCACCAGCGAGGGCCCTGAAATACTTTGGGTAGATTTTCAACTCAAAATTTTGCCCGGGCAGCGCCGTTAGTGAGATCGGACGCCCGTGTGTATTGTTGCGCACATAAAAAGTCCCTTGGCAGTTGGAAATCGAGCTGTAGTACACTGAACATTCTCCCTGGAGACAAGTGACAGCCATGCCATGAGACACAGTGGTCCCGTGAGCTGTAGTACACTGAACATTCTCCCTGGAGACAAGGGACAGCCATGTCATGAGACACAGTGGTCCCGTGAGCTGTAGTACACTGAACATTCTCCCTGGAGACAAGGGACAGCCATGTCATGAGACACAGTGGTCCCGTGAGCTGTAGTACACTGAACATTCTCCCTGGAGACAAGTGACAGCCATGTCATGAGACACAGTGGTCCCGTGAGCTGTATAATACTGAACATTCTCCCTGGAGACAAGGGACAGCCATGTCATGAGACACAATGGTCTCATGAGCTGTAGTACACTGAACATTCTCCCTGGAGACAAGGGACAGCCATGTCATGAGACACAGTGGTCCCGTGAGCTGTAGTACACTGAACATTCTCCCTGGAGACAAGTGACAGCCATGTCATGAGACACAGTGGTCCCGTGAGCTGTATAACACTGAACATTCTCCCTGGAGACAAGAGACAGCCCTGTCATGAGACACAGTGGTCCCGTGAGCTGTAGTACACTGAACAATCTCCTTGGAGACAAGGGACAGCCATGTCGTGAGACACAGTGGTCCCGTGAGCTGTATAACACTGAACATTCTCCCTGGAGACAAGGGACAGCCATGTCATGAGACACAGTGGTCCCGTGAGCTGTAGTACACTGAACAATCTCCTTGGAGACAAGGGACAGCCATGTCATGAGACACAATGGTCTCATGAACTGTAGTACAATGAACATTCTCCCTGGAGACAAGGAACAGCCATGTCATGAGACACAGTGGTCCCGTAAGCTGTGTAAGCTGTAGTGCACTGAACATTCTCCCTGGAGACAAGGGACAGCCATGTCATGAGACACAGTGGTCCCGTGAGCTGTAGTACACTGAAGATTCTCCCTGGAGACAAGGGACAGCCATGTCATGAGACACAGTGGTCCCGTGAGCTGTAGTACACTGAACATTCTCCCTGGAGACAAGTGACAGCCATGTCATGAGACACAGTGGTCCCGTGAGCTGTAGTACACTGAACATTCTCCCTGGAGACAAGGGACAGCCATGTCATGAGACACAGTAGTCCTGTGAGCTGTAGTACACTGAACATTCTCCCTGGAGACAAGGGACAGCCATGTCATGAGACACAGTAGTCCTGTGAGCTGTAGTACACTGAACATTCTCCCTGGAGACAAGGGACAGCCATGTCATGAGACACAGTGGTCCCGTAAGCTGTAGTACACTGAACATTCTCCCTGGAGACAAGTGACAGCCATGTCATGAGACACAGTGGTCCCGTGAGCTGTATAACACTGAACATTCTCCCTGGAGACAAGTGACAGTCATGTCATGAGACACAGTGGTCCCGTAAGCTGTAGTACACTGAACATTCTCCCTGGAGACAAGTGACAGCCATGTCATGAGACACAGTGGTCCCATGAGCTGTATAACACTGAACATTCTCCCTGGAGACAAGTGACAGTCATGTCATGAGACACAGTGGTCCCATGAGCTGTAGTACACTGAACATTCTCCCTGGAGACAAGGGACAGCCATGTCATGAGACACAGTGGTCCCGTGAGCTGTAGTACACTGAACATTCTCCCTGGAGACAAGTGACAGCCATGTCATGAGACACAGTGGTCCAGTGAGCTGTAGTACACTGAACATTCTCCCTGGAGACAAGTGACAGCCATGTCATGAGACACAGTGGTCCCGTGAGCTGTATAATACTGAACATTCTCCCTGGAGACAAGGGACAGCCATGTCATGAGACACAATGGTCTCATGAGCTGTAGTACACTGAACATTCTCCCTGGAGACAAGGGACAGCCATGTCATGAGACACAGTGGTCCCGTGAGCTGTAGTACACTGAACATTCTCCCTGGAGACAAGTGACAGCCATGTCATGAGACACAGTGGTCCCGTGAGCTGTATAACACTGAACATTCTCCCTGGAGACAAGAGACAGCCATGTCATGAGACACAGTGGTCCCGTGAGCTGTATAACACTGAACATTCTCCCTGGAGACAAGGGACAGCCATGTCATGAGACACAGTGGTCCCGTGAGCTGTAGTACACTGAGCAATCTCCTTGGAGACAAGGGACAGCCATGTCATGAGACACAATGGTCTCATGAACTGTAGTACAATGAACATTCTCCCTGGAGACAAGTGACAGCCATGTCATGAGACACAGTGGTCCCATGAGCTGTATAACACTGAACATTCTCCCTGGAGACAAGTGACAGTCATGTCATGAGACACAGTGGTCCCGTGAGCTGTAGTACAACGAACATTCTCCCTGGAGACAAGGGACAGCCATGTCATGAGACACAGTGGTCCCGTGAGCTGTAGTACACTGAACATTCTCCCTGGAGACAAGTGACAGCCATGTCATGAGACACAGTGGTCCCGTGAGCTGTAGTACACTGAACATTCTCCCTGGAGACAAGTGACAGCCATGTCATGAGACACAGTGGTCCCGTGAGCTGTATAATACTGAACATTCTCCCTGGAGACAAGGGACAGCCATGTCATGAGACACAATGGTCTCATGAGCTGTAGTACACTGAACATTCTCCCTGGAGACAAGTGACAGCCATGTCATGAGACACAGTGGTCCCGTGAGCTGTAGTACACTGAACATTCTCCCTGGAGACATGTGACAGCCATGTCATGAGACACAGTGGTCCCGTGAGCTGTATAACACTGAACATTCTCCCTGGAGACAAGAGACAGCCCTGTCATGAGACACAGTGGTCCCGTGAGCTGTATAACACTGAACATTCTCCCTGGAGACAAGGGACAGCCATGTCATGAGACACAGTGGTCCCGTAAGCTGTAGTACACTGAATATTCTCCCTGGAGACAAGTGACAGCCATGTCATGAGACACAGTGGTCCTGTGAGCTGTAGTACACTGAACATTCTCCCTGGAGACAAGTGACAGCCATGTCATGAGACACAGTGGTCCCGTGAGCTGTAGTACACTGAACATTCTCCCTGGAGACAAGGGACAGCCATGTCATGAGGCACAGTAGTCCTGTGAGCTGTAGTACACTGAACATTCTCCCTGGAGACAAGGGACAGCCATGTCATGAGACACAGTAGTCCTGTGAGCTGTAGTACACTGAACATTCTCCCTGGAGACAAGGGACAGCCATGTCATGAGACACAGTAGTCCTGTGAGCTGTAGTACACTGAACATTCTCCCTGGAGACAAGGGACAGCCATGTCATGAGACACAGTGGTCCCGTAAGCTGTAGTACACTGAACATTCTCCCTGGAGACAAGTGACAGCCATGTCATGAGACACAGTGGTCCCATGAGCTGTATAACACTGAACATTCTCCCTGGAGACAAGTGACAGTCATGTCATGAGACACAGTGGTCCCGTAAGCTGTAGTACACTGAACATTCTCCCTGGAGACAAGGGACAGCCATGTCATGAGACACAGTGGTCCCGTGAGCTGTATAACACTGAACATTCTCCCTGGAGACAAGTGACAGTCATGTCATGAGACACAGTGGTCCCGTGAGCTGTAGTACACTGAACATTCTCCCTGGAGACAAGTGACAGCCATGTCATGAGACACAGTGGTCCCGTGAGCTGTATAACACTGAACATTCTCCCTGGAGACAAGTGACAGTCATGTCATAAGACACAGTGGTCCCGTAAGCTGTAGTACACTGAACATTCTCCCTGGAGACAAGGGACAGCCATGTCATGAGACACAGTGGTCCCATGAGCTGTATAACACTGAACATTCTCCCTGGAGACAAGTGACAGTCATGTCATGAGACACAGTGGTCCCGTGAGCTGTAGTACACTGAACATTCTCCCTGGAGACAAGGGACAGCCATGTCATGAGACAGTGGTCCCGTGAGCTGTAGTACACTGAACATTCTCCCTGGTGACAAGTGACAGCCATGTCATGAGACACAGTGGTCCCATGAGCTGTATAACACTGAACATTCTCCCTGGAGACAAGTGACAGTCATGTCATGAGACACAGTGGTCCCGTAAGCTGTAGTACACTGAACATTCTCCCTGGAGACAAGTGACAGCCATGTCATGAGACACAGTGGTCCTGTGAGCTGTAGTACACTGAACATTCTCCCTGGAGACAAGTGACAGCCATGTCATGAGACACAGTGGTCCCGTGAGCTGTAGTACACTGAACATTCTCCCTGGAGACAAGAGACAGCCATGTCACAAGGGACAGTAAGTGCTGGGGCCCATACAGGGGAACAAAGAATAGTAACACTGTTGCCTACCATGCACGTCGTAAGAGGCGACTAAGGAGGCTATGGTTCCGTCGCTCTGCTACTGAGTGAGTGTGTGGCGCAACACTGTGAGCTGTGAATTTCGCGTGGAATGCTTTTGCATCTGTCCGCGGTTGTTTTTCGTGTGAACTGCATGTTCAGAACGATGATGGCCGGCTGTTGCTGGATTAACTGGTTTGCCTTTTCGGTTCACAAGTGCATTTTTCAGGAGACTCCTGGGAGTCGTCGCTGTAGCTACGGAGTTCGTGCTTTGTGCGGCACTTTCGGTGGGTCGCCCTGCAGAAAGAGACAGAGCCATATGGGATAAACCCCGGTCAATGAAGTCTTTCTGGTAACTGCCATTTTTATTGACGATGAACTGTATTTTTCGTGGAGGACTTTGTGTTGGCATTCTGGCGGCAGCATTATGCACTGTATACCTGTGCGGGCTGTTGGCTTGCCGACACTCCTGTCTATTCCATTGTTCACATGGGGCAGTGAGGAGCATTTTGTGATATTCACTGGCACAGGAATGGAGCAATATGGGGACGCACCGTTGCCGTGAAGTTGGAACCGCGACTAACTAGCTAACCAAGACTGAACTGGGACAGCTGTGCCAGCAAGCCAATAGGCTAACCAAATTCACCACATAGTTCACAATCAACACAACACACAGTTCACAATCACAACACAACACACAGGTCACAGATCATCAAGCACATATATTTGTACATCTCAACAACAAACGGTAGATCCTGTATGACAAAACAAATATGACCACACATTGTGATCGCATTAACATATTGCAAACTGCCACCCTACATGTGTGTGAATGGTCGGGCCACGCACGGAAGCAGGTCACTGAATGCTTGGATGATTGGCATACATGTCATGTGATGTGTGACCACTGCTGGCGAGACTATTATCTGCATGCTAATCTGTAGAGACGCCTGTGCATACAGTCTGTGGGCAGATGTGATGTGTGACCACTGCTGGCGAGACTATTATCTTCATGCTAATCTGTAGAGACGCCTGTGCATACAGTCTGTGGGCAGATGTAGCCAGGCCTGTGGTCACTGGTGTGAGACTAGATCCATCAGCTGTTACAAAGGCTAGAAGATGACACTGTCATTCTACTGTCTAGCCATGCTCTATGGCTGTCAGCTGTACTGCAGACATATCACGGTGTACTGACCATACACATGTGGGTGTACACTTACGACGGCGTATTGTAGACATAAGATGGTGTATTGTAGACATATACATGGTTGTAGTGCAGACACATTTGAGTGTAGTACAGATATAAGTGGATGTAGTGTAGACACAAGTGTGGGTGTGCTGTACGTGGGTGTAGTGTAGACACATACATGGGTGTAGTGTAGGCATGTGTTGTAGAACAGACATATACGAGAGTGTATTTGTTGTGATGGTTTCCTATACAGGCAACAATATTACATACACAACAATGAGACAGTAGTCACATGCTGTTACAACAGTGACACAGAAGTCACATGTTGTTTGTAACCTTTGAACTAAAGAGAAAACTAATAAATAATATAAATTCAATGATACATGCATGGAAACACACACAAATAACTCGCTAACAGTCATATGTGATAATACTTCAAATGACAACAGACACACACTCATGATGGTGGACTCAAGACAGACAATGGGAGCAAATGACAGACTAGATAACGTGCCAGCCTCTGACAACGCTGAGTTCACATAATGACATTACAATGTGCATATTCATATTAGACAAACATATTGTTTGACTATGTGGCAAGGAATAACATATAAATTGCATATAAAGTAAATTTCTCATTGACCACCATGAAATGTCTTCATCCTCTACCCTGACATGTTGAGATATCCTGAATCTTATTCTCTCTCTGCGTCAAATCTGAGGAATCGATGAACCTTATGGTCCTATTTAGTTCCTGTCTTTTGTCTGTTTGGTGGTGGAAGTAATCATGTTGTGCCTGTTTACAGCAGAGCTGTGATATTTGTGCCTTTAGCCGACACATCCAACTTCCCTTCAGCATTTGTTGACTGTTGCTCATCAAGTTACAAGTTACTGTCTAGTACAGTTGTTGCTCATCAAGTTACAAGTTACTGTCTGTCTAGTTCAGTTGTTGCTCATCATGTTACAAGTTACTGTCTGTCTAGTTCAGTTGTTGCTCATCAAGTTACAAGTTACTGTCTATCTAGTTCAGTTGTTGCTCATCAAGTTACAAGTTACTGTCTATCTAGTTCAGTTGTTGCTCATCAAGTTACAGGTTACTGTCTATCTAGTTCAGTTGTTGTCATCAAGTTACAGGTTACTGTCTATCTAGTTCAGTTGTTGCTCATCAAGTTACAGGTTACTGTCTATCTAGTTCAGTTGTTGCTCATCAAGTTACAGGTTACTGTTTATCTAGTTCAGTTGTTGCTCATCAAGTTACAGGTTACTGTCTATCTAGTTCAGTTGTTGTCATCAAGTTACAAGCTACTGTCTATCTAATTCAGTTGTTGCTCATCAAGTTACAAGTTACTGTCTATCTAGTTCAGTTGTTGCTCATCAAGTTACAGGTTACTGTCTATCTAGTTCAGTTGTTGTCATCAAGTTACAGGTTACTGTCTATCTAGTCGTTGTGCTTATCAAGTTACAGTTACTGCTATCTAGTCAGTTGTTGCTCATCAAGTTACAGGTTACTGTCTATCTAGTTCAGTTGTTGCTCATCAAGTTACAGGTTACTGTCTATCTAGTTCAGTTGTTGCTCATCAAGTTACAGGTTACTGTCTATCTAGTTCAGTTGTTGTCATCAAGTTACAAGTTACTGTCTAGTTCAGTTGTTGCTCATCAAGTTACAAGTTACTGTCTATCTAGTTCAGTTGTTGTCATCAAGTTACAAGTTACTGTCTAGTACAGTTGTGCTCATCAAGTACAGTTACTGTCTGTCTAGTTCAGTGTTGCTAATCAAAGTACAAGTTACTGTCTATCTAGTTCAGTGTTGTCATCAAGTACAGTTACGTCTGTCTAGTTCAGTGTTGCTCATCAAGTTACAAGTTACTGTCTATCTAGTTCAGTTGTTGCTCATCAAGTTACAGGTTACTGTCTATCTAGTTCAGTTGTTGCTCATCAAGTTACAAGTGACTGACTATCTAGTTCAGTTGTTTCTCATCAAGTTACAGGTTACTGTCTATCTAGTTCAGTTGTTGTCATCAAGTTACAAGTTACTGTCTAGTTCAGTTGTTGCTCATCAAGTTACAAGTTACTGTCTATCTAGTTCAGTTGTTTTCATCAAGTTACAAGTTACTGTGTAGTACAGTTGTTGCTCATCAAGTTACAAGTTACTGTCTGTCTAGTTCAGTTGTTGCTAATCAAAGTACAAGTTACTGTCTATCTAGTTCAGTTGTTGCTCATCAAGTTACAAGTTACTGTCAGGTTCAGTTGTTGCTCATCAAGTTACAAGTTACTGTCTATCTAATTCAGTTGTTGCTCATCAAGTTACAAGTTACTGTCTATCTAGTTCAGTTGTTGTCATCAAGTTACAAGTTACTATCTATCTAGTTCAGTTGTTGCTCATCAAGTTACAAGTTACTGTCTATCTAGTTCAGTTGTTGTCATCAAGTTACAGGTTACTGTTTATCTAGTTCAGTTGTTGCTCATCAAGTTACAGGTTACTGTCTATCTAGTTCAGTTGTTGTCATCAAGTTACAAGCTACTATCTATCTAATTCAGTTGTTGCTCATCAAGTTACAAGTTACTGTCTATCTAGTTCAGTTGTTGCTCATCAAGTTACAGGTTACTGTCTATCTAGTTCAGTTGTTGTCATCAAGTTACAGGTTACTGTCTATCTAGTTCAGTTATCTAGTTCAGTTGTTGCTCATCAAGTTACAGGTTACTGTCTATCTAGTTCAGTTGTTGCTCATCAAGTTACAAGTGACTGACTATCTAGTTGTTGTTTCTCATCAAGTTACAGGTTACTGTCTATCTAGTTCAGTTGTTGTCATCAAGTTACAAGTTACTGTCTAGTTCAGTTGTTGCTCATCAAGTTACAAGTTACTGTCTATCTAGTTCAATTGTTTTCATCAAGTTACAAGTTACTGTCTAGTACAGTTGTTGCTCATCAAGTTACAAGTTACTGTCTGTCTAGTTCAGTTGTTGCTAATCAAAGTACAAGTTACTGTCTATCTAGTTCAGTTGTTACTCATCAAGTTACAAGTTACTGTCTAGTTCAGTTGTTGCTCATCAAGTTACAAGTTACTGTCTATCTAATTCAGTTGTTGCTCATCAAGTTACAAGTTACTGTCTATCTAGTTCAGTTGTTGTCATCAAGTTACAAGTTACTGTCTATCTAGTTCAGTTGTTGCTCATCAAGTTACAAGTTACTGTCTATCTAATTCAGTTGTTGCTCATCAAGTTACAAGTTACTGTCTATCTAGTTCAGTTGTTATCATCAAGTTACAAGCTACTATCTATCTAGTTCAGTTGTTGCTCATCAAGTTACAAGTTACTGTCTATCTAATTCAGTTGTTTCTCATCAAGTTACAAGTTACTGACTATCTAGTTCAGTTGTTTCTCATCAAGTTACAAGTTACTGTCTATCTAGTTCAGTTGTTGTCATCAAGTTACAAGCTACTATCTATCTAGTTCAGTTGTTGCTCATTAAGTTACAAGTTACTGTCTATCTAGTTCAGTTGTTGTCATCAAGTTACAAGCTACTATCTATCTAGTTCAGTTGTTGCTCATCAAGTTACAAGTTACTGTCTATCTAGTTCAGTTGTTTTCATCAAGTTACAAGTTACTGTGTAGTACAGTTGTTGCTCATCAAGTTACAAGTGACTGACTATCTAGTTCAGTTGTTTTTCATCAAGTTATGTTTGTAACAACATTAGCACACCTTTAATTGTGAAACCGATGGTAGACCAACAACTACTGGGGATTTATTCTTCAGACTCCCTCTGCAGTAGCATGGAGACAATCACATTTTACACAATAAAAATACCAAGAATTCAGGAAAGTTATCAGTGAAATGACAACTGATGGAGTTGGCAATAGTATATCAGAAATGCAAGACACATTACCTCACCACGTTAGGACAGAAGAGGTCAGACATAACAGGAATATACCTCACCAAGTTAGGGCAGAAGAGGTCAGACATAACATGAATATACCTCACCAAGTTAGGGCAGAAGAGGTCAGACATAACATGTATTGTCCCAACCGCCACTCCTGAAGCAATCGTGTGGCAAACTACACAATGTGTTGAGCGGAGTATCAATATATGTACACATTTTGTTCTAAGTCAATAAACTTCTTACAAGTGTTATTTAAAATTTTTTTAAAGTAATATAATAAACTATGCACAATGAAGAAAAGTGGCTGGAGAAAAAAAAAAAAAAATATGCATTGTTTGAATCACGGAACTGTTGTGAACATACAGTCTAGGGAGAACATGACCCCTGGTGTGTGTTATCACACCTGACAGAGATTCTTGGTGGTGTTAAAGAGATACTGGGTGTTGTTACATCTGACAGAGATACTGGGTGTTGTTAAAGAGATACTGGGTGTTGTCACAGCTGACAGAGATACTGGGTGTTGTTAAAGAGATACTGGGTGTTGTCACAGCTGACAGAGATACTGGGTGTTGTTAAAGAGATACTGGGTGTTGTTACAGCTGACAGAGATACTGGGTGTTGTTAAAGAGATACTGGGTGTTGTCACAGCTGACAGAGATACTGGGTGTTGTCACAGCTGACAGAGATACTGGGTGTTGTCACAGATGACAGAGATACTGGGTGTTGTCACAGCTGACAGAGTAAATTTGAATCATGTTCATCTGATGTCTTCTACCGGCTCTTGTGTTGTCAGTAATGTTCAGAACTTGAATCATGTTCATTTGATGTCTTTCACAGACTCATGAGTTGTCAGTGATGTTCAGAACTTGAATCATGTTCATTTGATATCTTCCACTGGCCTATGTTGTCAGTGATGATCAAAACTTTAATTATGTTCATATGATATCTTTCACTGACTCATGAGTTGTCAGTGATGTTCAGAACTTCAATCATGTTTATCTGATGTCTTCCACTGACTTATGAGTTAGTGATGTTTAGAACTTCAATCATGTTCATTTGATGTCTTCCACTGACTCATGCTTTGTCAGTGATGTTCTGAATTTCAATCATGTTCATTTGATGTCTTCCACTGACTCATGAGTTGTCAGTGATGTTCAAAACTTGAACATTTACCCCACTGGCTCTTGGAAGGCCAGAAACATGTCAACCTGCAGGCTACAGACTGGCCAGACTGCATGCAGTTATGTTATAGCCATGGCATGGATATCAATCAATACATGGACTCATCAATAGTACTAGTGACTGGAGGTTGCGAAGGAACATGATAGCCATGCCTGTTGGAAAATCACTTGACAAAGAGGCGTTTGTAATGTGTCATGGAAAATAGCTTATATATATATGGCATGCCTGCTGTATACTCATTTGATACTTGTTCTATTTCATCTCATGAGAACAACATTCTATTCATCGCATGCCATACTGACTGCCTAACTGTATACTCATTTGATACTTGTTCTATTTCATCTCATGAGAACAACATTCTATTCATCGCATGCCATACTGACTGCCTAACTGTATACTCATTTGATACTTGTTCTATTTCATCTCATGAGAACAACATTCTATTCATCGCATGCCATACTGACTGCCTAACTGTATACTCATTTGATACTTGTTCTATTTCATCTCATGAGAACAACATTCTATTCATTGCATGCCATACTGACTGCCTAACTGTATACTCATTTGATACTTGTTCTATTTCATCTCATGAGAACAACATTCTATTCATTGCATGCCATACTGACTGCCTAACTGTATACTCATTTGATACTTGTTCTATTTCATCTCATGAGAACAACATTCTATTCATTGCATGCCATACTGACTGCCTAACTGTATACTCATTTGATACTTGTTCTATTTCATCTCATGAGAACAACATTCTATTCATCGCATGCCATACCGACTGCCTAACTGTATACTCATTTGATACTTGTTCTATTTCATCTCATGAGAACAACATTCTATTCATCGCATGCCATACTGACTGCCTAACTGTATACTCATTTGATACTTGTTCTATTTCATCTCATGAGAACAACATTCTATTCATCGCATGCCATACTGACTGCCTAACTGTATACTCATTTGATACTTGTTCTATTTCATCTCATGAGAACAACATTCTATTCATTGCATGCCATACTGACTGCCTAACTGTATACTCATTTGATACTTGTTCTATTTCATCTGGTGAGAACAACATTCTATTCATCGCATGCCATACTGACTGCCTAACTGTATACTCATTTGATACTTGTTCTATTCATCTGGTGAGAACAACATTCTATTCATCGCATGCCATACTGACTGCCTAACTGTATACTCATTTGATACTTGTTCTATTTCATCTCATGAGAACAACATTCTATTCATCGCATGCCATACTGACTGCCTAACTGTATACTCATTTGATACTTGTTCTATTTCATCTCATGAGAACAACATTCTATTCATTGCATGCCATACTGACTGCCTAACTGTATACTCATTTGATACTTGTTCTATTTCATCTCATGAGAACAACATTCTATTCATCGCATGCCATACTGACTGCCTAACTGTATACTCATTTGATACTTGTTCTATTTCATCTGGTGAGAACAACATTCTATTCATCGCATGCCATACTGACTGCCTAACTGTATACTCATTTGATACTTGTTCTATTTCATCTGGTGAGAACAACATTCTATTCATCGCATGCCATACTGACTGCCTAACTGTATACTCATTTGATACTTGTTTCTATTTCATCTGGTGAGAACAACATTCTATTCATCGCATGCCATACTGACTGCCTAACTGTATACTCATTTGATACTTGTTCTATTTCATCTGGTGAGAACAACATTCTATTCATCGCATGCCATACTGACTGCCTAACTGTATACTCATTTGATACTTGTTCTATTTCATCTGGTGAGAACAACATTCTATTCATCGCATGCCATACTGACTGCCTAACTGTATACTCATTTGATACTTGTTCTATTTCATCTGGTGAGAACAACATTCTATTCATCGCATGCCATACTGACTGCCTAACTGTATACTCATTTGATACTTGTTCTATTTCATCTGGTGAGAACAACATTCTATTCATCGCATGCCATACTGACTGCCTAACTGTATACTCATTTGATACTTGTTCTATTTCATCTGGTGAGAACAACATTCTATTCATCGCATGCCATACTGACTGCCTAACTGTATACTCATTTGATACTTGTTCTATTTCATCTGGTGAGAACAACATTCTATTCATCGCATGCCATACTGACTGCCTAACTGTATACTCATTTGATACTTGTTCTATTTCATCTGGTGAGAACAACATTCTATTCATCGCATGCCATACTGACTGCCTAACTGTATACTCATTTGATACTTGTTCTATTTCATCTGGTGAGAACAACATTCTATTCATCGCATGCCATACTGACTGCCTAACTGTATACTCATTTGATACTTGTTCTATTTCATCTGGTGAGAACAACATTCTATTCATCGCATGCCATACTGACTGCCTAACTGTATACTCATTTGATACTTGTTCTATTTCATCTGGTGAGAACAACATTCTATTCATCGCATGCCATACTGACTGCCTAACTGTATACTCATTTGATACTTGTTCTATTTCATCTGGTGAGAACAACATTCTATTCATCGCATGCCATACTGACTGCCTAACTGTATACTCATTTGATACTTGTTCTATTTCATCTCATGAGAACAACATTCTATTCATCGCATGCCATACTGACTGCCTAACTGTATACTCATTTGATACTTGTTCTATTTCATCTCATGAGAACAACATTCTATTCATTGCATGCCATACTGACTGCCTAACTGTATACTCATTTGATACTTGTTCTATTTCATCTCATGAGAACAACATTCTATTCATCGCATGCCATACTGACTGCCTAACTGTATACTCATTTGATACTTGTTCTATTTCATCTCATGAGAACAACATTCTATTCATCGCATGCCATACTGACTGCCTCATTCTATTCCTATGTATTTGTGTAAAGCCAACCTGATGGTACGTACACAGATGCCAAATGTCATCCCACAAGATGTCTATTCAACAACGTAAGCCACCATACAGGACTTGAGTTTTATGTTTTCTTCAACATACAACTAATATCCCAACCATGAACAAGACTGTCGGACTTCATGGACAAGTGGAGGCAGGATATCGCTGATTGAAGGCCAGGTGTTACAACAATTGTGCACTTATGTCAAGGTGGAACATTTTACAAGTATCATAAAGCAAACGTGAAAGAGTGAAACAGTCTCAAACATAAAACTCAAGGCAGCAACAAAGTCTTGGTCTCACTCCAGACTAGTGGGAAAATCACCTGGCAGGCAGAGAGGAGAATCATACCCGAGCGATACACCGAGCGAGGCAGGGCCCACAATGGTTCTGAGCGAAACACACAATAGACAGCGTACACTGCTACAGCAAAGAAGTGCCCGATCAGCACATGTGGTTTTGGATTTAATCTGGAGGAGAGAGAGAGAATATAACCATGTTAATCGCAACACTACACAATACCAATAATTGCATTGTTCTAGAGAGAGAATAAAACCATGTTAATCACAACACTACACAATACCAATAATTGCACTGTTCTAGAGAGAGAATAAAACCATGTTAATCACAACACTACACAATACCAATAATTGCACTGTTCTAAAGAGAGAATAAAACCATGTTAATCACAACACTACACAATACCAATAATTGCACTGTTCTAGAGAGAGAATAAAACCATGTTAATCACAACACTACACAATACCAATAATTGCATTGTTCTAGAGAGAGAATAGAACCATGTTAATCACAACACTACACAATACCAATAATTGCATTGTTCTAGAGAGAGAATAAAACCATGTTAATCACAACACTACACAATACCAATAATTGCATTGTTCTAAAGAGAGAATAAAACCATGTTAATCACAACACTACACAATACCAATAATTGCACTGTTCTAGAGAGAGAATAAAACCATGTTAATCACAACACTACACAATACCAATAATTGCACTGTTCTAGAGAGAGAATAAAACCATGTTAATCACAACACTACACAATACCAATAATTGCACTGTTCTACAGAGAGAATAAAACCATGTTAATCACAACACTACACAATACCAATAATTGCACTGTTCTAGAGAGAGAATAAAACCATGTTAATCACAACACTACACAATACCAATAATTGCACTGTCCTAGAGAGAGAATAAAACCATGTTAATCACAACACTACACAATACCAATAATTGCACTGTTCTAGAGAGAGAATAAAACCATGTTAATCACAACACTACACAATACCAATAATTGCACTGTTCTAGAGAGAGAATAAAACCATGTTAATCACAACACTACACAATACCAATAATTGCACTGTTCTAAAGAGAGAATAAAACCATGTTAATCACAACACTACACAATACCAATAATTGCACTGTTCTAGAGAGAGAATAAAACCATGTTAATCACAACACTACACAATACCAATAATTGCACTATTCTAGAGAGAGAATAAAACCATGTTAATCACAACACTACACAATACCAATAATTGCACTGTCCTAGAGAGAGAATAAAACCATGTTAATCACAACACTACACAATACCAATAATTGCACTGTTCTAGAGAGAGAATAAAACCATGTTAATCACAACACTACACAATACCAATAATTGCATTGTTCTAGAGAGAGAATAAAACCATGTTAATCACAACACTACACAATACCAATAATTGCACTGTCCTAGAGAGAGAATAAAACCATGTTAATCACAACACTACACAATACCAATAATTGCACTGTTCTAGAGAGAGAATAAAACCATGTTAATCACAACACTACACAATACCAATAATTGCACTGTTCTAGAGAGAGAATAAAACCATGTTAATCACAACACTACACAATACCAATAATTGCACTGTTCTAAAGAGAGAATAAAACCATGTTAATCACAACACTACACAATACCAATAATTGCACTGTTCTAAAGAGAGAATAAAACCATGTTAATCACAACACTACACAATACCAATAATTGCATTGTTCTAGAGAGAGAATAAAACCATGTTAATCACAACACTACACAATACCAATAATTGCACTGTTCTAGAGAGAGAATAAAACCATGTTAATCACAACACTACACAATACCAATAATTGCACTGTTCTAGAGAGAGAATAAAACCATGTTAATCACAACACTACACAATACCAATAATTGCACTGTTCTACAGAGAGAATAAAACCATGTTAATCACAACACTACACAATACCAATAATTGCACTGTTCTAGAGAGAGAATAAAACCATGTTAATCACAACACTACACAATACCAATAATTGCACTGTCCTAGAGAGAGAATAAAACCATGTTAATCACAACACTACACAATACCAATAATTGCATTGTTCTAGAGAGAGAATAAAACCATGTTAATCACAACACTACACAATACCAATAATTGCACTGTTCTAGAGAGAGAATAAAACCATGTTAATCACAACACTACACAATACCAATAATTGCACTGTTCTAAAGAGAGAATAAAACCATGTTAATCACAACACTACACAATACCATAATTGCATTGTTCTAGAGAGAGAATAAAACCATGTTAATCACAACACTACACAATACCAATAATTGCACTGTTCTAGAGAGAGAATAAAACCATGTTAATCACAACACTACACAATACCAATAATTGCACTGTCCTAGAGAGAGAATAAAACCATGTTAATCACAACACTACACATACCAATAATTGCATTGTTCTAGAGAGAGAATAAAACCATGGTTAATCACAACACTACACAATACCATAATTGCATTGTTCTAGAGAGAGAATAAAACCATGTTAATCACAACACTACACAATACCAATAATTGCACTGTCCTAGAGAGAGAATAAAACAATGTTAATCACAACACTACACAATACCAATAATTGGCACTGTTCTAGAGAGAGAATAAAACCATGTTAATCACAACACTACACAATACCAATAATTGCACTGTTCTAGAGAGAGAATAAAACCATGTTAATCACAACACTACACAATACCAATAATTGCACTGTTCTAAAGAGAGAATAAAACCATGTTAATCACAACACTACACAATACCAATAATTGCATTGTTCTAGAGAGAGAATAAAACCATGTTAATCACAACACTACACAATACCAATAATTACACTGTTCTAGAGAGAGAATAAAACCATGTTAATCGCAACACTACACAATACCAATAATTGCATTGTTCTAAAGAGAGAATAAAACCATGTTAATCGCAACACTACACAATACCAATAATTGCATTGTTCTAAAGAGAGAATAAAACCATGTTAATCACAACACTACACAATACCAATAATTGCACTGTTCTAAAGAGAGAATAAAACCATGTTAATCACAACACTACACAATACCAATAATTGCATTGTTCTAAAGAGAGAATAAAACCATGTTAATCACAACACTACACAATACCAATAATTGCACTGTTCTAAAGAGAGAATAAAACCATGTTAATCGCAACACTACACAATACCAATAATTGCACTGTCCTAGAGAGAGAATAAAACCATGTTAATCACAACAATACACAATACCAATAATTGCACTGTTCTAGAACTATATCCCTACACCATCTTCTTCTTTGTCTTCTTCTGCATTCATCCGGAGAGTTTTTTCGGACGTAATTGCATTGTGCCTCTTTACAGCAGAGCTGCGTTCTTGCGCCGTTAGGCCGACACATCCGACTTCTGCGGGCATTTGTTGACCGGGTTAACCTTCTCGGGTGTCCCTACATCTAACCACATCTCTAAATCTCTGTACTTGATTGATTCATTCATGAATCTACATCATAACAAACTGGCCAAACCCATAGGTGCTCCGTCTCCCGCAGCAAATATCACAAGTGCTCCACTGATACACATCAACTTTGTCCTCTGATACGTCCCTCTCTCTCAAACCCAAGCACAAGTCCTAATTCAGACACCCTTGAACATATGTCATTTCTCATCTTGTTCCTGTTCCCAGGATGATTCTTTCATTCTCTCCTCTCTTTCTTCTACTCCTATTTACATCTGCTGCAAGCATCAACATCAGAGCACAACCACCAGTGTTAAGCAAAGATTCCTTATAAATATCAACACAAATGCTAGGAAAGAGAAAAATCTGTAAATTGCCATGCTGTAGGACATCAATGATTTCACTCATCTAGAACCATGTTACCTACAACTGACCACATTTCTAAGTCTCCAATACTACAACTGGCAATGAAAACTATAATTACAACATTTATACCATTGCTAGAGTCCAATGAAAGGTTTCCAAAGCTGAGAAATAAAGGCAACTTGCCCAAGCAGTCGCAAAGCTGTGTACAAGCTAGTATTTTGATTTCCTCTGACAGAGTAAAACTGCTGGACTGACAAAAGAAACAGTCACTGAATGTGAGAGATGGGCACCCTAACCTCTCAGCAATGTCATGGTCTAAGGTAAGTCCCAAGACACCAGACAACAACAGTGTGGCACGCTGGCCAATACTGGCAGGTCTAAGGTAAGTCCCAAGACACCAGACAACAACAGTGTGGCACGCTGGTCAATACTCTAAGGTAAGTTCCAAGACACCAGACAACAACAGTGTGGCACGCTGGTCAATACTCTAAGGTAAGTTCCAAGACACCAGACAACAACAGTGTGGAACAAGATAAGTTCCAAGACACCAGACAACAACAGTGTGGCACGCTGGTCAATACTGGCTGGTCTAAGGTAAGTCCCAAGACACCAGACAGCAACAGTGTAGCACGCTGGTCAATACTGGCTGGTCTAAGGGAAGTCCCAAGACACCAGACAACAACAGTGTGGCATGCTGGTCAATACTCTAAGGTAGTCCCAAGACACCAGACAACAACAGTGTGGCACGCTGGCCAATACTGGCTGGTCTAAGGAAAGTCCCAAGACACCAGACAACAACAGTGTGGCACGCTGGCCAATACTGGCTGGTCTAAGGTAAGTCCCAAGACACCAGACAACAGTGTGGCACGCTGGCCAATACTGGCTGGTCTAAGGTAAGTCCCAAGACACCAGACAACAACAGTGTGGCACGCTGGCCAATACTGGCTGGTCTAAGGTAAGTCCCAAGACACCAGACAACAACAGTGTGGCACGCTGGCCAATACTGGCTGGTCTAAGGAAAGTCCCAAGACAACAACAGTGTGGCACGCTGGCCAATACTGGCTGGTCTAAGGTAAGTCCCAAGACACCAGACAACAACAGTGTGGCACGCTGGCCAATACTGGCTGGTCTAAGGTAAGTCCCAAGACACCAGACAACAACAGTGTGGCACGCTGGCCAATACTGGCTGGTCTAAGGTAAGTCCCAAGACACCAGACAACAACAGTGTGGCACGCTGGCCAATACTGGCTGGTCTAAGGTAAGTCCCAAGACACCAGACAACAGTGTGGCACGCTGGTCAATACTGGCTGGTCTAAGGTAAGTCCCAAGACACCAGACAACAACAGTGTGGCACGCTGGCCAATACTGGCTGGTCTAAGGTAAGTCCCAAGACACCAGACAACAACAGTGTGGCACGCTGGCCAATACTGGCTGGTCTAAAGTAAATCCCAAGACACCAGACAACAACAGTGTGGCACGCTGGCCAATACTGGCTGGTCTAAGGTAAGTCCCAAGACACCAGACAACAGTGTGGCACGCTGGTCAATACTGGCTGGTCTAAGGTAAGTCCCAAGACACCAGACAACAACAGTGTGGCACGCTGGCCAATACTGGCTGGGTCACACACGCACCTGTCTCAGCAATGTCACGGTCCAAGGGAAGTCCCAAGACACCAGACAATAACAGTGTGACATGCTGGCCAATGCTGGCTGGGTCAGACACGAACCTGTCTCAGGTCTGTCTGTGCACAGTCTCATGGTCTAAGGAAGTCCCAAGACACCAGGCAACAACAGTGTGAATTGCTGGCCAATACTGGTGGGGTCAGACATGCACCTCTGGGAAGGTTAACCCGGTCAACAAATGCCCGCAGAAGTCGGATGTGCCAGCCTAACGGCGCAAGAATGCAGCTCTGCTGTAAACAGGCACAACGCAGTCACATCTGGAAAAAAAACTCCGGATGAACGCAGAAGAAGAAGACATGCACCTGTCTCAGTCTGTCTGTGCACTGTCTCTTCTCATGCTGCAAACACTCAAGCATATAACAGGCATACATTGCTGTATTTGTCCTCGTGTTCAGCTTACAAACAATGAAGCAGATAAAATACAGATACTGACCAAACATATGTTCTTCCTATCACAAACAAGTAGTAGTGTAAATGCACGTAAACCACTGACAAGATGACAGAGTGGTACTTACATAGACAGTAGACTGACTGGGCCTTCCACACACTTGCCTCCCAGTCGGAAGTACTCAAAACAAGCTTTCTTCATATAGACTAGATGTTCTGCAGAAAACACCAGAAATACTGTAGGCTCATGTGTCTATGTACAATGTGCTGACAATGTTTAGCTTATTGCTCTTTTACCTCTGGCTATGAATCTCGTGGGTTTGTTTTCAGGCTCAGACTTTCAGTTCACAAGTAACAATTTTTCTGGGCAGTGGGCAGAAGTCTGGGGATCATGACAGACCTCAAGCCTGAGGCAGAGACCTGCCCCCCTCCTAGGCCCTTCTGTGTGTGCTGTGCTGCACCATGTACTGGTCACATCTGTATATGTCTGCCCACAGTTTCAGCACCAGTCTAGCACTCCCTGCTGGCTTCTGACCTTGGGCAAGGGCAGGCGAGTTGTACAACACAGGCAACATGGGTGCCATGTGTCGCAAGACGAATGATGCGGCAAGTGCACGTAGACATATAATTGTATCGGGAAATAGAAAAGTATAGCGCACACTAAACGCACGACAGCTGACTTGGAGATAAAAACGTCATAGAGTGACAGATAGAGACGGGGAAAGATCAAGGAAGGACGGCAAGAAGTTAGATCATCACAAGAGAATTCGAAGAGCTTATTTTGAAATGTGAACACCGGGAAGAGACGGTTGAGTGCAAGACGAAGGAATATATGAAGATATTCACTGTAAACTAACAGAGAGAATATGGGCAACGATGCACGATCTGATAGCTGAAGATTTGGACATGAAGGACAACTAGGTCTGATGCGTCATTGTTGAAGATAACCAACTACTCAGAAGAAATATAGAGATTTGTCCGATAAACAGCTGGGGCACGAGTAATGTCAATATGTACAGTCAACATGGGTGAGTGTGAAATGGTCATGGCAAGATTGACGATAATTTGTATTTAGTTGCGAGAGAAGAACGACAGGCACAATGAAAATGCGAAGAAGGGATGATTATTTGAATTGTCTGGCATGTTGTAGCGATCGTTAAAGACTGTTCTCAATAAAACTGGAGCAGATTTGGCCTCACTTGTACGGCATTGTTTCATAACCTCTTTTACTGTTGACCAGTTGGTATTACATTTGAGAGCCAGGCGTGTGAGCTGTCAATGATGTGAGACTGAGGACATTCTATACAATCATAGAAATCAGAGACACGAGCTAATACTGTCAATGAAGATAGCAAAACACTTCATGGCAATGGGCATGGTACTTCCCCAGACACACACTCACCTGTCTTCAGTGACCACTTAAGCCTTCCACAGGACTCACCTACCAACATGGTACTTCCCCAGACACACACTCATCTGTCTTCAATGATCACTCAAGTCTCCCACAGGACTCACCTACCAACATGGTACTTCCCCAGACACACACTCATCTGTCTTCAATGATCACTCAAGTCTCCCACAGGACTCACCTACCAACATGGTACTTCCCCAGACACACACTCATCTGTCTTCAATGATCACTCAAGTCACCCACAGGACTCACCTACCAACATGGTACTTCCCCAGACACACACTCACGTGACTTCAATGATCACTCAAGTCTCCCACAGGACTCACCTACCAACATGGTACTTCCCCAGACACACACTCATCTGTCTTCAATGATCACTCAAGTCTCCCACAGGACTCACCTACCAACATGGTACTTCCCCAGACACACACTCACCTGTCTTCAATGATCACTCAAGTCTCCCACAGGACTCACCTACCAACATGGTACTTCCCCAGACACACACTCACCTGTCTTCAATGATCACTCAAGTCTCCCACAGGACTCACCTACCAACATGGTACTTCCCCAGACACACACTCACGTGACTTCAATGATCACTCAAGTCTCCCACAGGACTCACCTACCAACATGGTACTTCCCCAGACACACACTCACGTGACTTCAATGATCACTCAAGTCTCCCACAGGACTCACCTACCAACATGGTACTTCCCCAGACACACACTCACGTGACTTCAATGATCACTCAAGTCTCCCATAGGACTCACCTACCAACATGGTATTTGCCTGGACACACACTCACGTGACTTCAATGATCACTCAAGTCTCCCACAGGACTCACCTACCAACATGGTACTTCCCCAGACACACACTCACCTGTCTTCAATGATCACTCAAGTCTCCCACAGGACTCACCTACCAACACACCAACCAAATGTTGTAACACAGCCAGGTTGTTCATCAGGCTTCAACCTCTTACATGAGTACAAGGTACGGGTAGTAACACAGCACAGCTGCCCCTGAGGTGTGAAGTGTGAAGCCCTCACATATTCTAGGCCATAACATATGAAGTGAAGATGACGCTTCACTTCCTCATTGCCTGTCCTTCCCAGATAATATCCACAAAACTCAGACAAATTAATCTGTTTTAGGCTGGTTGACTTCAGTCATACTGATTGGAGAACATCACTCTGCCTGTGTTGGGCAGAGAACATGAAGCATGTTCTGAGCCGGCAAGTGCACTAACACCTACGCCACTGCAGCTCTTCTGACACTACTACATATATATCATCCTGATCAGTTTAATTACAAGTGGTTATTTCATGGTACATTGATTGCACTGTAATGTGGATATGGATAATAGCACTGCAATATAGATAAGCATGTGTAGATATGATGGCATTATGAGATGTGGTGTAGAACTGTCTTGCTTGTCATCTGTGGAAATCATATCGTAAGGCTAGCTTGATGGCAAGCCGGATCAATTTGCATTACAGTGCTAATCTACTTATCTTCATTATAGTGTCATTTTCCTTACCTACATTATAGCGTAATGTTTCAGTATGTATATTATAGTACTAGTGTCATTCTCCTTACCTACATTATAGTAACATTCTCATTACCTACATTACAGTGCAATGTCCCCATATCTACATTACAGTACAATATCCCCATATCTACATTACAGTGCAATGTCTCCATATCTACATTACAGTGCAATGTCGCCATATCTACATTACAGTGCTAATCTGCTTATCTACATTATGTAAGCAATGACACAACACACACAAGTATACAAACACAAACTGACCATTATTAGCTGCAAACAACTCGTACAAAGCATTTGCCAAGACATTGACCACAAAAGAATGATTGCTCTTCCTCCTGCGGTGGAACACCCTCAAAGCTTTGATGATTGCTTCGTAGTCTGTGAGGTCTGGGATGTCCTGAAGCAACTCCCTCCAGAGAACAGCGTCGTTGAGGCAAACACTCATACCCCCTCCAGTCAGAGGGTGCCTCATGTTGTAGGCATCCCCTAACACCAACACGCCAGGTCTTTCCAGGGGGCTGGGAGGTAGGAAACTGTTGGGCATGCTTCGGACTCTCCCGTTGACCACGCCATCAGTGAATGGCTCCTGTATGTGCTCTGTAGGTGAGGGTAACACAAGGAAAGCAACTCTCAATACATGCAACATTCAAACCCTTGGGTATACAGTGCTATGAAGGTAAGTTAATAAGTAAATCACAAATGGCTGTAGAAAAATAATTACACATGATAACAACTTGAAACCAGTTTATTTTTATACATGGTCCCTTTATGTCTCAACATAATTTCCATCAACATTAATGCACTTATCCCATTGTTTTATCAGTCCTTCCAAACCGGCTGCATAGAACTGTTATCATATTTAGTTATTTTTCTACAATCATTTATGACTTACTTATTGACTTACCCTTGTAAGTTCAGAGTTCTCGTGATTCTACAAGGAAAGCAGCTCTCAATACATGCAACATTCAAACATCCTGGGCATACAGTGCTGGGTTCAGACTTGTGTTGATTCAACAGCAGCTGAAGGATGATGTGGCCAGTGCCTTTCTTACAATCCGGAGAGAAAAGACTGGTATCAGTGAAGGAGCACATGATTTTGTTGCCCCGACTGTCAAGGACAGATGTATCATTATCTAGGGGCTTCTCCTGGTCTGATGCTGGGTTCAGTCTGATCCATCTCCCACCTCCAGTTACAAGGACGCCACACTCAACGTGGGGATCCCAACCCATTAGTACGTAAGTTTAGTAGACATCAAGCTTGCAGAAATGCAGAATCAGCAGACGGGATAAAGAAGAAGAAAGAACACCAAGAAAAAGCAAAATAAGGCCAATACAATGGATAAGTCCTTCTCGGGGCTACATCCACAAAACACAAGGAAAGCATGATTGAGCGGCAAGTAGACAGTGAGACATTCTAAGGATTAGGGCACATGACAATCTCGACAGACGTGCAAAGAGCAATCACTGCTGGACAGAAACACAGCAAGAGAACAGAAGAACACAACAGCATGGCAAGGACCCCACATGACAAGACAAGAAGTAAATCTTCCACAACAGAGAGATTAAAAATCATCTGGAAGGGGAAACTTATCAAGAAAACCACATAAGCAATTGACCTCAATTTTAACCAAAACAGTTTGAACGAGGTTAAAGTTTTTTTCTCTTCAAGTGAGCGAGGCTCAAACATAGATAAGATGATGATCAAACTGTTTTATTCATGTGGTCACGTAACGGACATTGAACGTATCCAATGATTGACATTGTATCTCAGTATTATTAAATGAGTTAGAGACTGCGGAACTAGGTCAGGTGAAAAGTACACCAACCTCACTTCGCTAAACACTCAGATGACCTGAACATCAGCACATATCGCTTAAATAACAGATTTCAACCCATCAATACTTGTATCTCTCAAGAAATCACACAAGAAATCACAGCAAATATAGTATACAGTTAATCACACTGTTTCTCAAAATAACACAGCAACCTTGAAACGGTTGTCATCCAACCAACACTGACTGACTGGCACCTTGCCGTCTTGACAGGCGATAGTTTGTAGACTGGAGTTATACCTCTCCATAACACAAAGCCTGGGCTGTATTTAGAGATCATGTTTTGCCAGTGTAGCATGATCCCTCTCTTGGCCTGTCTACGTTTACTCCAGAGGAAAGCTAACACCAATACGTCTGGGACAGGACAAGCTGCAGAAGCTACTGGATCAACAAAGCAATGCTCTAACTGTCCGTCTGTCTGAGCTTCCATCCTAGACCAGTTGCCGACAAAGGCTTAGGGCCTGGTCTGCCCTGCCAGGACATTTAGTCTTTAGGTTGGATTTCGTACCAACCAATCAACAGTTTCACAAGATATCACAGCAAAAATAGTAGTTTTCAACCATGATAAATTTCTTCACAGAAAAAGATGTGTATCAGAAGTTATTGGCTGTTGAGGCAAAATATGACACAATCATTAAGTCAGAGCATGGCTGTCAAACATGAAACCTGTGTTTACCTGGCAGCTGGGGGCAGATGAAGGTCAAGAGGAAATCCTTCATGTCCTTGGGCATGACCCCTCTGACGTCCACCAGGACTCGGGTGCACTCTGAAGAGATCTGGTAGATCAGCACGGGGCTGGGGTGGGCCAGCACTAGCTCGGCGTGGTTGTTGACCTTCTGAGGGCAGTGATGCATCAACAGGCCCACAAAGTGAGATGTGACCTTCACCTGCTCCTTCACCAGCTCCTTTCTGAACTTGGAGAAACAGCCGTCGACGACAAAGGTCAACGGGGCATAGATCTGCTGTGAATTGAGTTGGATATAGATATGTTTAAAATATAGGAGAATTCTGGGCTGTTTAGTTACAATCAAGAAAACTAATGTTAGTCAAAATCACATCCATGTCATTATGCTAACACACAACAAAGAAATAATGTCAGAGCCCTATATAGCTATATACAGACAGGACAGATTCCTGTGACGGACAGATCCCTAAGACAGGACAGGGGCAGGGCAGGACAGGACTATGGTTAACACGAGTGACCGTTACTATCGACGGACTGACTAACCCCAGGTTAAGGACAGGACAACATTGAGACGCAGTACTGACCACGGAAGACATGAGTATCACGGATGTAATGAGACATATGATGCGAGACCCAGGAGGAAAGCTGGGCAGACTGGACTGAGATTTCGATGTGGACGGATGTGCCTGAGTGTTGTTGAGCGAGTGTACAGCTGAGACGAGCAACTGCTAGTTTGCGTTGTGAGATTGAACCATTGATAGTGTTTGTGTGCGCTAGCTTGTAGCATAGTTCAGCATGAACGGAGTGCATTGCTGCGTGTGAACGATCATTGTGATATATATATATATATATATATATATATATATATATATATATATATATATATATATATATATATATATATATATATATATATATATTGTGTATATTAATTAAAGATTAAACTATTACGTCATTTTGTCTACTGGACTCCGACTGACATTTATTTATATGTCACTTAATGTCAGGGTAATTAATTCATGAGCCAGTTAAAGTAATAACACCCTGACAAATAATATTGTTCAGTTGCCACTGATTCGACTGAAAACAAAATCTATTCACACAAAAAAACATTAGAAACATTTCGGACACCACTAAATTCACAACTCTGATCAGGAACAGGATGGCTAGCTGGCTGTGCATCAAAGTACACTTGTTCTCTCGGTGAATTCATGCTGTCATGTGATGACAGCACATACATATGTATGACTGTGTCTGTGAAAATGTCAGTTTTTCCATTTATCTAATGTGTTTTCTGGTCTTCACCTCATTCTCTAGCTTGTGTGAGTGCCAACATACATACACCTGTGAATGGACCTCTCATGTTATGTCAACGCCTTGAAGGGTTCGCCAGCCAATGTTGTGCTGTGTGCATGAAGTGAGCACAATGCAGCCAATCATCTAGACAAGTCTGTAATATACTAGACCTATACAACATGAAGAGTGATGCAGTACCACCTGGATTTTACAATCACAGGAGACAGCACAAGGATTGGAAGAGCACCTCTGTAGTCAGTGCTGTCACACAACATCTACCTCTGTAGTCAGTGCTGTCACACATCTACCTCTGTAGTCAGTGCTGTCACACAACACCTACCTCTGTAGTCAGTGCTGTCACACAACACCTACCTCTGTAGTCAGTGCTGTCACACAACATCTACCTCTGTAGTCAGTGCTGACACACAACATCTACCTCTGTAGTCAGTGCTAACACACAACATCCACTGTACAGTGAGGTCAAGAAAAACAAGGGCACCAGGTTACAGAGGACAATCCTGGATGGTTTAAGTCAGGGACATTATTCAACAGGTTTGTTCACTTGATATTAAAACCTGGTACAAGTGTCAACACATAGTACAGTATGTCTTTTGCAGAATGCATCAGACTGAATAGGGGCTGCAGACGACAAAATCATGTAATTGTGGAGGTAGAAATGCCAACCTTGATATCTGAGAAGTCATCTGAGGGTGATGTAGTCATCTACACAAATGGGCCTCTTGTTTGAGACGTGAGAAATTCATGGGATTTTGTGGCTAAAATTACCAGATCTGTGAAGAATAGCTGTGATGCCTTCACCTTGACAACAAGTAGCCTGACTATGGAAGTCTACTAAAGAAATACCCTGGCTGCAGACACAGACTTTCACTCAGGCCTGCTTTCTTAGTGATTCAATAAGTATGCTTTCAAAAATAAGATGGGCTGAGCTCAAAGATAGGCTTGCAGGCAGAGCTACAGTGGAAATTGGACAAGCAGTGGACCAGGCTGATACTGAATGCCTTCAGTGAGGCAGGGCAGTTAAACGAATCAAGTGATGACTGTGAATCTGCAACTTTGACCAGACTGCAAGAACTTCAAATCAAATAGTGTGGAACCAGACATGAGAGCCATGTAGGAGGGGACTGATGAAGAATAGTCAAGCAACACAGAGCTGGTGTCATCACAGCTACACACTGAAGGTGATATTGAGGAAGAAATCAGAGCACTTATGGACCGAATGTTTCCATGTGTAGTGAGGATAATCTGTTGACTAACTTAATAATTAACTAACAATATATACTAGCCCCAGCATAATGGTCCAATGTGTTTGTTATTTAAGCTATGTACGGTTAATATAAATTGCTCAAATCTACAGTGAAATATAAATGGTTGGGTACAAATTTGGTCCATACTCCATAGCTGTAGGTTCAGGTGGATGATAGATTGGCCAATGATAATGTTAGTTTTACAATGTCTAGCTGGCAGTGTGGCAAAGTACACTTGTGCCTTCAGCGAGGAATTGTTTGTTGGCTGTGTGCCAAAGTATACTTGTGCCTTCAGCGAGGTGCTGTCTACTTGTTCATATGTAGAAGTATATACTTGTTCCTTTGGCAAGGTGCTGTCTAAGTGTCCGTGCGTAGTATATACTTGATCCTTTGACAAGGTGCTGTCTACTTGTTCATGGTAGAAGTATACTTGTTCCTTTGGCAAGGTGCTGTCTAAGTGTTCATGCAGAGAAGTACACCTGTTCCTGTCATTAACTGGAGGCAGTAGATTAGAACTTTGGTGTTCTTGGTTGTCAGTGTGTCTTCTGTCTCCCATCTCTATTTCTTGTCTTTACTTCTGAGCAATCTTGCACACTACTCATTTCTCATCTTGGAGAAGGGAAGGAGAGCCTGCAACACAGTCCCAGCTCAGGGTACAAGTCTCTAAACCTCTTTTGAGCAAGTCCTTCTCAGGAGTGAGGGGACCTGAGTGTCGATATATTGGACTTCACAGTTAGAACTAACGTCTTCCAGAGGATTCAAACACCAAACATCCAGCTAGCCAGGTTGGCCAATCAATATCTGTGGATGCCTCACATTATTTCAATAGCCAGAGGTTGATACAACAGCATATTTGTTATCTCAGAACAATGTTCTAGTTTCTCTCATCATCATCATCATCATCATCATAATGTGCCATGCCGGTAAGCGTTGGCGGTCATGTTTTGCCATCTCACTCGATCACCAGTCGTGGATCTGCTCAGTGTTCTTGTCTCGACCATACAACGTGGCTAAACCATCCAGGTATTTGTTTCTCTGTCCTCCCCTTGTTCTCTTCCCTTCAATCTTGCCAGTTGTCACCAAGTTCTCCCATTTATTTCTTCTCATAACATGGGGGTGCCCCACCGGCTAGATGAAAATATTATTCACTGGCGAGCAACCCTAAATAGTCAGAAACTGACTAGGGACAAAATCTATATAGCTGAAGTACAGATTAAGCCCATGAATATCCAACGAACAGCTCCAAGTGGCTCGTTACAAAATGAAATGAACTGTGCGGAATATTCGCCAAGGAATGGGAAAGAGAAGGTTAGCTAAGATAGATGTTTAAGTCTAACTATATTAGTATAGACGACTATCTCAGTACAGGTTTTTCTCCCTGACTGCTCCCTTCCTTGGTGTCTAAGTGAACCCCCACCAATGTACACAACAACACGTATGCACAATTGGAATTAAAATATAACGAGAGAACTATGAGTTACAATATTACAACATTTATTTACTAATCATAGACATCTGATGGTTTTTAATATGAGGATGATGAAATCATATAACATATTGTGATGAGAAACATTACGTAACTTTACTTGTTACTTCATCTATCTGGAACTGTGGTCCAGATCCCCACTCTCCAGTAGACTCAAAAAAGAAACAGCTTGCCGGTATTCTGACGATCCTGTCAGTCCTGACACTCCTAGTCTTCACTCGTCCTTGAGATCTACAACATAGGTGCTCCTTGTGAGAGCTTGAAAGAAGTCAAGAATGTGTTATATCAGTTCTACATCAGCGCAATCCTAATTAAAACATATCATAACACAAACATATACAATGACCAGTCTGGCCAAGTTTATCTTTCAGCTCTACTGCGTTCTCCGTCCTCCTTCTCCCTACTGTCGTTAGTCTGGGACGGGCTTTTCAATTGTCTCACACGCCTGTAATTATTACATTTCTGCCGCCCCATGTCCATGTCGCTAATACAGAAATTCTGTGTCATACAGCCGCTCCGTCCAAAGTTGGGTTAGCAGCTCACAGGGTCGGTAAGGGTATTATAACAATGCCTGATCATCCGGGCTTGCAAGCCGTGACCAGTAGCTGTGCCAGGTTTCCATGCATTACCGTGGACGCACGCCCACAATACACTGAGAAAGTTTAGCACCATATACCCTATACCAATTGTGGGTAATGTCTGTACCATTACACCTCTGCTTCCAACACAATCATTGGCCAATGTGCCAATGCGCAGACAATAGCATAACACTTCATATTGGTAGGTTTGCATATGACAAATCAATATATCAAACATCCAATACACATAAACATATTGATTAAACTAGACATATTATGATACTTTAACATCATAGCATAATGCACTAGTTAGTTTATGAAATTACACATACATACATCCAACATATCCGTAAACATTATATTACTTCAAGATGGACATCTAATGATACTCAACATAATAGCATCAGGCATTATTAATGAGTACTAATATTGTATAGCTACAAAATGAGATATACAACAAGTCTAATTGAAGTGACCACACAGACCAGCCATATTTGCTGAGCTGCCCGGTTTAATCACCACTTAGTTACTGCTGTTGTAAGAATTAAATAAATAGTCAGTTGACTATATTCTGTACAACAAATGCACACACCAAAAAGAGACTAGTCTAGTTTAGAAAGAGATGGCAAGCATCTGCTACGACACCTCAAGTATATCTAGACAAGACCTGCCTTCCATAAGTTTCTACTTCTCAGAAGAGTAACACTTAAAGCACAATGATATTGAACACAGAACTTAGAAAAAACACTCAAGTAACCTATGACAATGATAGTTCTTGCAATAACCTAGATCAGATATAGACTGAAAGTTCATATGTCTAAAAGACTGTTGCATAGTTACTAAGAAATCCTTCCTAGAAGCCAACATAATAATCATACATATGACTACAAACATTGAGCTGGCTGCCTACCTGTTCTGAAGTCAGACTTAATCTAAAGGGAAAAAGTCTAGCAGGGGTTTTTATACCTAGCCTAGCAGTAGACACTTATCTCCCCGGAATTCCATTCATAAATTCTTATCTCCTCCTGACGTTACTTGCAATTATCTCCAAGTCTGTCCAGTCATAAAAATTCTTTCTGCATGCACACTAGCCTTCACACCTGTGGGTCGTGGGGTCTGACCATTATTAGCCCCCTGTGTCTTATCAGTGATTTCACACCTTGCACCTCTAGTATTCCTGCTTATCAGGTGTCATGCCTGGTCAGTTTTAATTACACAGTCCATGGAGTCTGCCATCCTGTGGGTGTAATTATCAGTTTGACCTGTAACACTTTGAATCTGGACTGGCTGGGTAGTTTGACTGGTGTCAAATTACACTTCTCAGATAGAAAGACATTCCTGGTGGTTTGTTTACTTGCAGGCTTTGCAAGCTTACTCATGGCTAGAGGCTTTTTGTGAATAATCTTACCTCACGACTAGATAGCCTTGGAGTAGCGTGATTAATTCATTCTTTCTCAATTTGGCCTCTCAAATTTGGAGACCGAGAAAAATATTCTGGGATGTTAAGGCGGCATTCCACGACAGACCTGAGTGTCGATATATTGGACTTCACAGTTAGAACTAACATCTTCCAGAGGATTCAAACACCAAACATCCAGCTAGCCAGGTTGGCCAATCAATATCTGTGGATGCCTCACATTATTTCAATAGCCAGAGGTTGATACAACAGTATATTTGTCATCTCAGAACAATGTTCTAGTTTCTCTCATCATCATCATCATCATCATAATGTGCCATACCGGTAAGCGTTGGCGGTCATGTTTTGCCATCTCACTCGATCACCAGTCGTGGATCTGCTCAGTGTTCTTGTCTCGACCATACAACGTGGCTAAACCATCCAGGTATTTGTTTCTCTGTCCTCCCCTTGTTCTCTTCCCTTCAATCTTGCCAGTTGTCACCAAGTTCTCCCATTTATTTCTTCTCATAACATGACCAAAACATTTTCACTGTCTACGTCTAATTTCTCCAGTCAGTTTACGGTTTTCATTTGTTTCTTGTAGGACTTGGTCACTGGTTTTTCAGTCTGTCCACGGTATTCTTTGCATTCTCCGCAGAAACCACAATTCCACAGCCATCAGATGTTTTTCAGCTTGTCTGCTCATTGTCCACGCTTCACATCCATACAAAAGCACAGGTTCTATATAGCACCTCAACGCTCTTTTTCTCGTTGCAAATGACATCTTTTTATTTATTGGTCACTCCATGTCTCCCCTAATTCCCACTTCTGATCTTTCCACCTTTAAGAAACAAACAATATGGCAATGAGATTTGAACCCAACAGTATGGCAATAACATTTGAAGCCACTCGTGCACAAACTGCAAGCAAGATACTAAAACAATCACAGACATGGCGTACAAGACACTCAAACAATCACAGACATGGCGTACAAGACACTCAATCACAGACATGGCGTACAAGACACTCAAACAATCACAGACATGGCGTACAAGACACTCAAACAATCACAGACATGGCATACAAGACACTCAAACAATCACAGACATGGCGTACAAGACACTCAAACAATCACAGACATGGCGTACAAGACACTCAATCACAGACATGGCATACAAGACACTCAAACAATCACAGACATGGCGTACAAGACACTCAAACAATCACAGACATGGCATACAAGACACTCAAATTATCACAGACATGGCGTGTGAAAAACCTACATGGTTGTCATCACTGTCTTTGAGCTTATGCTGTACTCCGACCACCACGCCATTGTCCTCCAAAAGCTTGCTGGCAGTCCCTTCAATGTAAGTCACACTGAAAGCACAAGTGAAACAGAATACAGCATTTAGCACTATGTCCCCTCCACATTACTATCAATCCCAGCATGGAGACAAACAAGCAAGCATTATTTACAAAAGTGTTTCTGGTGAAGCCGCCAAAGAAAGGGTTCCTCCAGGAGTGTGACAAGTATGAAGGAACAATGTTACTGTCATCCACTAATTGGTGCTTGTGCATCTTACAGAAGGAATAAAATGGTATGAGAAAATCATTAATGTGGAGTCATGGAGAGAACAGGACAAATACCAATGGACAATCTAAAGAAGAATGTCTTCTTCTTCTTTGCGTTCATCCGGAGAGTTTTTTCAGATGTGATTGTTATGGTGTGTCTAAGTTATGCGCCCTTGGGCCGAAACCTGTAGGCCAACACATCCGACTTTTAGTGTGATTTTTTGACCAGGTAGCATTCCTGGGAGACTCTCACTTTTGCGGTACCGTCCACAACCCAGCTGGCCAAGTTGGAACGGTCGAAGACTTAACGGTCATCCCTCAAAGGAAGGCAGGGACAGTCCATGGCATTTTCAGCCATCCAGGATGGCTCCATAATTGCAGGGCCGACACATAGCGCCCTGGTGCTGAGCTCACCGAGGGAATCATCATGTCCTGCTCATGGCTGCTTTAATTCCTCACTTCAATATATTGGGCATTTCGTTCGCCCCGGGCCGTTCCAGCACAAACCTGAAAGATCTGCAGACGGTATCCACTCAGCGAGTTTTCGGTTCGGACATGTGCTTGTCGTTGTGCCCGTCAGAGCTGTTCCAGGCACGAAGGACATTCGGAAACTACCTAGTTAGAGCTGTTCCGAACAAGAGCGGCATTCGGAAACTAGGTAGACAGAGCTGTTTCTAGCACGAAAGACATTTCACTCGGACGTTTTTTGCGCTGTGCCTGATTTATTTGCACCTGTAGGCCAGCACATCCGACTTCAGCAGGCATTTTTACGGGTTAGCCTTCCTGGGGTTTCGAGGGACGTTAGACTGATAGTGCTGTGGCGTCGCCAACATCTCAGCTGGTAAAAGTAGAACGGTCATCGACATCACGGTAAACACTCAAGGGAAGGCAGGGGCAGACCACTGGCATTCCCCGCTATCCAAGGAGGCTTCCGTAATTGCAGAGCCGGCACATAATGCTCTGAGACTAGGCTCACACGAGGATTTCCCACGTCCTGCTCATGGCTGCTTTAATTCCTCACTTCCATGTGGTTGGGCATTTCGCTTGCCACTGGTCGCTCAAGTACACACCAGGATCCACTATGTAAGCTTTTGCTTTGGACTTCGGTCCACGCAATGGATTCGCTAGCCGTGCGTTCCATTTCGTGTTATTGAGATATTTTTCCACCTTTGTCTAGACTCTCGATGAGTTAGATACAGACAGTTTTCGTAACCAATTTCATTCGACTGGGGCACCTCTTCTACCTATTTGTACTCGCTCACGAGGTAGGCTACATGTGCTGCCGGCTCAGCACCTTACCTCCGTGCAGAGGTGAGTGAGAAAAACGCCAGGCCCTCTCATCCGGGGACCCCTCATATCCCCCAATGAGAGCCTTCGGACAAGATCTGGACTGGGCATGTAGCGTGCTCAGAATCTGGGTATCGGCCAGGCTTTCACAACTGAGCGTTTTATGGCTTAGAGGCGTTCAGCCACAACCCTCAACAGAGAGCCTTATAGTGTGTGTCCGGACCAAGAACTTCTGCCTTTGTGCACCTGATTTAAACTTTTGACTGCTATCCTGTCTACCTGCAGAGCAGCAGGTTGTGTCTCGCTTAGTCTGGACCCTAGCCCATAAGCTGTCCGATATGTAGTTTTTTCATCCATCGACATAGCACATGGGGTCAATGGGGCACGCAAGCTCTCCCCCCCCCCCCCCCCCCCCCCCCCCCCCCCCCCCCCCCCCCACGGCATGGTGGAGGCACATCGGGGGAGAATGAAGGCATACAATGAAGTTCTACATGAGAGAAAACTTTCTACATGAGAGAAAACTAACAGATATGTTTCAGGTAACACAGGCAACATATGAAGGCATACAATGAAGTTCTACATGAGAGAAAACTAACAGATATGTTTCAGGCATACAATGAAGTTCTACATGAGAGAAAACTAACAGATATGTTTCAGGCATACAATGAAGTTCTACATGAGAGAAAACTAACAGATATGTTTCAGGCATACAATGAAGTTCTACATGAGAGAAAACTAACAGATATGTTTCAGGCATACAATGAAGTTCTACATGAGAGAAAACTAACAGATATGTTTCAGGTAAGAACACGAGTGTGGTAGAGATGCTCTTGTTACCTGTCTTCGTCACTCTTACTGACTACTGACTGGATTATAAAGACAGCAAAAGCAACTAAAAGAAACAAATTCAGTGGGTTTGAGAAAACAGTCTAGTGAGCTGTCAACATTGTCGTCCAGTTCCACACATGAAATCAGATGCAAGATAAATTACCTACACAATAATTAAGTCTAACAATTCATGGGGGGAAAAAAACAAAGATAGAATAAATGAAGCAAATGTGAATCTAATATCTCTTGCTGAAACCTCACTTCACAGGGTGAAATCAAACACATATTTAGGTAACGTTGTTGACAAAGTTTAGAGGATCAGATTAACGTATCAAAATAACATAAAAAGCAAGGGGAGCTTCCATAGCACTAAGACATTTGAGAAAGTGAAAAGATATTAAATCGAGCACCAAAATGAGAATAGTTAACTCTGAACATTAAATCACCACCAAAATGAGAATAGTTAACTCTGAACATTAAATGACCAAAATGAGAATAGTTAACTCTTAACATTAAAGAAACATGGCCAACAATTAAAACAAGGACTATTAAACTAACAGCATCCATTAATTGCTGCCTGCACAGAACAACAGAACAATGGTATGAGAAAATCAGCAATGTGGAGGAGCTCATGGAGAAAACCAAACAGATGTAGTGAAGCAAGAGGTGAGGAAAAGATGTTGGCCCTGGATACGACACACGGTGAGAACACCTGACAACAGTATAACTAAACAGTCCTTCCACTGGAATCCACATGGTAAAAGAGATTGAGAAAGACCTAAAACCACACTGAGAAGAGAATTAGAGACAGAGATGAATCATATGAGGAGGACAAGCATAGGAGGGCTTGGGGGCCCATGCTCCACTGTCAAAATGGCAGAAGAGGAAGAAGAAGCTGAAAAAAGTGTTTCTCCTTCCACCTTAGAATAAAGAGATGCCACTGCAACGTGACCTTGTACACACAATAATAATAAACAGAGAACAGGACTAACTTTGATTCTCTTCTAGCCTGTTCTCTCAGAGCCATGATGAATCTGCCATGGTGGAATGCTGAGCCGCTGACTATGTGGTTCTCTTCCTCCTGCTTGGGATACGGCACAACCACCTCAGTCTTGTCTGCTATGTTATGTACCACGTAGCCTTTGATCACATGTGCATCAAGATCTTGAATGCAGTCTACAACAGGAAAATAATCCAAACACATATAACCTGGTCATATACACAGAGCTAACAACACACATATAACCTGGTGATATACACAGAGCTAACAACACATATATAACCTGGTCATATACACAGAGCTAACAAGACATATAACCTGATCATATACACAGAGCTAACAAGACATATAACCTGATCATATACACAGAGCTAACAACACACATATAACCTGGTGATATACACAGAGCTAACAACACATATATAACCTGGTCATATACACAGAGCTAACAAGACATATAACCTGATCATATACACAGAGCTAACAAGACATATAACCTGATCATATACACAGAGCTAACAACACACATATAACCTGATCATATACACAGAGCTAACAACACATATAACCTGGTGATATACACAGAGCTAACAACACATATATAACCTGGTGATATACACAGAGCTAACAAGACATATAACCTGATCATATACACAGAGCTAACAAGACATATAACCTGATCATATACACAGAGCTAACAACACACATATAACCTGGTGATATACACAGAGCTAACAACACATATATAACCTGGTCATATACACAGAGCTAACAACACATATAACCTGATCATATACACAGAGCTAACAACACACATATAACCTGGTCATATACACAGAGCTAACAACACACATATAACCTGGTCATATACACAGAGCTAACAACACACATATAACCTGGTCATATACACAGAGCTAACAACACACATATAACCTGATCATATACACAGAGCTAACAACACACATATAACCTGGTCATATACACAGAGCTAACAAGACATATAACCTGATCATATACACAGAGCTAACAACACACATATAACCTGGTGATATACACAGAGCTAACAACACACATATAACCTGATCATATACACAGAGCTAACAACACATATAACCTGGTGATATACACAGAGCTAACAACACATATATAACCTGGTCATATACACAGAGCTAACAAGACATATAACCTGATCATATACACAGAGCTAACAAGACATATAACCTGATCATATACACAGAGCTAACAACACACATATAACCTGATCATATACACAGAGCTAACAACACATATAACCTGGTGATATACACAGAGCTAACAACACATATATAACCTGGTCATATACACAGAGCTAACAACACATATATAACCTGGTCATATACACAGAGCTAACAACACATATATAACCTGGTCATATACACAGAGCTAACAAGACATATAACCTGGTCATATACACAGAGCTAACAAGACATATAACCTGATCATATACACAGAGCTAACAAGACATATATAACCTGATCATATACACAGAGCTAACAACACATATAACCTGATCATATACACAGAGCTAACAACACACATATAACCTGATCATATACACAGAGCTAACAACACACATATAACCTGATCATATACACAGAGCTAACAACACACATATAACCTGATCATATACACAGAGCTAACAACACACATATAACCTGATCATATACACAGCGCTAACAACACATATAACTTGGTCATATACACAGAGCTAACAAGACATATAACTTGGTCATATACACAGAGCTAACAACACACATATAACCTGATCATATACACACAGCTAACAACACATATAACCTGATCATATACACAGAGCTAACAAGACATATAACCTGATCATATACACAGAGCTAACAACACACATATAACCTGATCATATACACAGAGCTAACAACACATATAACTTGGTCATATACACAGAGCTAACAAGACACATATAACCTGATCATATACACAGAGCTAACAAGACATATAACCTGATCATATACACAGAGCTAACAAGACATATATAACCTGATCATATACACAGCGCTAACAACACATATAACTTGGTCATATACACAGAGCTAACAACACATATAACTTGGTCATATACACAGAGCTAACAACACACATATAACCTGATCATATACACACAGCTAACAAGACACATATAACCTGGTCATATACACAGAGCTAACAAGACACATATAACTTGGTCATATACACAGAGCTAACAACACACATATAACCTGATCATATACACAGAGCTAACAACACATATAACCTGATCATATACACAGAGCTAACAACACATATAACCTGGTCATATACACAGAGCTAACAAGACATATATAACCTGATCATATACACAGAGCTAACAAGACATATATAACCTGATCATATACACAGAGCTAACAAGACATATATAACCTGATCATATACACAGAGCTAACAAGACATATATAACCTGATCATATACACAGAGCTAACAACACATATATAACCTGATCATATACACAGAGCTAACAAGACATATATAACCTGATCATATACACAGAGCTAACAAGACACATATATAACCTGATCATATACACAGAGCTAACAACACACATATAACCTGATCATATATACAGAGCTAACAAGACATATATAACCTGATCATATACACAGAGCTAACAACACACATATAACCTGATCATATACACAGAGCTAACAAGACATATATAACCTGATCATATACACAGAGCTAACAAGACACACATATAACCTGATCATATACACAGAGCTAACAAGACATATATAACCTGATCATATACACAGAGCTAACAAGACATATATAACCTGATCATATACACAGAGCTAACAAGACATATATAACCTGATCATATACACAGAGCTAACAAGACATATATAACCTGATCATATACACAGAGCTAACAAGACACATATAACCTGATCATATACAGAGAGCTAACAACACACATATAACCTGATCATATACACAGAGCTAACAAGACATATATAACCTGATCATATACAGAGAGCTAACAACACATATAACCTGATCATATACACAGAGCTAACAAGACATATATAACCTGATCATATACACAGAGCTAACAACACACATATAACCTGATCATATACACAGAGCTAACAACACACATATAACCTGATCATATACACAGAGCTAACAAGACATATATAACCTGATCATATACACAGAGCTAACAACACACATATAACCTGATCATATACACAGAGCTAACAACACACATATAACCTGATCATATACACAGAGCTAACAAGACATATATAACCTGATCATATACACAGAGCTAACAACACACATATAACCTGATCATATACACAGAGCTAACAAGACATATATAACCTGATCATATACACAGAGCTAACAACACACATATAACCTGATCATATACACAGAGCTAACAACACACATATAACCTGATCATATACACAGAGCTAACAAGACATATATAACCTGATCATATACACAGAGCTAACAACACACATATAACCTGATCATATACACAGAGCTAACAAGACATATATAACCTGATCATATACACAGAGCTAACAAGACATATATAACCTGATCATATACACAGCGCTAACAAGACATATATAACCTGATCATATACACAGAGCTAACAAGACACATATAACCTGATCATATACACAGAGCTAACAAGACACATATAACCTGATCATATACACAGAGCTAACAACACACATATAACCTGATCATATACACAGAGCTAACAAGACATATATAACCTGATCATATACACAGAGCTAACAAGACATATATAACCTGATCATATACACAGCTAACAAGACATATATAACCTGATCATATACACAGAGCTAACAACACACATATAACCTGATCATATACACAGAGCTAACAACACACATATAACCTGATCATATACACAGAGCTAACAAGACACATATATAACCTGATCATATACACAGAGCTAACAAGACATATATAACCTGATCATATACACAGAGCTAACAAGACACATATATAACCTGATCATATACACAGAGCTAACAAGACATATATAACCTGATCATATATACAGAGCTAACAACACACATATAACCTGATCATATATACAGAGCTAACAAGACATATATATAACCTGATCATATACACAGAGCTAACAAGACACATATAACCTGATCATATACACAGCTAACAAGACACATATATAACCTGATCATATACACAGAGCTAACAAGACATATATAACCTGATCATATACACAGAGCTAACAAGACATATATAACCTGATCATATACACAGAGCTAACAAGACATATATAACCTGATCATATACACAGAGCTAACAAGACACATATATAACCTGATCATATACACAGAGCTAACAAGACATATATAACCTGATCATATACACAGAGCTAACAAGACATATATAACCTGATCATATACACAGAGCTAACAAGACATATATAACCTGATCATATACACAGAGCTAACAAGACATATATAACCTGATCATATACACAGAGCTAACAAGACACATATAACCTGATCATATACACAGAGCTAACAAGACACATATAACCTGATCATATACACAGCTAACAAGACACATATAACCTGATCATATACACAGAGCTAACAAGACACATATAACCTGATCATATACACAGAGCTAACAAGACATATATAACCTGATCATATACACAGAGCTAACAACACACATATAACCTGATCATATACACAGAGCTAACAACACACATATAACCTGATCATATACACAGCGCTAACAACACACATATAACCTGATCATATACACAGCTAACAACACACATATAACCTGATCATATACACAGAGCTAACAACACACATATAACCTGATCATATACACAGAGCTAACAAGACACATATAACCTGATCATATACACAGAGCTAACAAGACATATATAACCTGATCATATACACAGAGCTAACAAGACACATATAACCTGATCATATACACAGAGCTAACAAGACACATATATAACCTGATCATATACACAGAGCTAACAAGACACATATAACCTGATCATATACACAGAGCTAACAAGACACATATAACCTGATCATATACACAGCTAACAAGACACATATATAACCTGATCATATACACAGCTAACAACACACATATAACCTGATCATATACACAGCTAACAACACACATATAACCTGATCATATACACAGCGCTAACAACACACATATAACCTGATCATATACACAGAGCTAACAACACATATAACCTGGTCATATACACAGCGCTAACAAGACATATATAACCTGATCATATACACAGAGCTAACAACACATATATAACCTGATCATATACACAGCTAACAACACATATATAACCTGATCATATACACACAGCTAACAACACATATATAACCTGATCATATACACACAGCTAACAACACATATATAACCTGATCATATACACACAGCTAACAACACATATATAACCTGATCATATATACACAGCTAACAACACATATATAACCTGATCATATACACACAGCTAACAACACATATATAACCTGATCATATACACAGAGCTAACAAGACACATATAACCTGATCATATACACAGAGCTAACAAGACATATATAACCTGATCATATACACAGCTAACAACACACATATAACCTGATCATATACACAGCGCTAACAACACACATATAACCTGATCATATACACAGAGCTAACAACACATATAACCTGATCATATACACAGCGCTAACAAGACATATATAACCTGATCATATACACAGCTAACAAGACACATATAACCTGATCATATACACAGAGCTAACAAGACATATATAACCTGATCATATACACAGAGCTAACAAGACATATATAACCTGATCATATACACAGCTAACAAGACACATATAACCTGATCATATACACAGAGCTAACAAGACACATATAACCTGATCATATACACAGAGCTAACAAGACACATATAACCTGATCATATACACAGAGCTAACAAGACACATATAACCTGATCATATACACAGCTAACAAGACACATATAACCTGATCATATACACAGAGCTAACAAGACACATATAACCTGATCATATACACAGAGCTAACAAGACATATATAACCTGATCATATACACAGCTAACAAGACACATATAACCTGATCATATACACAGAGCTAACAAGACATATATAACCTGATCATATACACAGCGCTAACAACACACATATAACCTGATCATATACACAGAGCTAACAACACATATATAACCTGATCATATACACAGAGCTAACAACACATATATAACCTGATCATATACACAGCGCTAACAACACATATAACCTGATCATATACACAGAGCTAACAAGACACATATAACCTGATCATATACACAGAGCTAACAACACATATATAACCTGATCATATACACAGAGCTAACAAGACATATATAACCTGATCATATACACAGCTAACAAGACACATATAACCTGATCATATACACAGAGCTAACAACACATATATAACCTGATCATATACACAGCGCTAACAAGACATATATAACCTGATCATATACACAGAGCTAACAAGACATATATAACCTGATCATATACACAGCTAACAAGACACATATAACCTGATCATATACACAGCTAACAACACACATATAACCTGATCATATACACAGCGCTAACAAGACATATAACCTGATCATATACACAGAGCTAACAAGACATATATAACCTGATCATATACACAGCTAACAAGACACATATAACCTGATCATATACACAGCTAACAACACACATATAACCTGATCATATACACAGCTAACAACACACATATAACCTGATCATATACACAGCGCTAACAACACACATATAACCTGATCATATACACAGCTAACAAGACACATATAACTTGGTCTTATACACAGAGCTAACAAGACATATATAACCTGATCATATACACAGCGCTAACAACACACATATAACCTGATCATATACACAGAGCTAACAACACACATATAACCTGATCATATACACAGAGCTAACAAGACACATATAACCTGATCATATACACAGCTAACAACACACATATAACCTGATCATATACACAGCTAACAACACACATATAACCTGATCATATACACAGCTAACAACACACATATAACCTGATCATATACACAGCGCTAACAACACATACATATAACCTGGTCTTATACACAGAGCTAACAAGACATATATAACCTGATCATATACAGAGCTAACAACACACATATAACCTGATCATATACACAGAGCTAACAAGACACATATAACCTGATCATATACACAGCTAACAACACACATATAACCTGATCATATACACAGCTAACAACACACATATAACCTGATCATATACACAGCTAACAACACACATATAACCTGATCATATACACAGCGCTAACAACACACATATAACCTGGTCTTATACACAGAGCTAACAAGACATATATAACCTGATCATATACACAGCGCTAACAAGACATATAACCTGATCATATACACAGAGCTAACAAGACATATATAACCTGATCATATACACAGCTAACAAGACACATATAACCTGATCATATACACAGCTAACAACACACATATAACCTGATCATATACACAGCGCTAACAAGACATATAACCTGATCATATACACAGAGCTAACAAGACATATATAACCTGATCATATACACAGCTAACAAGACACATATAACCTGATCATATACACAGCTAACAACACACATATAACCTGATCATATACACAGCTAACAACACACATATAACCTGATCATATACACAGCTAACAACACACATATAACCTGATCATATACACAGCTAACAACACATATAACCTGATCATATACACAGAGCTAACAACACATATATAACCTGATCATATACACAGCGCTAACAACACACATATAACCTGGTCTTATACACAGAGCTAACAAGACATATATAACCTGATCATATACACAGCGATAACAAGACATATATAACCTGATCATATACACAGAGCTAACAAGACATATATAACCTGATCATATACACAGAGCTAACAAGACATATATAACCTGATCATATACACAGAGCTAACAAGACATATATAACCTGATCATATACACAGAGCTAACAAGACATATATAACCTGATCATATACACAGAGCTAACAAGACATATATAACCTGATCATATACACAGAGCTAACAAGACATATAACCTGATCATATACACAGCTAACAACACACATATAACCTGATCATATACACAGAGCTAACAACACACATATAACCTGATCATATACACAGCTAACAAGACACATATAACCTGATCATATACACAGCGCTAACAACACACATATAACCTGATCATATACACAGCGCTAACAACACACATATAACCTGATCATATACACAGAGCTAACAAGACACATATAACTTGGTCATATACACAGAGCTAACAACACATATATAACCTGGTCATATACACAGCTAACAACACACATATAACCTGATCATATACACAGAGCTAACAACACACATATAACCTGATCATATACACAGAGCTAACAAGACACATATAACCTGGTCATATATACAGAGCTAACAACACACATATAACCTGATCATATACACAGAGCTAACAACACACATATAACCTGGTCATATATACAGAGCTAACAACACACATATAACCTGGTCTTATACACAGAGCTAACACATATAACCTGGTCATATACACATATCTAACAACACACATATAACCTGATCATATACACAGAGCTAACAAGACATATAACCTGGTCATATATACAGAGCTAACAAGACATATAACCTGGTCATATACACAGAGCTAACAAGACATATAACCTGGTCATATATACAGAGCTAACAAGACATATAACCTGGTCATATATACAGAGCTAACAAGACATATAACCTGGTCATATACACAGAGCTAACAAGACATATATAACCTGATCATATACACAGAGCTAACAACACACATATAACCTGGTCTTATACACAGAGCTAACAAGACATATATAACCTGATCATATACACAGAGCTAACAAGACACATATAACTTGGTCATATACACAGAGCTAACAACACATATATAACCTGATCATATATACAGAGCTAACAAGACATATAACCTGATCATATATACAGAGCTAACAACACACATATAACCTGATCATATATACAGAGCTAACAACACACATATAACCTGATCATATACACAGCGCTAACAAGACATATAACCTGGTCATATACACAGAGCTAACAAGACATATATAACCTGGTCATATACACAGAGCTAACAAGACACATATAACCTGATCATATATACAGAGCTAACAACACACATATAACCTGATCATATACACAGAGCTAACAAGACATATATAACCTGATCATATACACAGAGCTAACAAGACACATATAACCTGGTCATATACACAGAGCTAACAACACACATATAACCTGGTCATATATACAGAGCTAACAAGACATATAACCTGATCATATATACAGAGCTAACAACACATATAACCTGGTCATATATACAGAGCTAACAAGACATATAACCTGATCATATACACAGAGCTAACAAGACATATATAACCTGATCATATACACAGAGCTAACAACACACATATAACCTGGTCATATATACAGAGCTAACAAGACATATAACCTGATCATATACACAGAGCTAACAAGACATATATAACCTGATCATATACACAGAGCTAACAAGACACATATAACCTGGTCATATACACAGAGCTAACAAGACACATATAACCTGATCATATATACAGAGCTAACAACACACATATAACCTGATCATATACACAGAGCTAACAAGACATATAACCTGATCATATATACAGAGCTAACAAGACACATATAACCTGGTCATATACACAGAGCTAACAACACACATATAACCTGGTCATATACACAGAGCTAACAACACACATATAACCTGGTCATATACACAGAGCTAACAACACACATATAACCTGATCATATACACAGAGCTAACAAGACATATAACCTGATCATATACACAGAGCTAACAAGACACATATAACCTGGTCATATACACAGAGCTAACAACACACATATAACCTGGTCATATACACAGAGCTAACAACACACATATAACCTGGTCATATATACAGAGCTAACAACACACATATAACCTGATCATATACACAGAGCTAACAAGACACATATAACCTGATCATATACACAGAGCTAACAAGACATATATAACCTGATCATATACACAGAGCTAACAAGACATATATAACCTGATCATATACACAGAGCTAACAAGACATATATAACCTGATCATATACACAGAGCTAACAACACATATATAACCTGGTCATATACACAGAGCTAACAACACACATATAACCTGATCATATACACAGCGCTAACAAGACACATATAACCTGGTCATATACACAGAGCTAACAACACACATATAACTTGGTCATATACACAGAGCTAACAACACACATATAACTTGGTCATATACACAGCTAACAACACACATATAACTTGGTCATATACAGAGCTAACAAGACACATATAACCTGATCATATACACAGAGGTAACAACACATATATAACCTGATCATATACACAGCGCTAACAACACACATATAACCTGATCATATACACAGCGCTAACAAGACATATATAACCTGATCATATACACAGAGCTAACAAGACATATATAACCTGATCATATACACAGAGCTAACAAGACACAAATATAACCTGATCATATACACAGAGCTAACAAGACATATATAACCTGATCATATACACAGAGCTAACAAGACATATATAACCTGATCATATACACAGAGCTAACAAGACACATATAACCTGATCATATACACAGCTAACAAGACATATATAACCTGATCATATACACAGCGCTAACAAGACACATATATAACCTGATCATATACACAGAGCTAACAAGACATATATAACCTGATCATATACACAGAGCTAACAAGACATATATAACCTGATCATATACACAGAGCTAACAACACACATATAACCTGATCATATATACAGAGCTAACAAGACATATATAACCTGATCATATACACAGAGCTAACAAGACACATATATAACCTGGTCATATATACAGAGCTAACAACACACATATAACCTGATCATATACACAGAGCTAACAACACACATATAACCTGATCATATATACAGAGCTAACAAGACATATAACCTGGTCATATACACAGAGCTAACAACACACATATAACCTGGTCATATACACAGAGCTAACAACACACATATAACCTGATCATATACACAGCGCTAACAAGACATATATAACCTGATCATATATACAGAGCTAACAAGACATATATAACCTGATCATATATACAGAGCTAACAACACACATATAACCTGATCATATACACAGAGCTAACAAGACATATATAACCTGATCATATACACAGAGCTAACAAGACATATATAACCTGATCATATACACAGCTAACAAGACATATATAACCTGATCATATACACAGCTAACAAGACACATATAACCTGATCATATACACAGCTAACAAGACATATATAACCTGATCATATACACAGCTAACAAGACATATATAACCTGATCATATACACAGCTAACAAGACATATATAACCTGATCATATACACAGCTAACAAGACACATATAACCTGATCATATACACAGCTAACAAGACATATATAACCTGATCATATACACAGAGCTAACAAGACATATATAACCTGGTCATATACACAGCGCTAACAAGACACATATATAACCTGATCATATACACAGAGCTAACAAGACATATATAACCTGATCATATACACAGCTAACAAGACATATATAACCTGATCATATACACAGCGCTAACAAGACACATATATAACCTGATCATATACACAGAGCTAACAAGACATATATAACCTGATCATATACACAGAGCTAACAAGACATATATAACCTGATCATATACACAGAGCTAACAACACACATATAACCTGATCATATATACAGAGCTAACAAGACATATATAACCTGATCATATACACAGAGCTAACAAGACACATATATAACCTGGTCATATATACAGAGCTAACAACACACATATAACCTGGTCATATATACAGAGCTAACAACACACATATAACCTGGTCATATATACAGAGCTAACAAGACATATATAACCTGGTCATATACACAGAGCTAACAACACACATATAACCTGGTCATATACACAGAGCTAACAACACACATATAACCTGATCATATACACAGAGCTAACAAGACACATATATAACCTGATCATATATACAGAGCTAACAAGACATATATAACCTGATCATATACACAGAGCTAACAAGACATATATAACCTGATCATATACACAGCGCTAACAAGACACATATATAACCTGATCATATACACAGAGCTAACAAGACACAATATAACCTGATCAATACACAGACGCTAACAAGACCATATATAACCTGATCATATACACAGAGCTAACAAGACAATATAACCTGATCATATACACAGAGCTAACAAGACACATATAACCTGATCATATACACAGCTAACAAGACATATATAACTGATCATATACACAGCGCTAACAAGACACTATATACCTGATCATATACACAGAGCTAACAAGACATATATAACCTGATCATATACACAGCGCTAACAAGACAATAATAACTGATCATATACACAGCTAACAAGACATATCTAACCTGATCATATACACAGCGCTAACAAGCACACATATAACCTGATCATATACACAGCGCTAACAAGGACACATATAACCTGATCATAACACAGCGCTAACAAGACATATATAACCCTGATCATATACACAGAGCTAACAAGACATATATAACCTGATCATATACACAGAGCTAACAAGACACATATATAACCTGATCATATACACAGAGCTAACAAGACATATATAACCTGATCATATACACAGAGCTAACAAGACACTATATAACCTGATTCATATACACAGAGCTAACAAGACATATATAACCTGATCATATACACAGCGCTAAAAATACATAGATAACCGGATAAATTATACAAGACATACGCTTTTTTAACACCAACCAAGACCGATAGACATATTATTAACCTGATCAAACTATTAAAGAGCTTTAACAACCAACAACCCAGTATAACCTGATCAATAACACAGAGCTAACAACAAAAAAAACCAACACAAGGAACATTAATTTTTTTATCTTATACCCTGATCATTTTATACACAGAGCTAAACACAAATATGGGGAAAAGGACACTATAAACCCTTTTTGATCATATACCACCAGCAGCTCTCCTAACCACAACAACAAGAACATATATAACATTGATCTCGCATATTAACACAGCGGTCGGGCCGCGGGGGGGTAACGCAACAAGACACATGATAACCTGATCATTATACCCCACAGTGCTAACCCAAGACATTAATATGAATACACCTGGATCTTCATATACACACCCACAGCTAAAAAACACCCCCACCAACACCCCCCCCCCACAACCCCAATCCCCCAACCCAAACACACAAAAGACCATATATAAACCTGATCATTCTATTTACCCACAAGCAGCTGCTAGCAGGCTAACCCAAGACATATATAAACCTGATTCATATGACACACAGAGATAAACAAGACACATAATTAAACCTGATCACACTATATACCAGCAGCTAACAAGGAATATATAACCTGATCATATACCACCACGAAGCCTCCGCATGTGGCTAAAAACAAAAGACATTTATATAACCTGCGTTTCCATTATACACATTAGCGTTTAACAAGAAAACATATAAATTAATTAACCTGAGATCACGATTCATACACAGTAGAGTAGATAACAAGACATAATATAAACCTCATGCATCATATTTTACACAGCTAAAAACAAGACACGTATATAACTGATCATATACACAGCGCAACCCAAAGGACAATATTATAACACAGAGCTAACAAGACCTATTATAACCGATCAGCAATAAATACACCACAGACGTCTAACCAAAAATACAAGACATTATATATAACTCCCGATTCATTATACACATCGGAAGATCCCAGTAACAAACAAAACACACTTATAACCGCATCATATATACAGAGCTAAAACAACAAGGACTTAATTATCAACCTGCAGTCATATTACACAGAGTCCCTAACAAGACACCATATCATAACCTGTGTAATAAATTACATTATGAACAGACGGCTAAACAACACACACCACACATCAAAACCTGGTCATTTATATACAGAATGTAAACAAAAAACACACATCCCCATATAACCTGATCATATATACAGAGCTTAGAGCTTAACGAAGGACATATAACCTGAGTCAATATCCCTACCACATGACGGATTCTTAACAACAACATATAAACTCTAGGTCCCATTATACACCACAGAAGCTTTAACAAACACACATATAACCTGCTCATATAACAGATGCGTAACCAAGGACAAATATACTAACTGATCATATTAATTACAGAGCCAAGCTCTAACAAGCATATAGTACACCTTGATCAATATACACCAGAGCTTGAAGAACAACACCAACAACAAACAAGACATGAATATAACCTGTGCATATACACAGCGCTAAACAAGACACAGCATCATATATAACACTCGATCATTAGCTACACCAGCTACACCACCCCAAGACAATAAACCCAAAAAAAAAAAAACCCCACCCAAGGACACATATTAACATCTTGATGTAATGATACACAGAGCTAACTAAGACCATTTGATTTTTACCTTTATCTTTTTTAAATAGAACCGATCATATAAAAGAGAGCTTCGCTTTTAAATATAAACAAACAACGACGGTGACATATTATTAACCTGATTCACCCAGTGATAACACAGTCTAACAAGACACATAAACCGATCTCATCAATACACAGCTAACAATGAAAAAAATTGTACTTTAAACCCTGGATCATATTACAACAGCCTAAAAAAACAAAAACCCCAATGACAACCATCTATAACATGTGATCATATACACCAGAGCTAACAAGACATATATAACCTGATCATATACACATCGCGGCCGCGCTAAACACCTCAACTCCCACCCCCCAAGACTTCACCCTACCACACCAAGAAAATAATATAACCTGATTCATATTTACACAGCCTAACAAGGACATTATAACCTGTCTGATCATATAACATCAGCTAAACAAGACATGTATATAAACCTGATTCACTATTTGACACCAGCCTAACAAGACACAATTATAACTCCTGATTCAATATACACAAAGGCTAAACAAGACAAATATAAAACCTGAGATTCGATCATTTTATTACACAGAGAGCCACTAACAAACGAATGGACACATATAACAGGACCTGGTCAATATTTTCGTATTAATACCACTCTTATACCCACAGCGCTAAAACAAGGGGACAAATATTTAGATTAACCTGATCACATTATATATTTTTTATTACACCCCCCAAAGAGAGAGCTCAACAAGGACCTATTATAAACCTTCACTGATAATATACACCCAGAGCTAACCAAGACCATAAAATATTAACTGGATTCATATAAACAGAGAGACAGCAGAGAGCTAACAAAGACATGATATAACCCCTCCTGATAATATACAACAGACGCTAAAACAAGACAAATAACTCTGTTCATTATATACACTCACGTAGAACGGTGGCTGAGCTAACAAGAAATTTATTAACCCTCTCGATCATAACACACAGAGGCTAAAAGACACATAGCATATATAACCTAGGTTATCAATTCCTACCTTATACACACCAGAAGCTTAAAAAAACACAAGCGAACATTTATATATTAACTGATTTCCTATGACACCAGAGCTCAAAACAAGTCACATATATAACCCGATCATTATTACACAGCTAGCCCTCTAACCAAGGGACACATATACCCTGATAAGTAGTTTAACCACAGCGTGAACAACGAAATACCAATATGGTATAAAAAAAAGCCATGATCATATACACAGCCCCCGTAGCATTAACAAGACACATTTAAGTTTATATAACGTGCATTTTCCATTAATACCACATGAGCTAAACCAAACCGAACATTATATAACCTTCTTTCCTGATCAGTATTACATCCCACCGCCAAGCTAACAAGACATATATAACATGATTCATATACACAGAGCCAAACAAAGACCATATATAATGATATTTCTATACCACACAGACGAGCTAACAAGACTTAAGAAACCCTGATCATATACCACCACGATGGGCTAAACAAGACACATATATATTAACCTGATCATATACACCAGAAGAGCTTAACCGAGAAATAATTGTATTTTTTTTTATAAACTGAGATCATAATTATACCACAGGAGCTAACAGACACCATAGGATAACCTAGAGTCCATACTTCTACAACAGAATGCTAACAAGACAATATAACCTGGATCTTCATAATTTACACAGAGCTAATCCTAAAAAAACAAGACATATATAAAAACCTGATCATATATACACAACGAGCTAAAACAAGGACATATTTATACACCTGATCATGTGTTTGTATACACAGAGTAACAAAACATTATATAAACCTGATCATAGTGATACCCACAGAGTGAGAGCTAACAAAGACACATAGAACCCTGGTCATTAGTTACACAGAGGCGAAACAACACACATTATAACCGGGTCAATATAGACCCCAGACGCTTAACGTAACCAAAAACAAACCAAAAAGTGACATCATTAACATGACTCATATTTATATCACAGCGAGCTTAACAACACATTAACCTGGTCATACTATTACAGAAGCGTAACAAGACAAATATATAAACCTCGTTGATCATTATTTACACAGACTATTTAATCAACACAAGACATATATAATAACCTGATCTTCATATATACACAGCGCTCAATCCAACACATATATAACCCCTGGTCATATACCACAGTAGCTAAACAACACCAACCAACACAAATATAACATGGCCTGGTTAATATTATACAGAGGGCTAACAAGACATTATAAACCCTGATCATTAACTTATACAGAGCTAAAACACAATCATAACCTTGGTTCATATGTTCTAAACTTTATACCCTCAGAGCTTATAACAAGACAATTTTTAAAACATTGATCATATTACACAGAGCTAACAAGAACATATTATAAACATGATCATATACCACAGAGGGCTCAACAACACACATATAACCTGGTCATTCTTATAATAACAGAGGTTAACAAGACAACTATAACCTGATCTATACACAGAGACTGCGCTAACAAAAACAAGTAAGACTCATATTTATAAACCACGATCATAACACAGAGCACAGAGCGTAACAAGACACCATAGTATAACCTGCGGTCAATACTACCACAGAGATAGCAAACTACCCCCAAAGGGAAAGAAAGCAACCCCAATTTTTTAACTCATTAACCTGATTCCAGATTATACCAGATGCTAAAACAACACACATTCCTAGTAAACCTGCTGAATCAATATTATACACAGAGACTAAACAACAAGACATATTTTATAAACCTGTGCCAAAATTATTACACAGAGCTAACAAGAACACAACCTATTCACCTGGGTCATATATACACAGAGCTAACAACACCCACATATATATAACCTGGTCATATACACAGAGACAGGCTAACAACACAACATATAACTCGGGTCATATACACCACACCCACAGATAGCTAAACAAACCCACATATAACCACCTGATCATATACACAGCAGAGCTTAACAAGACATATAACTGATCATATACACCCAGAGCGAACAAGACACATATACCTGGTCATACACACAGAGCTTATGCAACAACACACATCGAGTAACATGGTCAGATACACATGAGCTTCTAGCTAAAAACAAACATTATAATCCTGGTTATATATTACAGCAGTCAGAGAGAGAGATGAGAAGAGAGCTTAAACAACAAAACCCAACCATATAAACTGATCAGATACCCACCAGAGCTAAAACCCAGCACCACCAACCACCACCAACCCACACACAAGACACATCTTAACCTGATCATATAACACAGCAGACGGTCAGGGCTAACAAAGACATATAAACCTGATATATTACCACCAGAGCTAAAAAGACAATATATAACCGTATATATACACAGAAGCTAACAAGACATATAAACCTCGATCTCCATATTTTTACACAGAGCTAACAACACATATACTAACCTAGGTCATATTTACACCGAGCTAACTAAACACACATTATAACCCTGATCATTTATACACTCTCTCAAAGCCGCATAACAAGGGACACATACACTTATACCTTCTCTTGCTCTTTTTTTTCCCCATTTTTTTCTCTTGTTTTTAACATGCGTCATATACCACAGAGGCTTTTAATTAAAACAACAAACATTATAACTTGGTCATATACACAGACGCTAACAACACACATACTTAACTTGGTCATATACACATTGCTAACAACACCACAATAAAAACTTTGGTTTCAAGAACCTCCCCAGAGCTAAACCCAAGGACACATCTATAACCTGATCATAGACCACCCCCAGAGGGGGCCCCGTGTGGCGGTAACAAACATAGATAAACTCCTAGATCATATACACAGCTCTGCTCGCTGCTGCTGTGCTCGCGCTACAACACACATATTATAACCTGATATATAAACAGCGTGAGGTGTAAAAAGACCATAATATATAACCTGATCATATACACAGGGCTAACAACTAGTAGGACCTTCATATGGACACTTACGTGACAATCTGTAGTAAGGCGGGGAAGACATAAGATAACCTGGGAATCATATACACATGAGCTACAAGACAAAAATATAACATGATTCACCTTATACACAGACGCTAAAAACAAGAAGACATATATAACCTGTAATTCCAATATATTACCACCACAGGAGAGCTATTAACAAGAACAATAATTTTTTTTATCAAACGGATTCATTATACACAGAGGCTAAACAAGACAAACTATAACCTGTCCTGAGCATATTTTAACACCCAGCTAAAAACAAGAACATATATAACCTGTCTGAATTCAATATAATACACTTTCAGCTGCCTCCACAAGCGTGCTTAGTTCCCAGCGCTCTTAAGCTGGAGGGCGCGCTTAACAAGAAGACACATATTTATTAACTGATCATCAACACTACACCAGAGCTAAACAATCAAGCCATATATAAACCTGATCATTATACCACAGATTGGCTAAACAGATCATATATACTAAACCTGTGATTTCATATTTACACAGACGGCGAAAGTTTAACAACAACATAAACCTGACATATAGTACTAAAGAAGCTAACAAGACAGATATAACCTGACAAATTATTACACAGAGCTCCTTCAAACCAGATCACATCATTTTATAACGCACCCGGGTCATATAACGAGGCTTAACAAACACACAATAAATTATAACCATGCATCCTATCACACAGAGCCTTAAAACAAAAAAACCCACCACACCCATATATATAACCATGATTCATTTATATAACAGAGCGAAAAAAAAACTCAAAAAAAAAAAAACCAAAGATCATATAAACCTGGTCATATTACCACAGAGCTATTAAAAAAACCCCACACATTATAACCTGGTCATATTCTTTACTACATTTGACACACAGAGCTAACAACACAATATACACCTGATCATATTACACATCGCTTAACAAGACATATATAAACCTGATATTTATACAGACAGCTTTTAACCCCAAGGATAATAATCTTATATAAACCGATCATAATTTATACAGAACTGGTCAACACCACCACATTATTACATGCTATCAGTATTACCCAACAGAGTAAGGAGCTAACAAGAAAGTTTTTGATCTATATAAAGCTGTTAATATACACAGCCAGTAGCCACGAGCTTAACAGACAATATATAACCTGGATCTCATATTTTTTTATATATTTACACAGCGAACAAGACAGACATATAATAGTTTATACACATGAATCCTTTATATCTAAACATGAGCCTACACAGAAAAACATATATAACCTGATCATATACAACAGCTACAAGACATATAACCCTGATCATATACACAGCTAACCAAGACATATCTAACCTGATCATATACACAGAGCAACAAGACATATATAACTGATCATATCACACAAGCTAACAAGACACATATAACCTGATCATATATACAGAGCTAACAAGACATATGATAACCTGATCATATACACAGAGCTAACCACCTAGACACTATATAAACTAACTGGGTCAATATACAGAGCTCCAATACACATATAACCCTTAATATATACCTGATCTAACAACACCTATACTGATCATATATATACAGAGCTAACAAGACATATATAACTGATCATATACACAGAGCTAACAAGACACATATAAACCTGGTCATATACACAGAGCTAAAAAGACACATAATAATCATATAACAGAGCAACACCTATCAACACAGATCTAAACAAGAGACATATATAACCTGATCATATCCACAGAGAGCTAACAACGGTAACAAATGATATAACCAGATCCAACACATATATACAAGATCATATTAACAACAAACAGAATTATAAACATTGATAAATACTATACAGAGCTAACAAGACATATATAACCTGGTCATATACACAGCGCTAACAAGACACATATATAACCTGATCATATTACACAGAGCTAAACAGATCATTAATTGTTATACAGTATGCTAACACACACATATAACACCTGATCAATATACACAGCAGAGCCAAGAACATATATATATAGATTCAGTATAACAGCAGGTATAAGACATATACACAGAGCAACAAGACACCTTATAAGAGAATATACACAATAACAAGATATATAAGCAATCATATACCAGAGCTAACAAGAGCAAAAAGAGTACACAGCTAGAACAAGCACAGTATAACCTAACACAAACGACATATAACCTGATCATATACACAGAGTCTATACACACAAGACATAGAACCTGATCATATACACAGAGCTAACAAGAACACATATAACCTGATCATATACACAGAGCTAACAACACACATTATAACCGATCATATACACACAGCAGCTAACAAGACATACCAACATCATAACACTGTCATATAACATATATACAGAGCTTCACCCTCCCTACACCAAGACCCATAGATAATAACCTGATATATACACAGAGCTAACAAGACATATATAGAACCTGATCATATACACAGCGCTAAAAGAAACACATATATAACCTGATCATATACACCAGAGCTAACAAGACACATATAACCTGATCATACACAGCACAAAGCTACAAGACATATATAACCTGATCATATACACAGAGCTTCACACATGAATTATAAAGACACAGCTAACAAGACATATTAACTGATATTATTCAATATAACCAAGCTAACCCTAACCACAAAATGATCATATACACGAGCAACAATATATATAACCTGATCATATACACAGAGCTAACAAGACATATATAACTGATCATATACACAGAGCTAACAAGACACACATATATAACAGATAACAAGATCATATATCCACATCAGTACACGAGCTAACAAGACACATATAACCTGATCATATACACAGAGCTAACAAGACACATATATAACCTGATCATATACACAGAGCTAACAAGACATATATAACCTGATCATATACACAGAGCTAACAAGACATATATAACCCTGATCATATACACAGCGCTAACAAGAACATATATAACCTGATCATATACACAGAGCTAACAAGGACATCATATAACCTGATCATATACACAGCCTAACAAGACACATATAACCTGACTCATATACACAAGCTAACAAGACACATATAACCTGATCATATACACAGAGCTAACAAGACATATATAACCTGATCATATACACAGAGCTAACAAGACACTATATAACCTGATCATATACCAGCTACCAAGACACTATATAACCTGATCATATACACAGCTAACAAGACATATATAACCTGATCATATACACAGCTAACAAGACACATATAACCTGATCATATACACAGCTAACAAGACACATATAACCTGATCATATACACAGCTAACAAGACATATAAACCTGATCATATACACAGCTAACAAGGACACATATATACCTGATCATATACACAGAGCTAACAAGACATATAAACCTGATCATATACACAGGCTAACAAGACACATATAACCTGATCATATACACAGCTAACAAGACACATAAACCTGATCATATACACAGAGCTAACAAGACACATAAATGATATATACACAGAGCTAACAAACAATTATAAACCTGATCATAAACAAGACACACACATATAACCTGATCATATACACAGCGACTATTCTGATCATATACACAGAGCTAACAAGACATATATAACCTGATCATATACACAGAGCTAACAAGACACATATATAACCTGATCATATACACAGAGCTAACAAGACACATATAACCTGATCATATACACAGAGCAACTATAAAAATAACCCTACACAAGACCACAATACAAACACCATAACTGATCATATACACAGAGCGAGCTAACAAGACAATCATATAATCACCTGATCATATACCACAGCAGATAACCACAAACATTAACATATATAACAAGCATCATATTAATACTGGCTAACAAGCACATATGACCTATTATATATACACAGCTAAGCAACACACATATAATGTATATTACACTGGCAACATATACCATATAACCGTCAAACAATGACAAAAACATAATAATAACCTGATCATATACCATATACACAGAGCTAACAAGACACATATAACCTGATCATATATACACAGAGCTAACAAGACACATATAACCTGATCATATACACAGAGCTAACAAGACAATATAACCTGATCATATACACAGAGCTAACAAGACATATATAACCTGATCATATACACAGAGCTAACAAGACATATTAACCTGATCATATACACAGAGCTAACAAGACATATATAACCTGATCATATACACAGCGCTAACAAGACACATATAACCTGATCATATACACAGAGCTAACAAGACACATATAACCTGATCATATACACAGCGCTAACAAGACATATATAACCTGATCATATACACAGCGCTAACAAGACACATATAACTGATCATATACACAGAGCTAACAAGCACATATATACCTGATCATATACACAGAGCTAACAAGACACATATAACCTGATCATATACACAGCTAACAAGACACATATATAACCTGATCATATACACAGAGCTAACAAGACATATATAACCTGATCAATATACACAGCGCTAACAAGACACATCTAACCTGATCATATACACAGAGCTAACAACACACATATAACCTGATCATATACACAGCGCTAACAAGGACCTATATAACCTGATCATATACACAGCTAATAAGACACCTATATAACCTGATCATATACACAGAGCTAACAAGACATATATAACCTGCTCATATACACAGCGCTAACAACACATATAACCTGATCATATACACAGAGCTAACAACACACATATAACCTGATCATATACACAGCGCTAACAAGACATATATAACCTGATCATATACACAGAGCTAACAACACACATATAACCTGGTCATATACACAGAGCTAACAACACATATAACCTGATCATACACAGAGCTAACAAGACATATATAACCTGATCATATACACAGAGCTAACAACACACATATAACCTGGTCATATACACAGAGCTAACAACACATATAACCTGATCATATACACAGAGCTAACAAGACATATATAACCTGATCATATACACAGCGCTAACAACACATATAACCTGATCATATACACAGAGCTAACAACACACATATAACCTGATCATATACACAGCGCTAACAAGACACATATATAACCCTGATCATATACACAGCGCTAACAACACATATATAACCTGATCATATACACAGCGCTAACAAGACACATATAACTTGGTCATATACACAGCGCTAACAAGACACATATAACCTGATCATATACACAGCGCTAACAAGACACATATAACCTGATCATATACACAGCTAACAAGACACATATAACCTGATCATATACACAGCTAACAACACACATATAACCTGATCATATACACAGCTAACAAGACACAATATAACCTGATCATATACACAGCTAACAAGACACATATAACCTGATCATATACACAGCTAACAAGACACATATAACCTGATCATATACACAGCTAACAAGACACATATAACCTGATCATATACACAGCTAACAAGACACATATAACCTGATCATATACACAGCTAACAAGACACATATAACCTGATCATATACACAGCTAACAACACACATCTAACCTGATCATATACACAGCTAACACACACATATAACCTGATCATATACCAGCTCACAAGATACATATACCGATCATATACACAGCTACACACACATATAACCTGATCATATACACAGCTAACAACACACATATAACCTGATCATATACACAGAGCTAACAAGACACATATAACCTGATCATATACACAGCTAACAAGACACATATAACCTGATCATATACACAGCTAACAAGACACATATAACCTGATCATATACACAGCGCTAACAACACATATAACCTGGTCATATACACAGCGCTAACAACACATATAACCTGATCATATACACAGCGCTAACAAGACACATATAACCTGATCATATACACAGAGCTAACAAGACATATAACCTGATCATATACACAGCTAACAACACATATAACCTGATCATATACACAGAGCTAACAAGACACATATAACCTGATCATATACACAGCTAACAAGACATATATAACCTGATCATATACACAGCTAACAAGACATATATAACCTGATCATATACACAGCTAACAAGACACATATAACCTGATCATATACACAGAGCTAACAAGACACATATAACCTGATCATATACACAGCGCTAACAACACACATATAACCTGATCATATACACAGCTAACAAGACATATATAACCTGATCATATACACAGAGCTAACAAGACACATATAACCTGATCATATACACAGCTAACAAGACACATATATAACCTGATCATATACACAGAGCTAACAAGACATATATAACCTGATCATATACACAGAGCTAACAAGACATATATAACCTGATCATATACACAGAGCTAACAAGACATATATAACCTGATCATATACACAGAGCTAACAAGACATATATAACCTGATCATATACACAGAGCTAACAACACACATATATAACCTGATCATATACACAGAGCTAACAAGACACATATATAACCTGATCATATACACAGAGCTAACAACACACATATATAACCTGATCATATACACAGAGCTAACAACACACATATATAACCTGATCATATACACAGAGCTAACAACACACATATATAACCTGATCATATACACAGAGCTAACAAGACATATATAACCTGATCATATACACAGAGCTAACAAGACATATATAACCTGATCATATACACAGCGCTAACAAGACACATATAACCTGATCATATACACAGAGCTAACAAGACATATATAACCTGATCATATACACAGAGCTAACAAGACATATATAACCTGATCATATACACAGAGCTAACAAGACATATATAACCTGATCATATACACAGCTAACAAGACACATATAACCTGATCATATACACAGCTAACAAGACACATATAACCTGATCATATACACAGAGCTAACAAGACACATATAACCTGATCATATACACAGCTAACAACACACATATAACCTGATCATATACACAGCTAACAACACATATATAACCTGATCATATACACAGAGCTAACAACACACATATAACCTGATCATATACACAGAGCTAACAACACATATATAACCTGATCATATACACAGAGCTAACAACACACATATAACCTGATCATATACACACAGCTAACAAGACACATATAACCTGATCATATACACAGAGCTAACAAGACACATATAACCTGATCATATACACAGCTAACAACACATATATAACCTGATCATATACACAGAGCTAACAAGACACATATAACCTGATCATATACACAGCTAACAAGACACATATAACCTGATCATATACACAGCGCTAACAACACATATAACCTGATCATATACACAGAGCTAACAAGACACATATAACCTGATCATATACACAGCTAACAACACATATATAACCTGATCATATACACAGAGCTAACAAGACATATATAACCTGATCATATACACAGAGCTAACAACACATATATAACCTGATCATATACACAGCTAACAAGACACATATAACCTGATCATATACACAGCTAACAACACATATATAACCTGATCATATACACAGAGCTAACAACACATATATAACCTGATCATATACACAGAGCTAACAACACATATATAACCTGATCATATACACAGCTAACAAGACACATATAACCTGATCATATACACAGAGCTAACAACACATATATAACCTGATCATATACACAGCTAACAACACATATATAACCTGATCATATACACAGCTAACAAGACATATATAACCTGATCATATACACAGCTAACAACACATATATAACCTGATCATATACACAGAGCTAACAACACATATATAACCTGATCATATACACAGAGCTAACAACACATATATAACCTGATCATATACACAGCTAACAAGACACATATAACCTGATCATATACACAGCTAACAACACATATATAACCTGATCATATACACAGAGCTAACAAGACACATATAACCTGATCATATACACAGCTAACAAGACACATATAACCTGATCATATACACAGCGCTAACAAGACACATATAACCTGATCATATACACAGCTAACAAGACACATATAACCTGATCATATACACAGCTAACAAGACATATATAACCTGATCATATACACAGCTAACAAGACACATATATAACCTGATCATATACACAGCTAACAACACACATATAACCTGATCATATACACAGCTAACAAGACACATATAACCTGGTCATATACACAGAGCTAACAAGACATATATAACCTGATCATATACACAGCTAACAAGACATATATAACCTGGTCATATACACAGCTAACAAGACATATATAACCTGATCATATACACAGCTAACAAGACATATATAACCTGATCATATACACAGCGCTAACAAGACACATATAACCTGATCATATACACAGAGCTAACAAGACATATAACCTGATCATATACACAGCGCTAACAAGACATATATAACCTGATCATATACACAGAGCTAACAAGACATATATAACCTGATCATATACACAGCGCTAACAAGACATATATAACCTGATCATATACACAGAGCTAACAAGACATATATAACCTGATCATATACACACAGCTAACAACACACATATAACCTGATCATATACACAGCGCTAACAACACATATAACCTGGTCATATACACAGCGCTAACAACACATATAACCTGATCATATACACAGCGCTAACAAGACACATATAACCTGATCATATACACAGCTAACAACACATATAACCTGATCATATACACAGCTAACAAGACACATATAACCTGATCATATACACAGCTAACAAGACACATATAACCTGATCATATACACAGCGCTAACAAGACACATATAACCTGATCATATACACAGCTAACAAGACACATATAACCTGATCATATACACAGCGCTAACAACACATATAACCTGATCATATACACAGCGCTAACAACACATATAACCTGATCATATACACAGCGCTAACAAGACACATATAACCTGATCATATACACAGCTAACAAGACACATATAACCTGATCATATACACAGCTAACAACACACATATAACCTGATCATATACACAGCTAACAACACACATATAACCTGATCATATACACAGCTAACAACACACATATAACCTGATCATATACACAGCTAACAAGCACACATATAACCTGATCATATACACAGCTAACAACACACATATAACCTGATCATATACACAGCTAACAACACACATATAACCTGATCATATACACAGCTAACAAGACACATATAACCTGATCATATACACAGCTAACAACACACATATAACCTGATCATATACACAGCTAACAACACACATATAACCTGATCATATACACAGCTAACAACACACATATAACCTGATCATATACACAGCTAACAACACACATATAACCTGATCATATACACAGCTAACAAGACACATATAACCTGATCATATACACAGCTAACAAGACACATATAACCTGATCATATACACAGCGCTAACAACACATATAACCTGATCATATACACAGCTAACAAGACACATATAACCTGATCATATACACAGAGCTAACAAGACATATATAACCTGATCATATACACAGAGCTAACAAGACATATATAACCTGATCATATACACAGAGCTAACAAGACACATATAACCTGATCATATACACAGAGCTAACAAGACATATATAACCTGATCATATACACAGAGCTAACAAGACACATATAACCTGATCATATACACAGAGCTAACAAGACACATATAACCTGATCATATACACAGCGCTAACAACACATATAACCTGATCATATACACAGCTAACAAGACACATATAACCTGATCATATACACAGAGCTAACAAGACACATATAACCTGATCATATACACAGCTAACAACACACATATAACCTGATCATATACACAGAGCTAACAAGACACATATAACCTGATCATATACACAGCGCTAACAAGACACATATAACCTGATCATATACACAGCGCTAACAACACATATAACCTGATCATATACACAGCGCTAACAACACATATAACCTGATCATATACACAGCGCTAACAAGACACATATAACCTGATCATATACACAGCTAACAAGACACATATAACCTGATCATATACACAGCTAACAACACACATATAACCTGATCATATACACAGCTAACAACACACATATAACCTGATCATATACACAGCTAACAACACACATATAACCTGATCATATACACAGCTAACAACACACATATAACCTGATCATATACACAGCTAACAACACACATATAACCTGATCATATACACAGCTAACAACACACATATAACCTGATCATATACACAGCTAACAAGACACATATAACCTGATCATATACACAGCTAACAACACACATATAACCTGATCATATACACAGCTAACAACACACATATAACCTGATCATATACACAGCTAACAACACACATATAACCTGATCATATACACAGCTAACAACACACATATAACCTGATCATATACACAGCTAACAAGACACATATAACCTGATCATATACACAGCTAACAAGACACATATAACCTGATCATATACACAGCGCTAACAACACATATAACCTGATCATATACACAGCTAACAAGACACATATAACCTGATCATATACACAGAGCTAACAAGACATATATAACCTGATCATATACACAGAGCTAACAAGACATATATAACCTGGTCTTATACACAGAGCTAACAAGACATATATAACCTGATCATATACACAGAGCTAACAAGACATATATAACCTGATCATATACACAGAGCTAACAAGACACATATATAACCTGATCATATACACAGAGCTAACAAGACATATATAACCTGATCATATACACAGAGCTAACAAGACATATATAACCTGATCATATACACAGCTAACAAGACACATATAACCTGATCATATACACAGCTAACAAGACATATATAAATTGATCATATACACAGCGCTAACAAGACACATATATAACCTGATCATATACACAGAGCTAACAAGACATATATAACCTGATCATATACACAGAGCTAACAAGACATATATAACCTGATCATATACACAGAGCTAACAAGACATATATAACCTGATCATATACACAGAGCTAACAAGACATATATAACCTGATCATATACACAGAGCTAACAAGACATATATAACCTGATCATATACACAGAGCTAACAAGACATATATAACCTGATCATATACACAGCGCTAACAAGACACATATAACCTGATCATATACACAGCGCTAACAAGACACATATAACCTGATCATATACACAGCTAACAAGACACATATATAACCTGATCATATACACAGCGCTAACAAGACACATATATAACCTGATCATATACACAGCGCTAACAAGACACATATATAACCTGATCATATACACAGCGCTAACAAGACATATATAACCTGATCATATACACAGCTAACAAGACACATATATAACCTGATCATATACACAGAGCTAACAAGACATATATAACCTGATCATATACACAGCGCTAACAACACATATAACCTGATCATATACACAGAGCTAACAACACACATATAACCTGATCATATACACAGCGCTAACAAGACATATATAACCTGATCATATACACAGCGCTAACAACACATATAACCTGATCATATACACAGAGCTAACAAGACATATATAACCTGATCATATACACAGCGCTAACAACACATATAACCTGATCATATACACAGAGCTAACAAGACATATATAACCTGATCATATACACAGAGCTAACAACACACATATAACCTGATCATATACACAGAGCTAACAAGACATATATAACCTGATCATATACACAGAGCTAACAACACACATATAACCTGGTCATATACACAGAGCTAACAACACATATAACCTGATCATATACACAGAGCTAACAAGACATATATAACCTGATCATATACACAGCGCTAACAAGACACATATAACCTGATCATATACACAGAGCTAACAACACACATATAACCTGATCATATACACAGCGCTAACAAGACACATATATAACCTGATCATATACACAGCGCTAACAACACATATATAACCTGATCATATACACAGCGCTAACAAGACACATATAACTTGGTCATATACACAGCGCTAACAAGACACATATAACCTGATCATATACACAGCGCTAACAAGACACATATAACCTGATCATATACACAGCTAACAAGACACATATAACCTGATCATATACACAGCTAACAAGACACATATAACCTGATCATATACACAGCTAACAAGACACATATAACCTGATCATATACACAGCTAACAAGACACATATAACCTGATCATATACACAGCGCTAACAAGACACATATATAACCTGATCATATACACAGCGCTAACATCACACATATAACCTGATCATATACACAGCGCTAACAAGACACATATATAACCTGATCATATACACAGAGCTAACAACACACATATAACCTGATCATATACACAGCGCTAACAAGACACATATATAACCTGATCATATACACAGCGCTAACAACACATATATAACCTGATCATATACACAGCGCTAACAAGACACATATAACTTGGTCATATACACAGCGCTAACAAGACACATATAACCTGATCATATACACAGCGCTAACAAGACACATATAACCTGATCATATACACAGAGCTAACAACACACATATAACCTGATCATATACACAGCGCTAACAAGACACATATAACCTGATCATATACACAGAGCTAACAAGACACATATAACCTGATCATATACACAGCTAACAAGACACATATAACCTGATCATATACACAGAGCTAACAACACACATATAACCTGATCATATACACAGCGCTAACAAGACACATATAACCTGATCATATACACAGAGCTAACAAGACACATATAACCTGATCATATACACAGAGCTAACAACACACATATAACCTGATCATATACACAGCTAACAAGACACATATAACCTGATCATATACACAGCGCTAACAAGACACATATATAACCTGATCATATACACAGAGCTAACAACACACATATAACCTGATCATATACACAGAGCTAACAAGACACATATAACCTGATCATATACACAGAGCTAACAACACACATATAACCTGATCATATACACAGAGCTAACAAGACACATATAACCTGATCATATACACAGAGCTAACAAGACACATATAACCTGATCATATACACAGAGCTAACAAGACACATATAACCTGATCATATACACAGAGCTAACAAGACACATATAACCTGATCATATACACAGAGCTAACAAGACACATATAACCTTGATCATATACACAGAGCTAACAAGACACATATAACCTGATCATATACACAGAGCTAACAAGACACATATAACCTGATCATATACACAGAGCTAACAAGACACATATAACCTGATCATATACACAGAGCTAACAAGACACATATAACCTGATCATATACACAGAGCTAACAAGACACATATAACCTGATCATATACACAGAGCTAACAACACATATATAACCTGATCATATACACAGAGCTAACAAGACACATATAACCTGATCATATACACAGAGCTAACAAGACACATATAACCTGATCATATACACAGAGCTAACAAGACACATATAACCTGATCATATACACAGAGCTAACAACACACATATAACCTGATCATATACACAGAGCTAACAACACATATAACCTGATCATATACACAGAGCTAACAAGACACATATAACCTGGTCATATACACAGAGCTAACAAGACACATATAACCTGATCATATACACAGCGCTAACAAGACACATATAACCTGATCATATACACAGAGCTAACAAGACACATATAACCTGATCATATACACAGAGCTAACAACACACATATAACCTGATCATATACACAGCGCTAACAAGACACATATAACCTGATCATATACACAGAGCTAACAAGACACATATAACCTGATCATATACACAGCGCTAACAAGACACATATATAACCTGATCATATACACAGCGCTAACAACACATATATAACCTGATCATATACACAGCGCTAACAAGACACATATAACTTGGTCATATACACAGCGCTAACAAGACACATATAACCTGATCATATACACAGCGCTAACAAGACACATATAACCTGATCATATACACAGAGCTAACAACACACATATAACCTGATCATATACACAGCGCTAACAAGACACATATAACCTGATCATATACACAGAGCTAACAAGACACATATAACCTGATCATATACACAGAGCTAACAAGACATATATAACCTGATCATATACACAGAGCTAACAAGACATATATAACCTGATCATATACACAGCTAACAAGACACATATAACCTGATCATATACACAGAGCTAACAGGACATATAACCTGATCATATACACAGCTAACAAGACATATATAACCTGATCATATACACAGAGCTAACAAGACACATATAACCTGATCATATACACAGAGCTAACAAGACACATATAACCTGATCATATACACAGCTAACAAGACACATATAACCTGATCATATACACAGCTAACAAGACACATATAACCTGATCATATACACAGCTAACAAGACACATATAACCTGATCATATACACAGAGCTAACAAGACACATATAACCTGATCATATACACAGCTAACAAGACACATATAACCTGATCATATACACAGCTAACAAGACACATATAACCTGATCATATACACAGCTAACAAGACACATATAACCTGATCATATACACAGCGCTAACAACACATATAACCTGGTCATATACACAGCGCTAACAACACATATAACCTGATCATATACACAGCGCTAACAAGACACATATAACCTGATCATATACACAGAGCTAACAAGACATATAACCTGATCATATACACAGAGCTAACAAGACACATATAACCTGATCATATACACAGCTAACAACACATATAACCTGATCATATACACAGAGCTAACAAGACATATAACCTGATCATATACACAGCTAACAACACATATAACCTGATCATATACACAGAGCTAACAAGACATATAACCTGATCATATACACAGCTAACAACACATATAACCTGATCATATACACAGAGCTAACAAGACACATATAACCTGATCATATACACAGAGCTAACAAGACATATATAACCTGATCATATACACAGCTAACAACACATATAACCTGATCATATACACAGCTAACAACACATATAACCTGATCATATACACAGCTAACAACACATATAACCTGATCATATACACAGAGCTAACAAGACACATATAACCTGATCATATACACAGCTAACAAGACATATATAACCTGATCATATACACAGCTAACAAGACATATATAACCTGATCATATACACAGCTAACAAGACACATATAACCTGATCATATACACAGAGCTAACAAGACACATATAACCTGATCATATACACAGAGCTAACAAGACACATATAACCTGATCATATACACAGCTAACAAGACATATATAACCTGATCATATACACAGAGCTAACAAGACACATATAACCTGATCATATACACAGAGCTAACAAGACACATATAACCTGATCATATACACAGAGCTAACAAGACACATATAACCTGATCATATACACAGCTAACAAGACATATATAACCTGATCATATACACAGCTAACAAGACATATATAACCTGATCATATACACAGCTAACAAGACATATATAACCTGATCATATACACAGCTAACAAGACATATATAACCTGATCATATACACAGCTAACAAGACATATATAACCTGATCATATACACAGAGCTAACAAGACACATATAACCTGATCATATACACAGAGCTAACAAGACACATATAACCTGATCATATACACAGAGCTAACAAGACATATATAACCTGATCATATACACAGCTAACAAGACACATATAACCTGATCATATACACAGCTAACAAGACACATATAACCTGATCATATACACAGCTAACAAGACACATATAACCTGATCATATACACAGCTAACAAGACACATATAACCTGATCATATACACAGCTAACAAGACATATATAACCTGATCATATACACAGCTAACAAGACACATATAACCTGATCATATACACAGCTAACAAGACATATATAACCTGATCATATACACAGCTAACAAGACACATATAACCTGATCATATACACAGCTAACAAGACACATATAACCTGATCATATACACAGAGCTAACAACACACATATAACCTGATCATATACACAGCTAACAAGACACATATAACCTGATCATATATACAGAGCTAACAAGACACATATAACCTGATCATATACACAGCTAACAAGACACATATATAACCTGATCATATACACAGAGCTAACAAGACATATATAACCTGATCATATACACAGAGCTAACAAGACACATATATAACCTGATCATATACACAGAGCTAACAAGACATATATAACCTGATCATATACACAGCTAACAAGACATATATAACCTGATCATATACACAGAGCTAACAACACATATATAACCTGATCATATACACAGAGCTAACAAGACATATATAACCTGATCATATACACAGCGCTAACAAGACATATATAACCTGATCATATACACAGAGCTAACAAGACATATATAACCTGATCATATACACAGAGCTAACAAGACATATATAACCTGATCATATACACAGCTAACAAGACATATATAACCTGATCATATACACAGCGCTAACAAGACATATATAACCTGATCATATACACAGAGCTAACAAGACACTATATAACCTGATCATATACACAGAGCTAACAAGACACATATAACCTGATCATATACACAGAGCTAACAAGACACATATAACCTGATCATATACACAGCTAACAAGACACATATAACCTGATCATATACACAGAGCTAACAAGACACATATAACCTGATCATATACACAGAGCTAACAAGACACATATAACCTGATCATATACACAGAGCTAACAAGACACATATAACCTGATCATATACACAGAGCTAACAAGACATATATAACCTGATCATATACACAGAGCTAACAAGACATATATAACCTGATCATATACACAGCGCTAACAACACATATAACCTGATCATATACACAGAGCTAACAACACACATATAACCTGATCATATACACAGCTAACAAGACACATATAACCTGGTCATATACACAGAGCTAACAAGACATATATAACCTGGTCATATACACAGAGCTAACAAGACACATATAACCTGGTCATATACACAAGCTAACAAGACACATATAACCTGATCATATACACAGAGCTAACAAGACACATATAACCTGATCATATACACAGAGCTAACAACACATATAACCTGATCATATACACAGAGCTAACAACACACATATAACCTGATCATATACACAGCTAACAACACATATAACCTGATCATATACAGAGCTAACAAGACACATATAACCTGATCATATACACAGAGCTAACAAGACACATATAACCTGATCATATACACAGAGCTAACAAGACACATATAACCTGATCATATACACAGAGCTAACAAGACACATATAACCTGATCATATACACAGAGCTAACAAGACACATATAACCTGATCATATACACAGAGCTAACAAGACACATATAACCTGATCATATACACAGAGCTAACAACACACATATAACCTGATCATATACACAGAGCTAACAACACACATATAACCTGGTCATATACACAGAGCTAACAAGACACATATAACCTGATCATATACACAGAGCTAACAAGACATATATAACCTGATCATATACACAGAGCTAACAAGACACATATAACCTGATCATATACACAGAGCTAACAAGACACATATAACCTGATCATATACACAGCTAACAAGACACATATAACCTGATCATATACACAGAGCTAACAAGACACATATAACCTGATCATATACACAGCTAACAAGACACATATAACCTGATCATATACACAGAGCTAACAAGACACATATAACCTGATCATATACACGAGCTAACAAGACACATATAACCTGATCATATACACAGCTAACAAGACACATATAACCTGATCATATACACAGCTAACAAGACACATATAACCTGATCATATACACAGAGCTAACAAGACATATATAACCTGATCATATACACAGCGCTAACAACACATATAACCTGATCATATACACAGAGCTAACAAGACACATATAACCTGATCATATACACAGAGCTAACAAGACACATATAACCTGATCATATACACAGCTAACAAGACACATATAACCTGATCATATACACAGCTAACAACACACATATAACCTGATCATATACACAGCGCTAACAAGACATATATAACCTGATCATATACACAGAGCTAACAACACACATATAACCTGATCATATACACAGCTAACAAGACACATATAACCTGATCATATACACAGCTAACAAGACACATATAACCTGATCATATACACAGAGCTAACAACACACATATAACCTGATCATATACACAGCTAACAAGACACATATAACCTGATCATATACACAGCTAACAAGACACATATAACCTGATCATATACACAGAGCTAACAAGACATATATAACCTGATCATATACACAGCTAACAAGACACATATAACCTGATCATATACACAGCTAACAAGACACATATAACCTGATCATATACACAGCTAACAACACACATATAACCTGATCATATACACAGCTAACAAAACACATATAACCTGATCATATACACAGAGCTAACAAGACACATATAACCTGATCATATACACAGCTAACAAACACATATAACCTGATCATATACACAGAGCTAACAACACACATATAACCTGATCATATACACAGCTAACAACACACATATAACCTGATCATATACAGAGCTAACAACACACATATAACCTGATCATATACACAGAGCTAACAACACACATATAACCTGATCATATACACAGAGCTAACAAACACATATAACCTGATCATATACACAGCTAACAAACACATATAACCTGATCATATACACAGAGCTAACAAGACACATATAACCTGATCATATACACAGCTAACAAACACATATAACCTGATCATATACACAGAGCTAACAAGACACATATAACCTGATCATATACACAGCTAACAAACACATATAACCTGGTCATATACACAGAGCTAACAACACATATAACCTGATCATATACACAGCTAACAACACATATAACCTGATCATATACACAGAGCTAACAACACATATAACCTGATCATATACACAGCTAACAACACATATAACCTGATCATATACACAGAGCTAACAAGACACATATAACCTGATCATATACACAGCTAACAAGACACATATAACCTGATCATATACACAGCTAACAAGACACATATAACCTGATCATATACACAGCTAACAACACATATAACCTGATCATATACACAGCTAACAACACATATAACCTGATCATATACACAGCTAACAAGACACATATAACCTGATCATATACACAGCTAACAACACATATAACCTGGTCATATACACAAGCTAACAAACACATATAACCTGGTCATATACACAGAGCTAACAAGACACATATAACCTGATCATATACACAGCTAACAACACATATATAACCTGATCATATACACAGAGCTAACAACACATATAACCTGATCATATACACAGCTAACAAACACATATAACCTGATCATTATACACAGAGCTAACAAGACACATATAACCTGATCATTACACAGAGCTAACAACACATATAACCTGATCATATACACAGCTAAACAACACATATAACCTGATCATATACACAGCTAACAAGACACATATAACTGATCATATACACAGAGCTAACAAGACACATATAACCTGATCATATACAGAGCTAACAACACACATATAACCTGATCATATACAGAGCTAACAACACATATAACCTGATCATATACACAGCGCTAACAACCACATATAACTGATCATATACACAGAGCTAACAAGACACATATAACCTGATCATATACACAGCTAACAACACATATAACCTGATCATATACACAGCTAACAAGACACATATAACCTGATCATATACACAGCTAACAAGACACATATAACCTGATCATATACACAGAGCTAACAAGGACACATATACCTGATCATATACACAGCTAACAAGACACATATAACCTGGTCATATACACAGAGCTAACAAGACATATAACCTGGTCATATACACAGCGCTAACAACACATATAACCTGGTCATATACACAGAGCTAACAACACATATAACCTGGTCATATACACAGAGCTAACAAGACATATAACCTGATCATATACACAGCGCTAACAACACATATAACCTGGTCATATACACAGAGCTAACAACACACATATAACCTGATCATATACACAGAGCTAACAACACATATAACCTGGTCATATACACAGAGCTAACAAGACACATATAACCTGATCATATACACAGCTAACAACACATATAACCTGGTCATATACACAGAGCTAACAAGACATATATAACCTGATCATATACACAGAGCTAACAACACACATATAACCTGATCATATACACAGAGCTAACAACACATATAACCTGGTCATATACACAGAGCTAACAACACACATATAACCTGGTCATATATACAGAGCTAACAAGACACATATAACCTGGTCATATACACAGAGCTAACAAGACATATATAACCTGATCATATACAGAGCTAACAAGACACATATGGCCTGATCATATACACAGAGCTAACAAGACACATATAACCTGGTCTTATACACAGAGCTAACAACACACATATAACCCAGTCGTTTACACAGACGGACTGACCTTTCACTGCTGAGTCATACTGGGAAATAATTTTGTAAAATTCTTGAGAAAAGATTATGAACAACTATAGAACCCCAGCTAAGTGAAACACAACTTGGATTTAGGAAAAACAAAGGATGCACAGATGCCATTTTTGCTCTTAGACAACTTATAGAAAAATCAATCAAATTCAATGAAACACTCTACTTAGCTTTTGTCGACCAAGAAAAGGCATTTGATAGAGTAGATAGAAACAAGCTGTGGGAAATCCTTAAACAATATAGAATGAGTGCACATCTAACAAACCTATGTAGAAGTTTATATAACAACAGTGAATGCATAGTGAGAGCAACTGGAGGACACTCAGAACCCTTCACCATAAGATCTGGAGTACGACAAGGTTGTGTCCTGTCCCCTCTCTTGTTTATAACATATAAAGCCTGTCAGCGTGTTGGATCTCTAGGGGATCTGGTCTCGGGCTCAAACAGGCAACAATAACTCCGTTAAATATAATATAACAGTATTTATTGTATTTAGGTATACAGTGCGTTGGTGCAGTGGGTTTAACAAGCCCGCACTCATAAGTTGCTTATCACAGAGGTTTAACATCACACATGATTATAACAAACATTCTAAGCAAACTATCTAGCATATGTCTATGACCCTAAAACACATGGGTCTGAACTATTAAGTCCCTCTAAGGCAGGCCCTGTTGCCTCTTCGATGTCCCGTCTGTCTCTGCCGGTTCACACGTGTCGCAATCCGACACGGGTGGTAACTCTGTCCGAGTTCCTCGTGGACCCCGCAATAGGCGGGCCACATCAGTGTCCACGGGACAGTGGACTCACTGACCAGTCCTTCGAGAAGGCTCTGGATTACTCTGGCCTTCGAGGGTCTTACTTCTTTCCCTTGGGCGGGAGTTGTAGCCCTTTTCTAGTGGCTATTAACTTATGTTGGTTTACCGTATAATGTGAGGCTGTGACAGGAGTCCCCCTCTCCCCTGATTTGATGGGTTGTTATAGGGTAATTAGTTCTGTACTAATTCTGTCACAGAATCACATAAAGTCGGTGTTTGTAGTTTGGTGGACAGTAACTTGGTAACCTACATATTGGCATCAACACTCAGGTATTCTCCCATACACCACTTCTCTGATTTGCTGAAGAGGTCTCTCTCTCCTGTGTCCTTAAAAATGCTTATCTGACCGAAGTTCCGTGACGTTTACTAGTTATCTACAACCTGTCCTTCTCAAAGTATCCTACTGATACCAAGATAATTAACCTCTGTATTAAAGAGGATTAACAAGACAAAAGTCTTGGCTAATTAAGTACACCTTCAAATCTTGTTCTGTGTGTGCATTTCAATACACTTTTACTCTCGTATGTTGTATAATGCTGAATATGTAGTTACGTTGTTATTTTATCCCATCTGACTACATGTGTCCCTGTTGGCTTGTTAGTGTGTTGACTAATAAGTTGCTGCTTCTAATAAAGTGACTGCATTTTCATTGATAGTGTTCAGTTTTGAGTTTGGTGTGTGCTGAATGTGTGGCTTATTTCCAAGCGTCACGAGTTGGGATACCCTTAATCATGAATTACTCCAATGTGTGTAATGCATGATCAGGCATTCCAAGCAGTGGTGCTTAGATGTAGTATCCTAAATACTAAACTAAGAGTACTAAACTAACTACTAAACATGTATTAACAATTTAGACAAGTAATACAATTTACATGAAAGACGCAGACAAATTAAAATAAATACGTTTTGCGTACAATTTGTCCGCTCAGTATATCGCTCTCTCATTTAATTCATTCACCCTGTCATTCACACATCTTTCATTCAAAATAGTATTTGGTTAAAATATATAAGTAAAGTTGAGGTAAGTGAATAGCCCTTAGAAAAAACGGAATAGGCGATATGTTCCCTTTAAGATAATACGTACTTTTTGTACGATGACTCAAAAATGGTTTATAATTTACATAGAGAAAATTGCATAGTAAGGTTATTTAGCCTATGAATGGAAATACCTGTAATATTATGGTAGAAAATGTACAAATTACAGGTTAACACATTTTATATACATAATTCAATACAAATATAATACATATTTAATACTAAATTAATTAATTAACTAAGTAACTAAATCCAACGATGATGTGCGCGTTGTCCTCCTGTTGTTAGCGTGTCGTGCCATGAATGTTAATAGTATGGCTGTCTCTTGAGTGTTGTCGTCGACGTAGTTCTGTTTCGGCTGTTTGCAAAGTCTCTTAGCAACAGCAAGTCTGGAATGTTCTCAATGTCGAGTATAAAGTGTTCTTAATGCTTTCGTGATCAATGTCAGTTCACTGGTTGAAATCATTTCACAGATAATGTCTCTCGCTCGGATTGGTCCTAGAGCTTTGGTAATTGGTAGTATAGTTCTCAAAGTTTCACGTTCGTGGGTGTTATACGTAACCTATTCACTGGGGTGTTATTAATTTTAAATGAAAGTTATCTAGCAGGTGTAGAGTTACACTGGTTTTTCGGAACACCTTGCTTAAGAACCAACAATGTCGAATTATCGGTGAGTACAACAAAGTGGGCACCCAAGAGGAACTTAGATAATCTGAGCATACAAAATAATAGACTTAATGCCTCCAATTCCACCGTAGAGTAGTGGATCTCTGCTTTCTTCAGCTTACGGCTTACGTAGAGAATTGGGTGTCTCACTCCATCCACTTCTTGCATTAAACATCCTCCAATTGCGATAGCACTCGAATCTGTGGTCAAAATAAAGGGTAAATCTATGTTTGGTAATCGTAAGACTGGTGGATTAGAAAAAATGCATTTCAATCTGCATATTGCATCCTCTAAGCGGGTACTTTTACAAAATTTTGCTGGATGATCTTTCGTCAACATATTAGAAAAAACTGATGTAAGTTCTGCCCAGTTTGGTATGAACTTAGCATAATAGTTTATAAGACCTAATAAACTTCTAATTTGTTTCTTTGTAGTAGGCACTTCTAGATTGAGAATTTTCGAAACAATTTTATCATCTGTCAACAGTTTACCTTCCGAAATTCTATGACCAAGGAAGTCTATTTGTTTATAGCCTATTTCAACCTTGGAAGGTTTGATAGTAAGTCCAAAAAGAAAGATTTGGTTGAAGACTTGTTTGAGTGTAAGTAGGTGAGAAGTCATATTAGAAGAATGAATGCATATATCATCAATATAAGCTTGGACGTCTTTAATTCCGTGCAATAGCAACCTAGTCAATCTAACAAATGTGGCGGGAGCATTCTTGAGACCAAATGGAAGATATCTCCATTCGTACAAACCAAGAGGTGTTGCGAATGCTGCTATATGTCTAGAAGAAGGGTGTAGTGGTACTTGCCAATAACCTTTCGCTAAATCAACCTTTGAAAATAAGGATGATTGAGACATATTTAAAATGAGGTCTTCACAGCTGTTCATTGGCTCCGCATCTGTTGTGGTTATTGTATTTAATCTTCTATAGTCTATGCAAAAACGAATCGTCTGGTCCTTCTTTTTCACCAGGACAATCGGTGAAGAATATTGAGACATAGATTTCTGAATTATTCTATTTTTCTCTAAATCCAAAATTTCTTTGTCTAAATTTGCTCTATAATGCACAGGAATAGAATATGGTCTACATTTGACCGGTGTCAGATCTGTCAACACAATTGAATGTGTTATTTTGTCAGTCCGTCCAGGTTTGTTAGAAAAGATAGATTTATAATCGTTAAGGAGAGACAAAATGTCTTGTCGCTGCTGTTGTGTCAAAGTGTCAGAGATTTGTATGTCCTTTATACTACCGTCGTCATTCATAATCGGTACTGGAATTTCAGTATTGTCTACGTCTGTCTGATTTATCACAGATGCTACTGTTTGTAAATTGTCCTCAATGTCATTGTCATCGTCGTCGAGATTAATCGTTGTCAATATGTCGTCAAATTGGTCGTCGTTGTCGTTATCCCATATTGTCGGTAATGTCCATATGTCTTCGTCGTCTTTGTTGTCGTAAGAGTGCGTCGTTAACGATGCTTCGTTTGTCGAGGTGTCATTCAGTTGGGTAATTGTCGTTTCGTTTCTGTCATCTGTCGTAGGGTTTTTCCCCTTTTTCACCAGTTTCTGACATATATCACATGATCTACAATAGGTTTTTATGTCTTGGCAAAATTTCGGCCAATAAAATTGGGTCAGGACCCTAGCTCTAGTCTTTTCGTACCCCATATGACCTCCGAAGGGTGAGTCATGGGCTATCTTTAGTACTTTCTCTCGATGTGCTTGTGGTAGAACTACTTGCTGTATCGTGGTCTGATCTCTGGTGTACAATCTAGTCAGCACATTGTTCTTTAATCTAAATGTCCACGACGCATTTTTAGTTAATTTTGGTTTAAGTCCTACTAACCTAAAATACTGTGAAAGTGTAGGATCTGCTTTCTGTTCTTCTCCAAAATTAGTGCTGGTAATGTTTGGTGATACAATTTCTAGTGACTCCTGCAGTTGGTCGGTGTGGGTTTTGTGAGTTGTCTGTCGTGTTATTGCATTCGTGTGTTGTGTGTGTTGTTGCACATCTACAGGCTTGGTAATTTGTGGATTGCTGGCATCCTCAATTCGAGGTTTTAAGTTGGTCGTCTCACTGACAGATTCGACCGCCCCTGCATCATGCACCTCGGTGAATTCTTTCTGAATTACTTCATTGGTTGTCTCCCTTGTTTTTTTGGCAGATTGAGACAAGCATGAATGGTGTTTCTCTTTAGAATCGCTGTTTGGGTGCTGGATACCGTTTTTCTGCTCCCAATCTCTGATTTCCTTTTCAGAGCAAGGTCGTATGTTGGGCAGGTTACCAAGTATAATATCAGCGACAGGATTTTCTAGGACTGCGCACAATACTAGTCCTGATATGAACGGTGTTCGAATTTCGACAAGAGCAAGGCGGTATTTCTCTATAGTGCCTGAGAATGTGCGACAAGTTACGTGTTTGTGTGTATAGTCTTTGTCGTTGATTAATGTTTTCTTAATCCCACAGAGCGTTGCGCCGGAATCACGAATTAATGTGCACTTTTTGTTATTTACAAACCCTGTTGAGAAATTTAGCTTGCCTGTAGAAGATAAGGCAGCATTGGCCATTTCATTAGAAATAGGAATGGTGTGGCCACATAGTAATGTTGTGTCAAGTTGGAATTTCATACAGGTGTTACATTTATTGTCTGTAATGGTGTCAATAATTTGCACGGCATTTCCTAGCTCACTCAAACTTTCGTTTTGATTGTCACACTCATTCAGTAATTCAATATCTTCGTCTGATGAAGTTTCAACTACTGCAGCATTGGCCTGTTTCAGTATCTTTCGGCCTTCACAAAAACGAGAATAGTGCCCAAAGCTGCTGCAAAAATAGCATTTGACCGCTCTCTGATACGCATTTCTCTTGTTCTTTTGCTTCTCCACGATCATTTTGAGATGATGTGGATAGTTGGGCGATTTATCGCACATCGCGTATTCTTCGTGAGTCAAACTACAATATTGGCACTTAACTGGCTTCCTGACATTCGAGCGTGGTTTAAACTTGCTTTCAGTTGGTTTCGAGTATCTAGTGTTTACAACTGCTGCTGTTTCGTTTTGACTTAGGTTTAATTGGAAAATATCTCTGTTCGCTGTGAAAAATGCGTTCCCCTTTGTCTCTACATCTTGAATACTTTTACAGTCCATTTGTTTCAAAAACTTAGCAAAAGGTGTTGGGATTGTACTAACTATTTTGTCAATAATAATGAGTTCTTTTAGTTTGTCATGGTTGTTGTTAGTTTTAGCTGAGTTAATCCACTTTGTGCAAACATCCTGAACTGTAGACACGTAGTCTATGAAGGTTTGGTTAGGTTGTGGGGATAATTTTGCGAACTGTTGTTGGTAACCTGCTGTATCTAATGAGAAATGTTGGAGAATGCGTTGCTTTAAATAATCATAATCTTTTCTCATTTCCTGCGGCACTGTCTCTATTACTTTTAAAGGTTCCAGAGCTAAGTTTCTCATTAAAATAAATGCCCAATCTGATTTTATGATCTTATGGTAGGACATTAGACACTCAAAATTTTCCAGGTATGCACTGATAGAGTCTCCTGAGCAAAATGCTTTGACGAGGCCTTTATACTTATTATACTTTTGTTCCTCCTCCTTGCTTCTCAGTTTATTTACAGATATTTCTACGTTGGAATCGATTTCCATCTGCTTTAGTTTTATTTGTGTATCGGCATTCAATTGGGCTAGTTTGGCCGCCGCCTCAAGCTCCATTTGTTTCTCTTGAGCCTGCAGTTGCATCTGCATCTTTTTCTCTTCTGCCTGCAATTTCATTTTCTTTTCTTCTGCCTCAATTTGCATCTTCTTGTCTTCTGCCTCAATTTGCATCTTCTTTTCTTCTGCCTGCAATTGCCTTTGTTTTTCTTCCCGTTCTAGCGCTCTTTCTTCACGGGCAATGTTCTCTGCGTGCGCTTTTTCTTCACGGGCGTGTGTTTTCTGTGCCCATTCTGATAGTTTCTCTTCTTTATAACCTAATCTCATACCTAACTCAATACATTTTTCTAACGTAGACATCTTGTCTTTTACTTGTTGGTAATTTTACTGAAGTTAAATCCCTTAGAAAAATGTTGGGGAGTAGAAAATTTAGTTCTCTCCCTTACCGTTTACATGAGCAAATACAAATGCACAGTTACGTTGGTTACAAAGTTATGAATATACATACAAATCAATGCAAAGCAAAAATGTTACATGGATGGATGGTGATAAGTACCGCTTAGGGTTGCAATGGGCATGATATGAAACTTATCTTATACTCCCAGAACTTGCGAATGTTGTCTTGTACTCTCGCCACTGTTGGATAGGTTACATAGGTTACACACACCACAATTCGCGGAACAATCTGCTCGTAGAATGAGAAAACATTAGTAACAGTCAAATGTCACAGTCATGTCAAATTTTATAGTATTAACATCATTGAGAGATCATCTGCAGAGGGACTCATATTAATACTAGTTCATCACTAGATAGCTGCCAATTTATTAAACTTGTTCAAAAATCAATTTGATATCATTTACTTAATGTTTTACTTGGCAATCAATAGCCGTCTGAACGTAAAGTTTGTGCCAAAACCGGAGATTAGCCCCCAAAAAGCCTGTCAGCGTGTTGGATCTCTAGGGGATCTGGTCTCGGGCTCAAACAGGCAACAATAACTCCGTTAAATATAATATAATAGTATTTATTGTATTTAGGTATACAGTGCGTTGGCGCAGTGGGTTTAACAAGCCCGCACTCATAAGTTGCTTATCACAGAGGTTTAACATCACACATGATTATAACAAACATTCTAAGCAAACTATCTAGCATATGTCTATGACCCTAAAACACATGGGTCTGAACTATTAAGTCCCTCTAAGGCAGGCCCTGTTGCCTCTTCGATGTCCCGTCTGTCTCTGCCGGTTCACACGTGTCGCAATCCGACACGGGTGGTAACTCTGTCCGAGTTCCTCGTGGACCCCGCAATAGGCGGGCCACATCAGTGTCCACGGGACAGTGGACTCACTGACCAGTCCTTCGAGAAGGCTCTGGATTACTCTGGCCTTCGAGGGTCTTACTTCTTTCCCTTGGGCGGGAGTTGTAGCCCTTTTCTAGTGGCTATTAACTTATGTTGGTTTACCGTATAATGTGAGGCTGTGACAATAGACAACATATGTAATGAAACCAGCCAAACAGAGACCGCAAGAATACTGCACGACGAGAACACAGAAGAAGAACCATCTGCAAATCTAACCATTAGAGAACTCCTGTTTGCGGACAACCAAGCACTAATAGCAAGATCAGAAGCTGAATTACAAGACCACATGAATAGTCTAAACAAAATGTGTAGGGATCATAACATGAACATTAGCACAAGCAAAACAGAGGTAATTGTCGTGTCCTCCTTTACAGTGTCGTCCCTGGAGTGAAGAGAGCCGACACCCACATTATAATATTTTTTCCCTCTCAATATTCTGGAGAATCCACCAGCTTCCGTCCAACACACTCCATCAGCCTATGGACACCTTTTCCTATCACTCTCTCACTGTCGTACTATGCCCCCTTCTCATACTTCCCCAACGCAACATACTCAACAACTCTTGCTTCTAAAAATTAATAAAGATAATTTATTAAAAGAAAAGTGTAACGTATATGAGACGTGTATGTGAAGAAAATGTGTGACGTGTTCTATAACGTGTGTAGAATCGGACTCTCAGACCACAACCCAGTCAGCTGATCCCAGCAAGGATAGACCACAGCACGTTACGTCAGAACATGTACATCTCACCCCGTGCCGAAACCATCTTGCCGGATACTGCTTTGCCTCTGTAGACCTCTGGTAATCCAATTTCATGATCATCCGAAATAGACACCGGTGGTATTAACAGTTAATCATGGACCGGTTGCACCCTACACAATGTCCGTTCCTATCGTTCCTTAAAAAAAACTGCACAAGTCCTTTGTAGTGTGTACACCGTCATTAATGTTAATTGTTAATGTGATTGATCCTCACTCGTGTCTATCTAGCCTCACGTATAATGTCTTGTGTTCTATTACACGAGATTATATAACACTAGGTAACTATTAGACTGTTCTCATTTAGTTACTACTGTCTGATGCTGTGTGGTGCATCAGTACGCATCACTCTCTTTGGTGAATCAACTTCCTTCTAGCTTTAGTTACGTTCTGTATGCAACTTTATTGATTGTTGAACTGGTGTTCTTCCGAATGGGATTGGATTTTTTCCCAAAAACTTGTTGAGTTTCCTTGGATCTGGTAGGGAACCTAGGATAGAAACAACACATCTGGTGATAGTACTAGTTACTGATCCTTTCGGCTGAGTGTAAGCCTATCACCTTGCTTAATGATCTTTAGCTAACTAGACTTAGTCATAGAGCAGATTAGCTACCCACCTAGAGCCGAATCAGGCTATGACAAAGAAAAAATCAGCAAACAGAATGCGGAACCCCGCCCACCAGGGACACCTACGGGAAGATCCCAATTATCCCTCATTACTCAATTCTCAACTAGTAAAGCTTATCAACACTTCACTAATCTATTCTTAACTAGCAGAGTTAATATCACTATTCTACTCTAACTAGTTTCCACTAACCGTGCTAATCATCACACTATAGTTTAACAAGGCCACAGTCTATATTAATTAGAACTAATATTATAATAGGTTATACCTTAAATGGCACTACTGCAGTCCTATCAATCATATCTACATCTGCCATTATAGGCACGTGTAAAATTAAGTCACTAATTAACACACGGTAGATATTATTTCCACTAAGCACTGCAGTGCCCTGGCACTCCGACTAGAGCATTTTCAAGTCCCCCTAGTTGGTCCCAACTCGGGTTTATATGGCAAACTACCAAAGTTGGCCACGTGACGTTATCCTTTATGCCCCCACACAGGTGGCACATTGGCAGATCATCCCCTGTCAGGGATCCATCCTCCCTCGGGCTCCCTCCATGTTAGATTTGTCATCACTGGTTCTGACATCCAAAACAATCTAGAGAGTTACTGTCGAGTTCCAACAAAGAGTTTCGATACCAAGCTGCCAATCATGGTTTTCCAAACAAGCTTACAATTGTGCACGTGACGTTGTTCATGTCCGGCAGGTGTTCCACTGTTTTCAATAACACCCTCAACTTTCTGTCATGTGCTGACAGTCAAAACCTCCATTCCGTCTGATGTCCGGAACCATAGATGACAAACGGAACCATTCCATATCCTGAGCGGCCAATTATATGTGATTTTAACTGTTATGAACTGCCAACGCGTTTTATCCCTTCCTTCTCACTCACCGCCAAATGTGTATATGGGCTGACCCGATGTATCCCGTGCAGCTGTGTTTACTCTGTTAGTACGACTGTTGTGGCCTAGAAAATATACGCCAAGCAAACGTCGGTATTATTATCTGGTTAACTCATGGCGAGCTCGTGACATAGGCCCCCTCTTAAGAGAGTAGTCCATCTCACTCTTCTCCACCATGAGTTTAATCCAGATGATTCATTCCTCTTCTTCAGGAGCTGGGTGTCTTGACAAGAAGTCCGCTCCAACATTTTCCTTCCCAGGAATGTACTCTACTGTGAAATTATACGGTTGAAGTAACAACGACCACCGCATCAAACGTGCGTTGAGCTTCTGAGAAGTAGCCAGGAACATCAGGGGCTGATGATCCGACTGGACCCGAAACTTAACTCCATACAAATATGGCTGAAATTTTTGCACCTGCCCATACAAGGGACAAGCACTCTCTCTCGACGGTTGAATAATTCCTCTCCGCCTGTAGAAGTTTCTTACTTGCGTATGCTACAGGTTTCAAAACCGAAGCATCGTCTTTTCCTTCCTGTAACAAAGTGGCTCCAATTCCAATCGCACTCGCATCTGTTCTCAACACAAATTGTTTGGAAAGGTCAGGGAGCTGTAATACAGGTTTGCTGACCAAGGCCTCCTTTAACTGACTATAGGCATTCTCACATTCTGGTGTCCAAAGGATTTGGTCCGGGAATCCCTTTTTCAAGGTTTCCGTCAACGGAGCTCCCAGTTCAGTGAAATGTGGGATAAATTTGTGGTAGAACCCACACAACGAGAGAAAAGATCGCACATCCTTCTTCGTTTTTGGCCTAGGTGCATTTCTGATTTTCTCCAGGTTCTTCTCTTCTGGGACAATGTGTCCTGGAGTGATGGTGTGACCTAGAAATTCCAGAGTCTGGTAACCAATCATGCACTTGGTTGGACGAGCAGCAGTAAGCCCTGCTTCCTTGAGTCTATTAAACACTCTCTCCAAGGATTGTAAGTGGTCATCCAGGCTGTCACTGGAAATCAGAATATCATCCATGAATGAGATGATGGACGGATCCTGTAAAGGATCAAGTAAAGTCCTCATCATGCGTGTAAACACACTAGGTGCATTGCTGAGTCCAAAGGGCATGACCTTGAATTCGTAGTGTCCACTGGGTGTACTGAAAGCTAACAGTGGTCGAATCTCCGGTTTGACTGGTATCTGATAGTACCCCCGACTCAGATCCACCTTTGAAAAGTACCGAGCCTTATGGAGCCTAGCGAATAGCTGAGTTGAATTCGGCAAAGGTTCCACCTGAAATTGTGTGTGACTGTTCAGCAGTCGGTAGTCTATACACAACCTGTGTTCTCCACTTGGTTTGCGTAACAAAACTACCCCTGCATTGTATGGGGATGTGGATGGTGCAATCACGTCATCCTCCAGCAGTTTCTGTATTTCCTCCTCCAGGGCCTTTTCTTTAGAGAATGGCACTGGGTAAACCTTTTGGCGAACAGGCTCCTGTGTGGTCAAAGTCATCTCGAACTCAACCAACCTCGTTCGTCCTGGTTTATCAGTCAGTATCTCCTTATGAGACTTGAGAACCTGGGTTATCCTTTCCCTCTCCTGGGAGGTCAGATCAGGGTTCACTTGCACATCCCTATAGGTTTCCTGGTGTTCCAAGGGATATTCCCTGCCCTCGCTGGTTCCCACTTCTGTCTCCACTGCAACTGCCATTGCCATGAGGTGAGCTGCCTTGTCTCCGGGTCTCTCTTCGTATTTCCGCAAGAGATTGATATGGAAAATCTTCGACTTTCCCCGGATCCGGATTTGATAGTTGGTTCTGGATATCACCCTTTCCACGGGAAATGGTCCTTGCCAACCTATCTCCAGTTTGTTGTTTCCCGTTGGGAGTAGCAACAAGACTTTATCTCCCACCTCTAGAGATCTTTCTTTAGACCTACGGTTGTAGTAAGCCGCATGTCTTTTCCTGGCCTTTTTCAAGTTTTGATTTGCCAGAGTCCATCCCTTGTGGAGTTTTTCTTTCAGTTCCTCCACATATTTATAGGATGAGATCACTTCTTCTGACGTCCCCTCTTCAGTCCAACTCCTCAACATGGCTTCCAACGGTCCTTTGATTGGACGACCAAACAGCAACGTAGCGGGTGGTAGTCCTGTTGAGCCATGAGGAACTTCCCGATAGGCAAAGAGTGCTGCTGGGATATATTCATCCCACCTATCAGGTTTTTCCTGCGCTAGTTTCCTCAGCATTGTCATCAACGTGCCGTTGAAACGCTCTACTTGTCCATTGGCTTGAGGGTGGTAAGGGCTGGTATGTATGTGGTTAGAGTGAAACACCCTAAATACCTCCTCCATGAGTTTTCCACAAAACTGAGATCCATTGTCCGTCAGAATTTGATCCGGAAAGCCTAATCTGGTAAAGGCCTCCATCAGTGCGTCCGCCACTCGTTTCGAGTCAATCGTGGTCAACGGTATAGCTTCACCCCACATTGTACAGCAATCCACCATTGTGAGTATATACATGTTCCTCTTCCTAGTCCTGGGAAGTGGACCCACGATATCGATGGCTACCCTCTCGAAAGGAGAGTTCATGATGGGCATCTCACCCAACACCACCGGTGCTGTCCAGTGTTTCGGTGCCACCCTCTGGCACTCAGGGCATGACTTCACATACCGACGCACATCATCTGTCATTCCCGGCCAATAGTAGTGGCAGGAAATCCGCTGCATGGTGGCGGCAATACCCATGTGTCCGCTAAAGGAGATGGTATGCCCCATATGAAGAATCTGGGACCGGTGAGCTTTCGGGACGACCAACTGACCGTATAGGTTGTCTCCCCTTTCTGCTCTCCTGTAGAGTATCCTATTCTTCATGTAGTATTGCCCCCGTCCTGGTGGATCAGCACTTTTCTGCAGCTTTTTGTAGCAAGGACGTAAAGTATCATCCTCACTCTGGGCAGTTCGTAGCTCCCCCAGCATTGGGTTAGTCACAATTGCGTCTGCCTCTTCCGTTTTCGTCTGAGAGCGAGTCTGCATTGCTCCCATATGAATTGGCTCCCTGGGCATTCCCAGAAAGACATACCGGCAACCTAGGATGACTGGAAAAATGGGATCGGTCAATACAGCGGCCTTGATGGTGCCGGTGACGTACCTTGACCGAATCTCCACATTAGCAATGGGCAACTTCATGACTACAGCACTCTTCTGTGCAGGCTGTATATCCAAGGTTTCACCTGTGAATTGTTCTGGATGTACCAGATCCGCAGAAATCACGGCCTCCCCGTCCAGTCCTGTGTCGTATAAACACTCCACTTGACGACCGTTAACCTCTACCAATTCCACTACAGGTGGTTTTTCCTGGTCTGGAGTCTCTTCCTCGGCCTCGACCTGTTCGGTGGGCTCCACCTTAGGTTTCCCTGAGCACACGACGAATTGAGTGTCTCCTGACTTTCCCCTGCAGTCAATAGCATTGTGCGTGTTTGACTTGCATTGGTTGCACCATTTCCCTGTCCTAGATTTTCTATTGTCGGACTTGAGTGAGCTCTCCTGGTGGCGAGCTTCCTTGTTGACCTTGACATCCTCCTTGGAAGTCACTTGACATGCTGCAAAGTGAGGGTTCTTAGCCTTCAATTTGCAGTCCCTCGTATTGTGAGAGGGTGACTTACAAATTGAACACCACTTCTCCGACCACGGTCGTTTAGGTGTAGAGCTTGAAGTGCTCTTGCTTCCCTCCTTCTTCTTCTCTGAACTATCCTCTGATATTTGCACATAAGGTTCCCACTTTTTTGTTCCTGAGTTTTTGGCTTTCTTCTTGTCATGTTTCTCTTGACTTTTGGAGTTGGTGGAAAGGTTTTCCCCTGCCTCCCCATGTACCTCGACGAACCGTTCTGCTAATTTAGTCACGAGGTCAATACGTTCCGCTCCTTGTTCTCCCAGGAACGTCCTGAGAGGTTTAGACATTTGCTTCTTCAGCTGGTCGACCACCATGAGCTCTTCCAGACTCTCATAGTCATGTGCGAACCCAGCCAAATCCATCCACTTATGGAGATAAGATTTAAGACGCAAACTGTAGGCGGCAAACAACTCTCCGGGTTCTCGTTTCGCTGCTCGAAATTTTTTCCGGTAGGTATGTGACGTAACCTCGAATCGTTTCAGCAGAGCCGTCTTTAACTCGTCATAATTGTTCTCATGTCCTGGTGGCAGGCGAGTATAAACCTCGTATCCGGTCCCGCGTAATCCCTGGGATAGCTTAAGATCCCATTTGTTACGCTCCAGACCCATAGCAACTGACATAGCCTCGAAGCGTTGAAGGTACTGGTCAATCTTCTCTTTGTCCTCCTCGTAGACCGCTAAAGGAAACTTCATAGCATGGTACCCATGTCCACCTACTGGTGTTGATCCTGGGATGGAGGAACCTCCAACTGCTCCCTCAGTTTCTCCATTAGATTGACTTTTCAACTCGAGTTCCCTCATCCGGTACTCGTGCTCCCTTTTCTGTGCTTCCTGTTCAGCTTCTAATTTCCTAGCTGCTTGCTCAGCTTCAAATTTCCTAGCTGCTTGCTCAGCTTCCAATTTCTTAGCTGCTTGCTCAGCTTCCAATTTCTTAGCTGCTTGCTCAGCTTCCAATTCCATCCTTCTCAATTCCAGCTCGGCCTTTCGATCTTCCCTTTCTGCTTGACGATACTCTCTCTCCACTTCCTGTATGTAATCCGTTAGAGCAGACCCCGCCAATCCCATTTCTTCCCCCCTTGCCTTTAATTCTGCTGTGCTAAGTTTAGGGGTGGCCATTATACAGAGAGGTAAGCTAGCAGGTCTAGTACAATATAACTGCAAATTACTATACAGATATATGAACAAGTACTATAAATCTAGATATTACCACACACAGCACATTCACTCAGTGACAAGAGTAGAATCAGGACCACAGACCTATGCAGACGTGTGAAGTGTGAACAGGTAAGATATTAGTCCTAACCCCTATCCACATTCACTCTAGCTGGATTCTCCAAAATGATATCTCCCTCTTATAACTAAGGATTCCGTGTCAAAAGACCCCGTTGTCAGAGGATCCCACTGTCAAAGGTTCCTGCTTGCAGGAGATCTCGCTGTCCAAGGATTCCGTTTACGGGAGATCCCGCTGTCCAAGGATTCCGTTTACGAGATATCCCGCTGTCCCAATATCACGTTTACGAGCCCCCAATAATGTCGTGTCCTCCTTTACAGTGTCGTCCCTGGAGTGAAGAGAGCCGACACCCACATTATATTTTTTCCCTCTCAATATTCTGGAGAATCCACCAGCTTCCGTCCAACACACTCCATCAGCCTATGGACACCTTTTCCTATCACTCTCTCACTGTCGTACTATGCCCCCTTCTCATACTTCCCCAACGCAACATACTCAACAACTCTTGCTTCTAAAAATTAATAAAGATAATTTATTAAAAGAAAAGTGTAACGTATATGAGACGTGTATGTGAAGAAAATGTGTGACGTGTTCTATAACGTGTGTAGAATCGGACTCTCAGACCACAACCCAGTCAGCTGATCCCAGCAAGGATAGACCACAGCACGTTACGTCAGAACATGTACATCTCACCCCGTGCCGAAACCATCTTGCCGGATACTGCTTTGCCTCTGTAGACCTCTGGTAATCCAATTTCATGATCATCCGAAATAGACACCGGTGGTATTAACAGTTAATCATGGACTGGTTGCACCCTACACAATGTCCGTTCCTATCGTTCCTTAAAAAAAAACTGCACAAGTCCTTTGTAGTGTGTACACCGTCATTAATGTTAATTGTTAATGTGATTGATCCTCACTCGTGTCTATCTAGCCTCACGTATAATGTCTTGTGTTCTATTACACGAGATTATATAACACTAGGTAACTATTAGACTGTTCTCATTTAGTTACTACTGTCTGATGCTGTGTGGTGCATCAGTACGCATCACTCTCTTTGGTGAATCAACTTCCTTCTAGCTTTAGTTACGTTCTGTATGCAACTTTATTGATTGTTGAACTGGTGTTCTTCCGAATGGGATTGGATTTTTTCCCAAAAACTTGTTGAGTTTCCTTGGATCTGGTAGGGAACCTAGGATAGAAACAACACATCTGGTGATAGTACTAGTTACTGATCCTTTCGGCTGAGTGTAAGCCTATCACCTTGCTTAATGATCTTTAGCTAACTAGACTTAGTCATAGAGCAGATTAGCTACCCACCTAGAGCCGAATCAGGCTATGACAAAGAAAAAATCAGCAAACAGAATGCGGAACCCCGCCCACCAGGGACACCTATGGGAAGATCCCAATTATCCCTCATTACTCAATTCTCAACTAGTAAAGCTTATCAACACTTCACTAATCTATTCTTAACTAGCAGAGTTAATATCACTATTCTACTCTAACTAGTTTCCACTAACCGTGCTAATCATCACACTATAGTTTAACAAGGCCACAGTCTATATTAATTAGAACTAATATTATAATAGGTTATACCTTAAATGGCACTACTGCAGTCCTATCAATCATATCTACATCTGCCATTATAGGCACGTGTAAAATTAAGTCACTAATTAACACACGGTAGATATTATTTCCACTAAGCACTGCAGTGCCCTGGCACTCCGACTAGAGCATTTTCAAGTCCCCCTAGTTGGTCCCAACTCGGGTTTATATGGCAAACTACCAAAGTTGGCCACGTGACGTTATCCTTTATGCCCCCACACAGGTGGCACATTGGCAGATCATCCCCTGTCAGGGATCCATCCTCCCTCGGGCTCCCTCCATGTTAGATTTGTCATCACTGGTTCTGACATCCAAAACAATCTAGAGAGTTACTGTCGAGTTCCAACAAAGAGTTTCGATACCAAGCTGCCAATCATGGTTTTCCAAACAAGCTTACATTGTGCACGTGACGTTGTTCATGTCCGGCAGGTGTTCCACTGTTTTCAATAACACCCTCAACTTTCTGTCATGTGCTGACAGTCAAAACCTCCATTCCGTCTGATGTCCGGAACCATAGATGACAAACGGAACCATTCCATATCCTGAGCGGCCAATTATATGTGATTTTAACTGTTATGAACTGCCAACGCGTTTTATCCCTTCCTTCTCACTCACCGCCAAATGTGTATATGGGCTGACCCGATGTATCCCGTGCAGCTGTGTTTACTCTGTTAGTACGACTGTTGTGGCCTAGAAAATATACGCCAAGCAAACGTCGGTATTATTATCTGGTTAACTCATGGCGAGCTCGTGACAGTAATGACTATAACTTAAGAAGGAAAAACAACAACAATTCACCTAAACAAACATCTCTTGAAACAAGTAAAGAGTTTCAAGTACCTAGGAAGTATAATATCAAATGGCAGATCAGAAGACGAGATCGAAAATAGATGCAATAAGGCAAACCAACTCATTGGACAAATGGCACCAATACTAAAGAACAAACATGTATCAATAACTACTAAGATAGCACTTTACAACACAATCTTCCTACCAACTCTATGCTACCAATGCCAAACCTGGACAATGACAGAAAAAGAGAAAAGAAAAATCACAACAGAAATGAGATTCCTGTGAAGAATACTCAATGTATCAAGAAGAGATAAGATCAGAAATGAAGAAATCAGGACTAAAGTGGGGTTATAGCAGCACTAGATTTTATTAGAAAGCAGCAAGTCAAATGGTTTGGCCATGCAAATAGGTTACCAATCAACAGCATACCATACTAAACAATGATGTACAGACCAGATGGAAACAGAGGAAGAGGCCGGCCACGTAAAGGTTGGACGGAGGGAATAGTCCATGGGAATATCGATATATGAAGCCCATAATCGGACACTCTCACGAAGCTTATACTTCACCTCGACACCGCAAGGTACAAGAGAAACATGATGAGATGAGATGAGATGGATACACAGAGCTAACAAGACACATATAATCTGGTCATATACACAAAGCTAACAAAACATATTTATTAATGCCATGTTTGAATAAATTAAGATTTATTGATACATGAAATACATGTGTGAATATATGTTGATACAAAATTAAACATTGCTAAAATGTGAGTTTTCTCAACAATAATACATGCATTGCTTAACGAGACAACCCACGAAATGGCCATCTTTTCTGTGATACCATCTTCACCACGCCTCGCTGGTGATTCATAGCCCGTCTCTGAAACTGTTCCCTGTCAGGGTAAATTTTAGATCATCTATGACCGGCTCTGTGGCATAATCATAATCCCGCATTCGAAACTCAGCTGCAGGCAATTTTGGAAACAAACCGCCTTGCATTGGTTTCCATACAATGGTATGAGTTGATTTATTTGGTTGTTTCGGGATTTGAGATTTAAATATTGAGCACAACCCACTACTGGCAACGCTGATTGTATTCTGGTATGAACCTAAGGCCTATCCACACCAATTTGGAAGCACTAGACTTGAGTATGGTATGATGGTATGAGTGCCCGTATTTCAGAAAGCAATGGCAAACTACTGAACATACACTTGCCCAGGAATCACAAACAGTAAACAAATACTGGAGTTCCTTGTAAAGCATATGTAACTAACTTCAACTATGTCTAAAAACTCCCACACCTGGTCTGGCAATTTATACACTGTGGAACTCCTCTACTCCCTTGATCATCAACAGTTCATGAAATCATTATCATGACCTCTACCAAATGGCATAGGTGTTCATGTACCTTCACACATCTTGGTCTGTGGTGTTCTTAATACTATTGATGTTTCTCCTCCATGCCACCATCTTACACCATTCAGCATCATTTATCTCTGTCTGCCTCCGTCTTTCCTACCACTGATCTTTCCATCTGTCAAAGAAATTTTCAATGCGTACCTTCTCATTACATGACCAAAGGACTGTCTATTTTGTCTAGTTATAGACAAGAAACAGAGCATTGTTAATTTAGAAAACCTATGACTGATAGAATGCCCGTAAACACTAGAGTACTGTTAAATGCACAGACTAATTTATCTTGGGTATGTAGACTTTTACTGCTTCATACATGCAAAATAACACATGACTCCAGCAGATTATTTCAAAGACAGGTGTCCCGTCTACTCAGTCACACACTACTCACACATGTCATATGATCAGATAGATGTAAGACAAACACTTCAACTTACCACTTAATCCTAATTTGGCCAGAGCCCGAACTCCTCCTGGCTGCAGAAGCTCACCAACGATTCTGTCCGGCTCTTTCAGGTCTCTCTCAATGACCGTGACCTTCCTGCCATCGCGAGCCAGGACTGCGGCCATTGCTGAGCCTGCAACACCTGAGCCGATGATGATGACATCTGGTCCATCTCTAGCAAATGCCTGGCTGTGTTTGGGCACCAGGATGTGCTGCACACGAGAGAGAAGATCACATGATCTAACAGTGGTGTCTAATACAATCCTCAGGTTGTGGACAAGAGAGAGTTGGAGATATGAGTGCTTTAGATCAGAAGAAAAAAAAAGTCGCTTAAAAGTCGACAGGGTCGACTTCATTGCACCGGGTTTTATCCCATAAGGCTCAATCTCTTTCCGCAGCACGGAAAGCGTCGCACAAAGCACGAACTCCGTAGCTTTTAGCGATGACCCACAGGTGTCTCCGAAACATTTAACTCGTAAACCGAAGAACGCGGCCCAGAATCAAACCCACAACCTTCGGAGCATGAGACAAATGGCTTGACGACTTCGCCACAGAGACTCCCGTTTCAGACTCCCAGATCAGAAGAAGAAGAATTAAATCACAACTCACAAGTGTTGAAATACACAGACAATAAAACTAGACATCCAAAGCCACAGGAGACAACAGGAGAACTGTAAGTTATGAACTCAGCAGGATCTGAACCTGCCTACTTCAAGTGAAGTTGGAGATCTCCTGTTGCCTCGCATGTCCTCTGGTTTCGACTTATTTTCTATGGCTCCTACAAGTGCAGATAAATACTGATGAATCTATAAAACATTGGGAAATTCTTGAGGACATTGAAATAATGAGAACTAAACTTACAGGGACTGACTGACAGCCTCACAAAATAGAGGGAAGGGAGATTAGAGGATATGAAAAAAATTCAAAAGCCATACTGGCCATGCAGGGATTTGGATATTTCCACAGCCTCAAAGTTGCTTCAGTGACTGATGGTCAGTATGAATGCCATTTGTATATTCCCACAGACTATACATCCCAATTATACCCCAGAAGGGCTGAATAGGATATTATTGGTGTACAATACAACACATATCTTTTACAGCCCACAAAACACCTAATTTTAATAAATACAAAGCATACATATTTAAAAACAGCAGTGCTACAGTAGTTAGTGCATCTGCCTGCCAAGACAAAGGTCAGGGTTCAAACCCCAACAAAGGCAGGATTACTTTTCTGCCCAGTAGGTATCTGGAGTCGACCCAGGTCCATAACAACTGGTGCCAATTTTCATAATGTTCTGGGAATGGTATGGGAAGGAAAGGCTGCGAGGACAAGCACTAGAAACCCCACCTCATATGACATGGCCTACAATATGTGACAGCCTAAGTAGTTGCTGGGATATCAGACATATGACATGGCCTACAATATGTGACAGCCTAAGTAGTTGCTGGGGTATCAGACATATGACATGGCCTACAATATGTGACAGCCTAAGTAGTTGCTGGGATATCAGACATATAACATGGCCTACAATATGTGACAGCCTAAGTAGTTGCTGGGATATCAGACATATGACATGGCCTACAATATGTGACAGCCTAAGTAGTTGCTGGGATATCAGACATATGACATGGCCTACAATATGTGACAGCCTAAGTAGTTGCTGGGGTATCAGACATATGACATGGCCTACAATATGTGACAGCCTAAGTAGTTGCTGGGGTATCAGACATATGACATGGCCTACAATATGTGACAGCCTAAGTAGTTGCTGGGATATCAGACATATGACATGGCCTACAATATGTGACAGCCTAAGTAGTTGCTGGGATATCAGACATATGACATGGCCTACAATATGTGACAGCCTAAGTAGTTACTGGGATATCAGACATATGACATGGCCTACAATATGTGACAGCCTAAGTAGTTGCTGGGATATCAGACATATGACATGGCCTACAATATGTGACAGCCTAAGTAGTTGCTGGGGTATCAGACATTTGACATGGCCTACAATATGTGACAGCCTAAGTAGTTGCTGGGATATCAGACATATGACATGGCCTACAATATGTGACAGCCTAAGTAGTTGCTGGGATATCAGACATATGACATGGCCTACAATATGTGACAGCCTAAGTAGTTGCTGGGATATCAGACACATGACATGGCCTACAATATGTGACAGCCTAGGTAGTTGCTGGGATATCAGACATATAACATGGCCTACAATATGTGACAGCCTAAGTAGTTGCTGGGATATCAGACATATGACATGGCCTACAATATGTGACAGCCTAAGTAGTTGCTGGGATATCAGACATATAACATGGCCTACAATATGTGACAGCCTAAGTAGTTGCTGGGATATCAGACATATGACATGGCCTACAATATGTGACAGCCTGAGTAGTTGCTGGGATATCAGACATATAACATGGCCTACAATATGTGACAGCCTAAGTAGTTGCTGGGATATCAGACATATGACATGGCCTACAATATGTGACAGCCTGAGTAGTTGCTGGGATATCAGACATATAACATGGCCTACAATATGTGACAGCCTAAGTAGTTGCTGGGATATCAGACATATGACATGGCCTACAATATGTGACAGCCTAAGTAGTTGCTGGGATATCAGACATATGACATGGCCTACAATATGTGACAGCCTAAGTAGTTACTGGGATATCAGACATATGACATGGCCTAGAATATGTGACAGCCTAAGTAGTTACTGGCATCATGTTTTATCAGATAAAATGTGTGGTAACCTATGACTCACAGATAAAATGTGTGGTAACCTATGACTCACAGATAAAATGTGTGGTAACCATGACTCACAGATAAAATGTGTGGTAACCTATGACTCACAGATAAAATGTGTGGTAACCTATGACTCACAGATAAAATGTGTGGTAACCTATGACTCACAGATAAAATGTGTGGTAACCTATGACTCACAGATAAAATGTGTGGTAACCTATGACTCACAGATAAAATGTGTGGTAACCTATGACTCACAGATAAAATGTGTGGTAACCTATGACTCACAGATAAAATGTGTGGTAACCTATGACTCACAGATAAAATGTGTGGTAACCTATGACTCACAGATAAAATGTGTGGTAACCTATGACTCACAGATAAAATGTGTGGTAACCTATGACTCACAGATAAAATGTGTGGTAACCTATGACTCACAGATAAAATGTGTGGTAACCTATGACTCACAGATAAAATGTGTGGTAACCTATGACTCACAGATAAAATGTGTGGTAACCTATGACTCACAGATAAAATGTGTGGTAACCTATGACTCACAGATAAAATGTGTGGTAACCTATGACTCACAGATAAAATGTGTGGTAACCTATGACTCACTGTATCATAAGACTACACCACATCTGGCATTCTATTAATAATAATATTAGTATTACTAATATAATACTCTATTAGTAACGCCTCAAGCTCCAGCAACTGTGCTTATGTATCATATAATTATTAATAAAGTATAAAAAATAACTCATTATATTATATATTGGCACCTTGACGTCTTGACAGATGATATTTTGGTACATTGTGCTTCAAAAAGGAATAATAACTACAACCCATGGCAGTAGCGAATGTGGCTGATAAGGCCAATTCACGCTGTAAATGTTCGTCCACAGTGGATGCATGTGAAAACATGGTCATTTCCACCATCATGCACCATTTTACGTCTCTCACACTCTGTGTGCGCTTTATCTGCAATCATTTTCTCCTTTGTCTTTATTCCATTTCTGATAGTTGCCCTCCATGCAAAACGTTCAGCGGCGACTTGCTCCCAATGTGCATTACCAATGCCTGAATCAATCATGTCCCGCTTACACACATCTTTGTATCGTAGTAGAGACTGGCTGTGAGATCTGTCGCGAGATTGCCATGAGTTAAACAGATAAATTTACCGACGTTTGCTGGGCGTAGATTTTCTAGGCCCACAACAGTCGTACTAACAGAGTAAACACAGCTGCACAGGTTACATCAGGTCAGCCCATATACACATTTGGTGGTGAGTGAAAAGGAATGGATACACCGCGTTGGCAGTTTGTAAACATTTAGAATTACATAGCCTTGCCCGGCGCAGTAGATGGAACAGCCCTGTCTGTCACTTATACTGCCGGACATCAGACGGAAATGGCTGCTGGGATTGTCACCACTGAACAGAAGCTTGACAGTTGTCAACAGTCAGAGACAAACCGGAATTGGCAGCGAGAGACAGGAAAACAGTGCATCTGTCAATTCTTGGTTTCCGGCACATCGAGAAGTTGACGGGGTTATTTGCAACTCTTTGTTGGAAGTAGACATAAACTTGCTGGCTTGTTTTGAAAATCTTAACAATTACTGACAACTTTGACAGGACTAAAGCCAGGAAAATAGATTCTTGCAAATGGCTGATATGTCCAAATAACACCTGTGTGGGGGCGTAAAGGATAACGTCACGTGGCCAACTTTGGTAGTTTGCCATATAAACTCGAGTTGGGACGACTAGGGTGGACTTGATAAATGCTCTAGTCGGAGTGCCAGGCACTGCAGTGCTTAGTGGAAATAATATCTACCGTGTGTTAATTAGTGACTTAATTTTACACGTGCCTATAATGGCAGATGTAGATATGATTGATAGGACTGCAGTAGTGCCATTTAAGGTATAACCTATTATAATATATTCGTTATAATTACTTTAGGCAGTAGCCTTGTTAAACTATAGTGTGATGATTAGCACTGTTAGTGGAAACTAGCTAGAGTAGTGAAGTGATACTTGGCTCTGTTAGCTAGAATAGATTAGTGAAGTGTTGATAAGCTTTACTAGTTGAGAATTGAGGGATAATAGGGATCTTTCCGTAGGTGTCCCTGGTGGGCGGGGTTCCGCATTCTGTTTGGTGATTTTTTCTTTGTCATAGCCTGATTCGACTCTAGGTGGGTAGCTAATCTGCTCTGTGACTAAGTCTAGTTAGCTAAAGATCATTAAGCAAGGTGATAGGCTTACACTCAGCCGAAAGGATCAGTGACTAGTACTATCACCAGATGTGTTGTTTCTATCCTAGGTTCCCTACCAGATCCAAGGAAACTCTACAAGTTTTGGGAAAGAATTAAAAAACCCATTCTGAAGAACACCAGTTCAACAATCAATAAAGTTGCATACAGAAACGTAACTTACGCTAGAAGGAAGTTGATTCACCAAAGATAGTGATGATTACTGATGCACCACACAGCATCAGACAGTAGTAACTAAATGAGAACAGTCTAATAGTTACCTAGTGTTATATAATCTCGTGTAATAGAACACAAGACATTATACTTGAGGCTAGATAGACACGAGTGAGGATCAATCACAGTAACAATTAACTTTAGTAACTGGGTAAACAATAGAGAAGACTTGTGCAGTTGTCTCAGGAACATTAGGAACGGACATTGTGTAGAGTGCAACCGGTCCCTGATTAACTCTTAATACCACCGGTGTCTATTTCGGATGTTCATGAAATTGGATTACCAGAGGTCTACAGAGGCAAAGCATTATCCGGCAAGATGGTTCCGGCAACGGGTGAGACGTACTTGTTCTGACGTAACGTGCTGTGGTCTATCTTTGCTGTGATCAGCTGACTGAGTTGATGTCTGAGAGACAGAGTCTACACACTTTATAGAACACGTCACACATTTTCTTCGCATACACGTCTCATACACGTTACACTTTTATTTTAATAAATTAATCTTTATTAATTTCTAGAAGCAAGAGTTGTTGAGTATGTTGCGTTGGGGAAGTATGAGAAGGGGGCATAGTACGACAGTGTGAGAGTGATAGGAAAAGGTGTCCATAGGCTGATGGAGTGTGTTGGACGGAAGCTGGTGGATTCTCCAGAATATTGAGGGGGAAAGAAAATAATATTATAATGTGGGTGTCGGATCTCCTCACTCCAGGGACGACACTTTAAAGGAGGACACGACATTATTGGGGGCTCGTAAACGTGATATTTGGACAGTGGGATCTCTAGTAAACGTGATCTTGGGACAGCGGGATCTCTCGTAAACGTGATCTTTGGACAGCGGGATCTCTCGTAAACGGAATCCTTGGACAGCGGGATCTCCCGTAAACGGAATCCTTGGACAGCGAGATCTCCTGCAAGCAGGAACCTTTGACAGTGGGATCTTCTGACAACGGGGTCTTTTGACACGGGACTCTTAGTTATAAGAGGGAGATATCATTTTGGAGAATCCAGCTAGAGTGAATGTGGATAGGGGTTAGGACTAATATCTTACCTGTTCACACTTCACACGTCTGCATAGGTCTGTGGTCCTGATTCTACTCTTGTCACTGAGTGAATGTGCTGTGTGTGGTAATATCTAGATTTATAGTACTTGTTCATATATCGGTATAGTAATTTGCAGTTATATTGTACTAGACCTGCTAGCTTACCTCTCTGTATAATGGCCACCCCTAAACTTACCACGTTAGAATTAAAGGCAAGGGGGGAAGAAATGGGATTGGCTGGGTCTTCTCTAACGGATTACATACAGGAAGTGGAGAGAGAGTATCGTCAAGCGGAACGGGAAGAGCGAAAGGCCGAGTTGGAATTGAGAAGGGAAGCTGAGCAAGCAGCTAGGAAATTGGAAGCTGAGCAAGCAGCTAGGAAATTTGAAGCTGAGCAAGCAGCTAGGAAATTAGAAGCTGAACAGGAAGCACAGAAAAGGGAGCACGAGTACCGGATGAGGGAACTCGAGTTGAAGAGTCAATCTAATGGAGAAACTGAGGGAGCAGTTGGAGGTTCCTCCATCCCAGGATCAACACCAGTAGGTGGACATGGGTACCATGCTATGAAGTTTCCTTTAGCGGTCTACGAGGAGGACAAAGAGAAGATTGACCAATACCTTCAACGCTTCGAGGCTATGTCAGTTGCTATGGGTCTGGAGCGTAACAAATGGAATCTTAAGCTATCCCAGGGATTACGCGGGACGGGATACGAGGTTTATACTCGCCTGCCACCAGGACATGAGAACAATTATGATGAGTTAAAGACGGCTCTGCTGAAACGATTCGAGGTTACGTCACATACCTACCGGAAAAAATTTCGAGCAGCGAAACGAGAACCGGGAGAGTTGTTTGCCGCCTACAGTTTGCGTCTTAAATCTTATCTCCATAAGTGGATGGATTTGGCTGGGTTCGCACATGACTATGAGAGTCTGGAAGAGCTCATGGTGGTCGACCAGCTGAAGAAGCAAATGTCTAAACCTCTCAGGACGTTCCTGGGAGAACAAGGAGCGGAACGTATTGACCTCGTGAATAAATTAGCAGAACGGTTCGTCGAGGTACATGGGGAGGCAGGGGAAAACCTTTCCACCAACACCAAAAGTCAAGAGAAACATGACAAGAAGAAAGCCAAAAACTCAGGAACAAAAAAGTGGGAACCTTATGTGCAAAAATCAGAGGATAATTCAGAGAAGAAGAAGGAGGGAAGCAAGAGCACTTCAAGCTCTACACCTAAACGACCGTGGTCGGAGAAGTGGTGTTCAATTTGTAAGTCACCCTCTCACAATACGAGGGACTGCAAATCGAAGGCTAAGAACCCTCACTTTGCAGCATGTCAAGTGACTTCCAAGGAGGTTGTCACGGAAAATGCCAAGGTCAACAAGGAAGCTCGCCACCAGGAGAGCTCATTCAAGTCCGACAATAGAAAATCTAGGACAGGGAAATGGTGCAACCAATGTCAGTCAAACACGCACAATGCTATTGACTGCAGGGGAAAGTCAGGAGACACTCAATTCGTCGTGTGCTCAGGGAAACCTAAGGTGGAGCCCACCGAACAGGTCGAGGCCGAGGAAGAGACTCCAGACCAGGAAAAACCACCTGTAGTGGAATTGGTAGAGGTTAACGGTCGTCAAGTGGAGTGTTTATACGACACAGGACTGGACGGGGAGGCCGTGATTTCTGCGGATCTGGTACATCCAGAACAATTCACAGGTGAAACCATGGAGATACAGCCTGCACAGAAGAGTGCTGTAACCATGAAGTTGCCCATTGCTAATGTGGAGATTCGGTCAAGGTACGTCACCGGCACCATCAAGGCCGCTGTATTGACCGATCCCATTTTTCCAGTCATCCTAGGTTGCCGGTATGTCTTTCTGGGAATGCCCAGGGAGCCAATCCATATGGGAGCAACTGCAGACTCGCTCTCAGACGAAAACGGAAGAGGCAGACGCAATTGTGACTAACCCAATGCCGGGGGAGCTACGAACTGCCCAGAGTGAGGATGATACTTTACGTCCTTGCTACAAAAAGCTGCAGAAAAGTGCTGATCCACCAGGACGGGGGCAGTACTACATGAAGAATAGGATACTCTACAGGAGAGCAGGAAGGGGAGACAACCTATACGGTCAGTTGGTCGTCCCGAAAGCTCATCGGTCCCAGATTCTTCATATGGGGCATACCATCTCCTGTAGTGGACACATGGGTATTGCCGCCACCATGCAGCGGATTTCCTGCCACTACTATTGGCCGGGAATGACAGATGATGTGCGTCGGTATGTGAAGTCATGCCCTGAGTGCCAGAGGGTGGCACCGAAACACTGGACAGCACCGGTGGTGTTGGGTGAGATGCCCATCATGAACTCTCCTTTCGAGAGGGTAGCCATCGATATCGTGGGTCCACTTCCCAGGACTAGGAAGAGGAACATGTATATACTCACAATGGTGGATTGCTGTACAATGTGGGGTGAGGCTATACCGTTGACCACGATTGACTCGAAACGAGTGGCGGACGCACTGATGGAGGCCTTTACCAGATTAGGCTTTCCGGATCAAATTCTGACGGACAATGGATCTCAGTTTTGTGGAAAACTCATGGAGGAGGTATTTAGGGTGTTTCACTCTAACCACATACATACCAGCCCTTACCACCCTCAAGCCAATGGACAAGTAGAGCGTTTCAACGGCACGTTGATGACAATGCTCAGGAAACTAGCGCAGGAAAAACCTGATAGGTGGGATGAATATATCCCAGCAGCACTCTTTGCCTATCGGAAAGTTCCTCATGGCTCAACAGGACTACCACCCGCTACGTTGCTGTTTGGTCGTCCAATCAAAGGACCGTTGGAAGCCATGTTGAGGAGTTGGACTGAAGAGGGGACGTCAGAAGAAGTGATCTCATCCTATCAATACGTGGAGGAACTGAAAGAAAAACTCCACAAGGGATGGACTCTGGCAAATCAAAACTTGAAAAAGGCCAGGAAAAGACATGCGGCTTACTACAACCGTAGGTCTAAAGACAGATCTCTAGAGGTGGGAGATAAAGTCTTGTTGCTACTCCCAACGGGAAACAACAAACTGGAGATAGGTTGGCAAGGACCATTTCCCGTGGAAAGGGTAATATCCAGAACCAACTATCAGATCCGGATCCGGGGAAAGTCGAAGATTTTCCATATCAATCTCTTGCGGAAATACGAAGAGAGACCCGGAGACAAGGCAGCTCACCTCATGGCAATGGCAGTTGCAGTGGAGACAGAAGTGGGAACCAGCGAGGGCAGGGAATATCCCTTAGTACACCAGGAAACTTATAGGGATGTGCAAGTGAACCCTGATCTGACCTCCCAGGAGAGGGAAAGGATAACCCAGTTTCTCAAGTCTCATAAGGAGATACTGACTGATAAACCTGGACGAACGAGGTTGGTTGAGTTCGAGATGACTTTGACCACACAGGAGCCTGTTCGCCAAAAGGTTTACCCAGTGCCATTCTCTAAAGAAAAGGCCCTGGAGGAGGAAATAAAAAAACTGCTGGAGGATGACGTGATTGCACCATCCACATCCCCATACAATGCGGGGGTAGTTTTGTTACGCAAACCAAGTGGAGAACACAGGTTGTGTATAGATTACCGACTTCTGAACAGTCATACACAGTTTCAGGTGGAACCTTTGCCGAATCCCACTCAGCTATTCGCTAGGCTCCATAAGGCTCGGTACTTTTCAAAGGTGGATCTGAGTCGGGGGTACTATCAGATACCAGTCAAACCGGAGATTCGACCACTGTTAGCTTTCAGTACACCCAGTGGACACTACGAATTCAAGGTCATGCCCTTTGGACTCAGCAATGCACCTAGTGTGTTTACACGCATGATGAGGACTTTACTAGATCCGTTACAGGATCCGTCCATCATCTCATTCATGGATGATATTCTGATTTCCAGTGACAGCTTGGATGACCACTTACAATCCTTGGAGAGAGTGTTTAATAGACTCAAGGAAGCAGGGCTTACTGCTCGTCCAACCAAGTGCATGATTGGTTACCAGACTCTGGAATTTCTAGGTCACACCATCACTCCAGGACACATTGTTCCAGAAGAGAAGAACCTGGAGAAAATCAGAAATGCACCAAGGCCAAAAACGAAGAAGGATGTGCGATCTTTTCTCTCGTTGTGTGGGTTCTACCACAAATTTATCCCACATTTCACTGAACTGGGAGCTCCGTTGACGGAAACCTTGAAAAAGGGATTCCCGGACCAAATCATTTGGACACCAGAATGTGAGAATGCCTATAGTCAGTTAAAGGAGGCCTTGGTCAGCAAACCTGTATTACAGCTCCCTGACCTTTCCAAACCATTTGTGTTGAGAACGGATGCAAGTGCGATTGGAATTGGAGCCGCTTTATTACAGGAAGGAAAAGACGATGCTTCGGTTTTGAAACCTGTGGCATACGCAAGTAAGAAACTTCTACAGGCGGAGAGGAATTATTCAACCGTCGAGAGAGAATGCTTGTCCCTCGTATGGGCAGTGCAAAAATTTCAGCCATATTTGTATAAAGTTAAGTTTCGGGTCCAGTCAGATCATCAGCCCCTGATGTTCCTGGCTACTTCTCAGAAGCTCAACGCACGTTTGATGCGGTGGTCGTTGTTACTTCAACCGTATAATTTCACAGTAGAGTACATTCCTGGGAAGGAGAATGTTGGAGCGGATTTCTTGTCAAGACACCCAGCTCCTGAAGAAGAGGAATGAATTATCTGGATTTAACTCATGGTGGAGGAGAGTGAGATGGACTACTCTCTTAAGAGGGGGCCTATGTCGCGAGATTGCCATGAGTTAAACAGATAAATTTACCGACGTTTGCTGGGCGTAGATTTTCTAGGCCCACAACAGTCGTACTAACAGAGTAAACACAGCTGCACAGGTTACATCAGGTCAGCCCATATACACATTTGGTGGTGAGTGAAAAGGAATGGATACACCGCGTTGGCAGTTTGTAAACATTTAGAATTACATAGCCTTGCCCGGCGCAGTAGATGGAACAGCCCTGTCTGTCACTTATACTGCCGGACATCAGACGGAAATGGCTGCTGGGATTGTCACCACTGAACAGAAGCTTGACAGTTGTCAACAGTCAGAGACAATTGGCAGCGAGAGACAGGAAAACAGTGCATCTGTCAATTCTTGGTTTCCGGCACATCGAGAAGTTGACGGGGTTATTTGCAACTCTTTGTTGGAAGTAGACATAAACTTGCTGGCTTGTTTTGAAAATCTTAACAATTACTGACAACTTTGACAGGACTAAAGCCAGGAAAATAGATTCTTGCAAATGGCTGATATGTCCAAATAACACCTGTGTGGGGGCGTAAAGGATAACGTCACGTGGCCAACTTTGGTAGTTTGCCATATAAACTCGAGTTGGGACGACTAGGGTGGACTTGATAAATGCTCTAGTCGGAGTGCCAGGCACTGCAGTGCTTAGTGGAAATAATATCTACCGTGTGTTAATTAGTGACTTAATTTTACACGTGCCTATAATGGCAGATGTAGATATGATTGATAGGACTGCAGTAGTGCCATTTAAGGTATAACCTATTATAATATATTCGTTATAATTACTTTAGGCAGTAGCCTTGTTAAACTATAGTGTGATGATTAGCACTGTTAGTGGAAACTAGCTAGAGTAGTGAAGTGATACTTGGCTCTGTTAGCTAGAATAGATTAGTGAAGTGTTGATAAGCTTTACTAGTTGAGAATTGAGGGATAATAGGGATCTTTCCGTAGGTGTCCCTGGTGGGCGGGGTTCCGCATTCTGTTTGGTGATTTTTTCTTTGTCATAGCCTGATTCGACTCTAGGTGGGTAGCTAATCTGCTCTGTGACTAAGTCTAGTTAGCTAAAGATCATTAAGCAAGGTGATAGGCTTACACTCAGCCGAAAGGATCAGTGACTAGTACTATCACCAGATGTGTTGTTTCTATCCTAGGTTCCCTACCAGATCCAAGGAAACTCTACAAGTTTTGGGAAAGAATTAAAAAACCCATTCTGAAGAACACCAGTTCAACAATCAATAAAGTTGCATACAGAAACGTAACTTACGCTAGAAGGAAGTTGATTCACCAAAGATAGTGATGATTACTGATGCACCACACAGCATCAGACAGTAGTAACTAAATGAGAACAGTCTAATAGTTACCTAGTGTTATATAATCTCGTGTAATAGAACACAAGACATTATACTTGAGGCTAGATAGACACGAGTGAGGATCAATCACAGTAACAATTAACTTTAGTAACTGGGTAAACAATAGAGAAGACTTGTGCAGTTGTCTCAGGAACATTAGGAACGGACATTGTGTAGAGTGCAACCGGTCCCTGATTAACTCTTAATACCACCGGTGTCTATTTCGGATGTTCATGAAATTGGATTACCAGAGGTCTACAGAGGCAAAGCATTATCCGGCAAGATGGTTCCGGCAACGGGTGAGACGTACTTGTTCTGACGTAACGTGCTGTGGTCTATCTTTGCTGTGATCAGCTGACTGAGTTGATGTCTGAGAGACAGAGTCTACACACTTTATAGAACACGTCACACATTTTCTTCGCATACACGTCTCATACACGTTACACTTTTATTTTAATAAATTAATCTTTATTAATTTCTAGAAGCAAGAGTTGTTGAGTATGTTGCGTTGGGGAAGTATGAGAAGGGGGCATAGTACGACAGTGTGAGAGTGATAGGAAAAGGTGTCCATAGGCTGATGGAGTGTGTTGGACGGAAGCTGGTGGATTCTCCAGAATATTGAGGGGGAAAGAAAATAATATTATAATGTGGGTGTCGGATCTCCTCACTCCAGGGACGACACTTTAAAGGAGGACACGACAAGATCTCTTACCCATCTGTAATTCACCAAAAAAGATGTATTTTGATATTCTACCATCATCCATCCTCCTAACGTGTCCTACCCATCTAAGTCTACGAAGACTGAGCATGGAATATACTGTCACACAACCTGATCTTTCCAATACTTCAGTATTTGTGATTTTGTCTTGCCACTTAACCCTTTGCAGGGCAGAACGGCCACTTACGTCCGATACCGTAAACGGGCGAAACGTCCCGAACCGCCCGATACTATTATGCATTGTAAAAACGCGATCTCTCGGCTTTCCGATTCTTCCAACGGCTACTTTCGCTTTCACCGATAGCTTGACAACATGGCCGCCATTTGTAAGCGCCTGCTATGAATTTGAACGGACTTTTACTGACTTTTTTTGAAAGTTTTCAGGGCTTTTACGCTTAGTTTTTCCAAATGGATTTCTGCGATTCTTCAAGTGATAGCCGAGATTTCGCTAGGTTCAATTTAAATGACATTAAAGGGCATGAAGTTGACTATTAATCGCAGCTAGATATCAGTGCAAAGCGTTACTTTGCATTAGCAGTCGTGAGTCGGACTTTAAACAAAGTGATTATGATTCTGAAAATGTGTTTGTAAATTGCCGTACAGATGACGGAAATTCACAAACAATATGCTGTATTTCATAAATATTTGTGTTCATATATGGATTACTGACAACAATCACGTGAGTAACATATTCTGCATGCTTTTCCCTTCATTGTGTTGTTTATTTAACTAAAATCGGTTGACTAACACCTTATTTGTGATGTTTTTACTAACGCAACCCGAAATTTTACAGAAACTGAAAAAATCTTGCCCGTTCAGGGCTAAAAAATGGACAACCGTCTGCCCTGTAAAGGGTTAATACCAAGTATTCTTCGCAGACAAAGCATATGAAAGCTGTTTAAATGTTTCTCTTGGTGTGGGTAAGTTGACCAAGTTTCACCACCATAAAGAAGAACTTGGTAGACAAGGACTTTTGTTTTCACAGTAAGCTTCCTGTTCTCCCAAACTATTTTTCTTAACCTGTTCATTGTTGTTGCTGCCTTGCCAATCCTGATGTTGATTTCCTGATCGATAGATAATTTGCTATTTACCTCTGATCCTAGATATGTAAAATGGTCTACTATCTCCAGTTCGGTGTCGTAAATAAAGATTGATGGTACCCCATGTGCACCTTGTGACATAATCTGTGTCTTCTTTTTGTTAATTGTTAAACCAAATTCAGAACAAGCATTGGAGAATGCAGATAGTATGTTGTAATTCTTCCTCAGAGTGGGTCGTAATTGCAGCATCATCTGTAAAAAGCAACTCTCTGATCAGTACCCTCCTAATTTTGGTCTTGGCCTTCAATCTCTGAGCATTATAGAAGCCACCATCTGAGCGTGAGTGAATGTATATACCGGCATCCTGATCCATCCATCCATCATGTGCCATGCCGGTAAGCGTGGGCGGTCATGTTTTGCCATCTCACTCGATCACCAGAATCGTGGATCAGCTCCGTGTTCCTGTCTTGACCATGCCATGTGGCCTTCGATGTTGCCAGTTGTCACAAAGTTCTCCAATCCATTTCTTCTCATAACATGCCCAAAAAATTTTGACTGTCTGCGTCTAATGTCTCTAATCAGTTTACGATCTTCGTTTGTTTCTTGAAGGACCTGTTCATTGGTCTTTCTGGCTGCCCATGGTATTCTTTGCACTTTCCTCAGAAACCACATTTCTACAGCCATCAGATGTTTTTCAGCTTGACTGCTCATTGTCCAAGCTTCACATCCATATAAAAGTGCAGGTTCTATGTAGCACTGCAACACTCTTTTTCTCGTTTCAATTGACATCTTTTTATTGGTCAGTATGTTTTTCATCTTGCTAAAGGCTACCTTAGACATGGCGATTCTTGTTCTAATCTCTTTAAGGCATCTCCCATCAGATGTTATTACTGTTCCGAGATAACTGTACCTATTCACTTGTTGAAGAATATTCCCATTTACTTGTATATTACATTGTGGTATTTCATTCTTCCTAGTGACGACCATAACCTGTGTCTTTTTACAATTTAATTCTAACCCTCGTTGTTCACTGTGTGTAACAACTGCATCTACTAAATGTTGCAGGTCCTGTTCATTGTCTGCAATCAAGGCTGTATCGTCTGCATATCTAATGTTATTGATACATCGTCCCCCAATGTTGATTCCTTCCATATCTTCAATATTTCTGAAAATACTTTCACTGTACAGGGAAAACAGATCAGGAGACATTACACATCCCTGTCTCACACCTCTCTTAATAGGCTGATATTGGCCTACTTCATTATCAACTCTTATGGCAGCTTGTTGTTTCCAATATATGTTTTTTACAAGTCTAAGGTCTTTCCCATCAATTTGTAGATCTTCAAGCATCCTTATCATGTCGACATGTCTCACTTTATCGAAAGCCTTTGTGTAGTCAATAAAGCAAAGGTGTAGATCTTTGTTTACTTCTATAGAACGTTCGATTACGGTTCTCAGTATAAACATAGCATTTACTGTATCCTTGCCTTCTACAAACCCACATTGTTCTTCTCCTATTTCAGGTTGTATTTTCCTCCTAATTCTTTGCATGATAATTCTTAGCAAAATCTTTGTGATGTGACTCATTATACTAATTGTTCGATGTTGATCACATTCCAAGGCTCCTGATTTCTTTGGGATTGCAATAAATACAGAATTACATAATTCATGAGGTATATTTCCAGTATCATATATTGTATTAAGCAGACTGGTAACTTTATCTATTCCATATTCTTCTAAAGCATTAATCATTTCCGTTGTGACACTGTCTGAACCAGGGGTCTTGCCAGATTTCATATGGTTAAGGGCATTCTGAAATTCCATCTTCAAAATTGCTGGTCCTTCATTATTATTTTGAACATCGTAGTGTTCGTCTCTGTTGTCTCTGTCTCCGTCTCTGTGATGCATCCTGATCACGAAAGGTATATTTCAGTAGAAGTGAAAAGTATATTTCAAAGAGGGTGGGGGATAGTACACAACCTTGCTTAACTCCACTCTTGATTTCAACTCTTCTGAAGTTGCACCATCAAACTTGATTATACCCTTCATGCCTGTGTGGAACGATTCGACAATGGACAGAAAAGTTGGTGGGCAGCCAATCTTCTTTAATGCCTTGAACATACCCTCACGACTGACCGAATTAAATGCCTTTGTGAAGTCGATGAAGGCAATAAACAGTGATTGATTTTGTTCCCAGCATTTTTCTTGCATTTGTCGCAGTGAGTATGACGAAACCATGCGGTTCGCCTCATGACATTTTCAGCCTGGTAAAAGGTCCGTTGTGACATCTGGCAGCCTGGTGAAAATTAACTGGTCGAGGGGAAAGAACCAGTAAATTACTCAACCCAGACCATAGCGATTGCTCACCCTTGAAGAAAAATCCAGAAACCGTTTGTCGGAAAATACAGATGGTGCATGCGTGCGCAGCCGCAGTGGTATGTCCAGCACACAAAGAGTTCAGTTGTGAGCTGAGCTAGCTGGCAGGCAGACGACATTATGGCCCAGTGCTAAGTATTATGAGAGCGGGACGACACACGTCTTGATGGGTTTCAGAGAACTTCGACATCATGTCCGGCTGATTGACAACGGCTCCCATATGAACAGTTGCGCTGCTTGTGTGAAGGTATGTGTAAAGCCTTTTCCTTAAGTCGTGCAGTGCCGGTGATTCGTAACGCGAGATTGCTAGGACGTGTACTGACCATCGCGAGGTAGTAGGTCAGGTGTGAACTATTGTGGGCTTGTGTTTTAAGCCTGTATTTTAAGCCTTTTGCAAACGTGTGTTTACCAGCTTTGTATTGCAAAGATATTTAGTAGGCTAGCCGTGAGCGGCTTATTCACAGCCACTGTAGATCGGGCAAATCGGGTTCAGGGAAACGAGACCTGTATTTTGAGTTCACACATGACCAACTTCATGAACTCGAGCGTCGGCAGGTTTGGCATGGCCGAACTGTTACCCGACGCGCAACCGGAAGTAGATTAAGGAGTCACATCGTGTATAGCATGCGATAGGTCGATGAACTCAGGCGAGTAAGACGAATCAAGTGCACCGCTAGCATTTTATAGTATAGCAGAGCGGACTCGTATTTATTTTATAATTAGAACTGGCAATTTAACTACTAAAATTAAACAGAATACAAGTTTCATTTGTAGCGGTAATTTATCTGTGTACTTGTATAATGTGTCACTCTTTGACATGACTAAAAATAATTTTGAAAGCCAGTTTTCAGACTTTTCTGTAAACTTGTAAGTAGTGTAAGTAAGGAGTACTTTTGTTTTTCTAAGCAGCACACCAGTACATAATTATTTAAATTTAAATAAAATACTGTGAAATAAGTTATGGTTTTTTTTAAAATTTAGTATTTAATTATGAATTGCTCACTTTTAGATACAGAACAGTGTAATTATTATTATAGAGCAGGAGTAGAAATCAGTTATTAGCGAAAGTGACTGCTTAATTTATGCAGCAGTTACAAACTTATTTACTTATATTAATACATGATATTTAATCAACAAAAGAAAGCTGTTGCAATGCAGTTGGTACATTAAGACAATATGAGTACATTTTCATGAATTGTTCTTTCATTAATGATGAACATTTCACATGACATTTAATTAATATAAATGGGCAGCTATTTTTAACTGTTAATTAGGTCAGCACATCCTATCGAACAGTCTTAAAAGTCGAGTGCATTTTTCTTGGAGACTCAGCGACTCTCGTGCTTTGTGCGATGCTTTCCGCAGGCCGCCCTGCGGAAAGAGACCGAGCCATATGGGATCGAACCCAATGCAATGAAGCCGGTCCTCTCGACATCCTATCGAAAGAAGAATGTGAACGTTACTTTCCTTTTACCAAAGCGCACAATAAAATATACATCTTGCCAGGTTTGTTTGCAACAATTAGCAATTCAGATGATATTTAATTAATATTAATCAATTTGCAGCTATTTTTAATTATTAATGAGGTCACGGCACATCCTATGGAAAAATAGAAAACATGTCAAGTTAGGCCTCGCCACCCTGGACGCAATGATATATGGTACTATGTTGTCCGTTTAAAAATAAACAAGCCTCAGTAATAGAAGGCAGAATTTATCATCCCCAAATTTATATATAAATTATATTAAGATCAACCACATTTACTCAGATACCATTGCACTTCCTGGTTGTAGACCACGACACAAAAATATTAATAACTCCGCTTAGAATTAACGTACTATCTTCGTTGAGATACCGTTGGATTCGTCTTGTCAAGCTGTATCTAACTGTGATGATTTCATAAGTAAAACCCCAATTTTTAAATATTCTCTGTATATACAAGTATTTGTGTGCTGATGAAGGCTAGTCAAGGCAACGTCCTTGTATTGTTCGTAATTATGTTATGTAAAGCTGCATTACTTTGTGTTATTTCATATTGTTTACATTTATACAGCTTTACCGCGGTTCCACTAATTTTGTTCATATTGAAAAGACTTTATTCATAGTCGAACAATGATTAAAACAGAGCTTTATTCATAGTTCGACTATGAGTATAGTATATAGTAGCATGTTCCATCGTGCCATTACCCGAAGTTAAAACGAAAGTCACTCCCCCGATGTGTCTCCACCTTGACGTGGTGGGGGAGCTTGCGTGTCCCATCGACCCCATTTGCCTGCCGATGGATGAAAAACTACATATCGGACAGCTTATGGGATAGGGACCAGACTAAGAGAGACACAACCTGCTGCTCTGCAGGTATAGACTGAGCTAAGCAGTCAAAAATTTAAATCAGGTGCACGAAGGCAGAATTTCTTGGTCCGGACAAAACTCTTAATATCGAGGGCTGTGGCTGATCGCCACTAAGCCACAAGCCCTCGGATCTGAGAGCCACCTACCGAAAAATAGAGGCGTGATACTGAGCAAGCTACATGCTCAGGTCTGATACATGTTCGAAGGCTCTCAGCTGGGGGATATGAGAGATTCCCGGATGAGAGGGCCAGGCCGTTTCTCGTTCACTGCTGCACGAAGGTAAGGTGCTGAGCCGGCAGCACATGTAGCCTACCTCGTGAGCGAGTACAAAAAGTCAGAAAAGTGCCCCAGTCGAAGGAAATGGTTACGAAAACTGTCTGTATCTAACTCATAGAGAGTGTAGACAAAAGGGGAAAACGTCTCACTAACACGAAGTGGAACGCACGGCGAGCGAACCTATTGCGTGGTCCGAAGTCAAAAGCAAAAGCCTACCGAATGGATGTCGCCCGCAGTCTGACCGTTCCTGGTGTGTGCTTGAGCGACCAGTGGCAAGCGATATGCCCAACACATGGAAGTGAGGAATTAAAGCAGCCATGAGCAGGACGTGGCAACTCCTCGGGTCAGCCCAGTCTCAGAGCAATATGTGCCGGCTCTGCAATTATGGAAGCCTCCTTGGATAGCGAGGGAATGCCCATGGTCTGCCCCTGCCTTCCCTTGAGGGCCGACCGCGATGTCGTTGATCGTTCTATCTTGACCAGCTGAGATGTTGGCGACATCACAACAGTCTAACGTGCCTCGAAACCAGAGGAAGGCTAACCTCATTAAAAAATGCCCGCCGGAAGCCGGAAGTGTCGTCCTACGGGTGGCAAACTAAAAATTGACACTACGCAATTACGTCCGAGTGAAATGTCTCGTCCGAATGTCTCTCGTGCTAGGAACAGCTCTGACTACCTAGTTTCCGAATGCCGCTCTTGTTCGGAACAGCTCTGACTAGGTAGTTCTCCGAATGTCTGTCGTGCCTGGAACAGCTCTGACGGGCGCAACGACAAGCACATGTCCGAAAACTCGCTGAGTGGATGCCGTCTGCAAACCTGTCTGGTTTGTGCGGGAATGGCCCGGGGCAAACGAAATGACCAATATATTGAAGTGAGGATTTAAAGCAGCCATGAGCAGGACGTGACGATTTCCCTCGGTGAGCCCAGAAACAGGGCGCTATGTGTCGGCCCTGCAACTATGGAAGCAACCTTGGATGGCGGAAAATGCTATGGACTGTCCCTGCCTTCTTTTGAGGGATGACCGTTGTCTTCGACCTTTCAACCTTGGCCAGCTGGGTTGTAGATGGCACCACAAAAGTGAGAGTCTCCCAGGAATGCTACCTGGTCAAAAAAGCACGCTGTAGCCGGATGTGTTGGCCTACGGGTTTCGGCCCAAGGGTGCATAACAGACACACCGCAATCATATCTGAAAAAACACTCCGGATGAACGAAAAGAAGAAGAAAACGAAAGTCATGTACGGAGTCATCCCCCCATTAAAAATCTTGTCCCGGAAAATGCTGTCTAACGTACCATACATTCTTTCGACGTTATTCATTCAATCAAATCTCACGTGACAATAACACACGTCATCCGGGGTTTTCCAGGAAAGGTATGCCTAATATTCCGTGCACAGCAATTGGTTGAAATCATCGTGACCTTTTATATAAATAACAGTATATTTCATAATTAATGTAGTTAAATTTTTTTTTTGGTGTTCTAAATCGAAGTAAATCAATTATAGATGTATTTTTGAATTCTGCATACAATTTTAAATATATCTGGAAAGTTTCATCCTACTTAATAGATTTTAATTGTGGATGAAACAACATTTCTGCGAAGGTGTGTTTGTCTTCTTTGCGCATATTGATCGGACGTGCATGTGCACTTTGTAACACAATTCTGGCGTTCTAAATCGAAGTATAATCAATTATAGATGTATTTTTGAACTTTGCCTACAATTTTAAATATGTCTGGAAAGTTTAATCCTACTTAATAGCTTTTAATTGTTGATGAAACAACATTTTCGGCGAAGCGTGCCTTTGTGAATGGAGAAACGCGTGGCATGAGCCATGGCGACTGCGCATGCGCGTATCGATCGAATTGGCATGTTACACTTTCACTTTTCAACACACAAAACATGCAATCTGACCTACTAAAGTTAAAGAGAACACAAGTTTAAAGATTATTAATAATTTATGTGTATACTTGTACTATCGTTTAATCATTTAACATGACGGAACATATTTTTGAAGTCTCGCACGCGGAGAAAAATGAAAACGGCCAACTGAACCATAAATAATTTTTTTCTGGCGCTTGCAATAGAAAACCATCTATTGTAGATGGATCTTCAAATTCTGCATCAGATTTTTCAGAAATGTGGAAAGTTTTATCGCTAACTTGCTTTAATTGTGGTTGAAAAACAGGCAAAAATGTTACAATCGTGAAACCCAAAACGGCGGCTTTACTATATAAATATCTTTGTGAAACCACCATTATGTTCTTGCTAGCGTAGTCATAAGCCGTCCGCCTGTCTGTGTCACCCGGGAGACTGCGGTTCTCTTCCCGGCTGGGCATATTGTCTTTTTTTTTTTTACATTTTTCACAAAATTATTAGGCGATATAATAGAAACTATTAAACATTACGAACTAAAGTATTATATAGAACTAAGAAACTGGAAGTTTATGAATAAAGTGTGTGTTAGTTAGTTAGTCGCAGTTCCAACTTCACAGCAACGGGTCATCCCCATTATGCTCCGTTCATGTGCCATTAAATATCACACAAAACGCTCCCCACTGCCCAGTGGATCTGTGCGAGCTGCCGACTGCCGGGGAGCACATCCCACAGAGGCATCGGAATATCGTGTATCAGAATCGATATCAATAGATGTCTTTGTTTAATGTGAATTTTAATTGCCATATACAATATTGCCCCTGAATCAGTATAATTTTATCTCTAAACTTGCTCGAATTATGGTTGAAAAACAGATTTTCTGCGAAGATGTGACTTTGTGAATTGGAAACCCACGGGGCATGACGGCCGCCGCATTTCGATTGCGCTACACTTTTCAACACACAGAACGTGCGATTTGACCTACTAAAGTTAAAGAGAACACAAGTTTAAAGATCATTAATAATTTATGTGTATACTTGTACTATTTTGTAATCATTTAACCTGACGGAACATATTTTTGAAGTCAGTGTTCATATGACCGTTTGAGACAATCTCGCACACACAGATGCGCAGATACCAGCGGGTATCGTTGGAGGAGGTAATCGGACACACTGGAGAGTTCTTATTACGGGTGAATAGCATGAAAAATCGCAACTCGTCTCACCTTCACAAAATTGTGAATATCTTCACTTAGAAGTGACATTCAGGCATCATTGAGGCACCATTAGATTTTGAATTTCAAGGCCTATCTTCTGTGGCCGTCTCATTAGTAAATTCTCAAATTTAAAATCGTGATAGTTCTCCCTACATATAGTCACTTTGTTTATTCATAGTGGACTATGAATGTCACACTGTCACAGTGTCCGCTCACTAGCCAATTTTAGTTTGAGCCAGTAAGGTGGTGGTTAATTTAAATAGGAATGTTGATATTTTATTTGGCATATAAAATTCACGTTAAACAAAGACATCTATTGGATCCATCGATTCCGACACTCGATCACTCCCTCGCTGCCTGCGGAATGCGAGCACGGCAGCTTCCGTAGATCCATAGAGCATACTTCAAGGCACAACAATAATGTCACCAAAATTAATGGAATCTGGGCACTTATGGTCTGATAGTTCAATGAGGATGATCAGTTGACTAACTATTCTGTATTCATTTCATTACTTACTTTCCTTCTGTAGAGAACAAATGAGATCGTTAACACAACGCCCAACACTAGCCCGGGACAACACAGTCCCGTGAGTCCCGGCCCGGGCGTCAGATTATCCATCGTCCATTCGCTTCCGACTTTAATTATATCAGAAATCATTGTGGAAAGTATATTATAACTTCAGTCAATGCGGCCGCGACAGAAGCGAGCTGTTGTGTAACTTGAACTCAACAGAAACGTGACGCCGGTGTGAAGTTATCATGAATAAATGTAAATCTAAACAACCGGCGACGTGATGTCCTGCAACGATCGTCCATACAACAGTCGTCTGCTGACATTGCCACCAGCCAATCAGCGTACAGCTTCCTTCTAGTTCCACAAGATGGCGTGAAACAGCCCCCCTCTCTCCCTCTCTCCCTCTCTCTGTTAGATGTTGCCATGAAGCGAATGCTGTATAGGCTCATTGATGTATCTAGGTTTTAACATAATATGAATAATACTTGAATACCTTGTTTTATAGAAGACCAACACAGGTACTGGAATATAATTTCACGAAGACTTTCTTCTTGACAGTTACTTTTAATCCATCTGTGCTTTCGGATACACAACAGTTCGACAGGGAATATAATATACGTAACATCCGCCATTCATACAGCTGCACACACAACGAGCGGCCTAACTAACAGTTAGCCATTGCTCACCAGACATGCTGCGTCCGAACAGGACGGCAGCCCAAGTCTAACTCCCTTAGTCACGTTTTTTCGTGACGCTTCCCTAGTTTCCCTGTGCACACTATAATTGTACATTTCGGTGCATGTTTTAGGGAAGCTCCCTTCAGCCTTTCTCAGTCTGCTATATGTCAGTGACTGATATGTGGCATTATGCCCCCCGCCCTACAAATTAAATGATATTATCATTTAATTCATATACATTCATTATGCATGACCAATAGCATCACTGACAACCTAAGTATCAATTGCTGAACATGACATTATGGTTCCCGTTAATAACCCTCAAAAAAAAATAAAATTATTGATGGGCATGCCCTCCTGCTCACACCCACGGTGAGCGTCATGTGGCCGGCCTATGGGAGGGCCGGTCCAACTAATGATACCATTAGTCCCTAATGTCCTCACTCTAGGTCAAAACCCGGAGTTGTGGACGAGAGTATTAATCGGTATCATGCCGTCTGTATCAGTTGCCGATCCTCGTTGTCGCTGGTTCTGTATATATCCTGCATTCTCATTTAATAGTTGTAGGTGAGGTAGAGGCTGTCGCTGATCACATTCTAATTTAAGGGATATTTATTAAGTGCTGTACCAATAATACAACAATATAATTCATTCAACTAGCAATGTCATAATAGCACCTAACCAATCCTATTTCCGTAAATATTCTAATAAACTAATACTCTTCACTCCAGCATGATAAATCTTCTTCTTCAATCAACCGTTGTAATGTGGTATCATTGCCCAACGCTCATACCTGTATGTAGAGAAGCTAACTCATCATGCTTTAATCTACCCATTGGTGCCTGTAAAATTGCTGAAATAACCATATAAGTTAGTATCCATAACTCATCTTCTAGTACCATGATGATATGTCGGTATGATATTGACTGCCTTCACCTATCTTGGTACAATACTAGTGTACTGTTACATCCGCTCAGGGGAGTTGTTTCTACCCCAGTACACCTCACTGCACCCTCACATCACGTGTGTTTTCCTCTGTATCTTTATTATAACCACAATTGACAAACCTTCGCGTATGATCAAGCAGTAAATCAAAACTAATTTGTAAGACCACATTCATAGTCTAAAAACAATATGTAAGGATCTGTATACTAACATTTAGCACAAATACAACAGATCAAATGACCATCACCAACAAATACAACAAATAAACACCATTCACTTAGTTTCCTATCATTGAAGTCATGAACAACCTTAATCACGTGCTGGATTCACGTGAGAATAACATGAAATTCTTTTATTTATGACGATGTAAATTAACTTAAATTATCTCTTAACTTTCAGGTGTATTAGCCGTTTTTAAATGTCATTCTGATCACACAGTTCCTCGACCATATCCGTGTATGTTTTCATTCAATTCAACAACGTCGTGTATTTCTAATTTGTGATTGGTAAAATAAATTGTTGTCCATGGTTAACACAGAAGTTTGTTAGATTGTCCTCTAGTATCCGATATTCCAATACAGAAAATAACTGAGGTGGAGTTAATGATGGAATAATTGCACATCCATATAAAGGAGGTCTCAAACATTGTATCCACTCATCGATTCGGGCGACTGTTCGAAAAGTTATCGCCTATCCTGAACACGTTGAACGGAATTTTTTTTCTGGTCTCGACATATTTGAGTACGGTTGAGATAATAGACGTGGATGAATAAGCATCTGCGGGTTTGGTGATTTTATTTCCTTGAGCAATTCCTCAAAAGCAGTAAGATGCGATAAAATACCTTTAAATATGAAGCATATATGGATTTCGTGACTTGAGTACCTCGGCCTGGGCCAATAAGCAAAATCTGGTCATGATTTTAGCTTAATAATATCATTTGGGTAGACTGGCCACTGTTGGCTGTAGCATGGCCTAAGAAAGTTTCATGTATGCAAATCATGCTTTAATTGACGTATGTGTTTTAAGATTCCAGCAGCTCTGAAATTATATTGATTATTGATCGGTATAAAATATAATTCCGTTGTAGACCGATTCTTTCAAAGTCAAAATTTCGATTCTATATGTGTGTCGTACTGATTCTATACACAATTAGTTCTCGGTATGTAGCGTTTATAAAAATGTCAATGAACGCGCTCCTCCGATTTGACACAAATGGAACCGCAAAAGTTTATTTGTCAATTAATTTCCGTTGAAACTTGTATTTGCTGTATCTGTGAAGACGAATGGAAATTGAAGACGTGCACGATCAAATGGCACACAGCACAATGATCTGAGTTTCGCTTTCAAATTTTGAATAAATATATTGTATCTTCAGAATAAGTCTTGACGACATGCTAGCTAATGTTCTGATATATGATGTTCGTGTCGTTGAAAACCTGAAATATTTATGTAGATGTTGATTTATAACAGAAAAGCTGTGTCCCCAACAGATTGTTGCTCTTGGCTTGAACGATAGTACAATTACTGTTCAAGAGTTGTGCACTGTAATGTGTAGACTACGTCTAATTTCAAAACATGTCCTATGTAATCAATTGGTATTATCATGTGTAATATGTCTCCTGATAGCGGACATCAAAACTGATAATGTGTTCCCTTGTCATTTAGATATGTGGAATAGTACAGGTTTAATCTCTTAGTTGTGTGTGGCGAATGACATCCACTTAATATCGACAAATATTAAATACTTGCAGTCTGTAACTGATCTTTATACGAGCTGCAATTTCGGCTTTCTCTGAGTTTAGGATGGTGCGCGTCGTTTGCACTTTAACTTGACGTGCAATTATTTATCTTTAAAACTACATAATAGATGTAGATGCGGATTTGTTGATTCGGGGTTGTCTTTGAACCATTCCTCCCAAGCAGTAAAATGTGAGCAGATATCCTTAAAGTTGAAACATGCACTGATATTTCTCAAATTTGATAATGTAGCCAAATAAGTTCGTAATTTGATAACGAATAATTGCGTATCTTGATTTTGACTAACCAGTAACATCTGGTTATGATTTCAGCTTCATAATTGAATGTAAACTTTTTTCTCAAGGTTGATGTAAGAATTGTTCATCACTGTTATGAAACTCGAATTTCGATGTAATCGTCTTCTTTCAAGAAATTTCTCCTAATTTGAATATTTGAATGTTCTGAGAATTTTGGTTCATAATTTTAAAATAAGATTCACTTGCTTTCTTCCAAGTGTTTACTTCTCAATGTTCTCAATGATATGTTCACGTATCAATTTGAATTTCATACAACCCATCGTTTCCAGGAATTCAATTTTTGATTACTGAAACTTTCAACGTTCAGTGTATTTCGACTGTTTACAAATGATAATCTTGTGTCGTTGTAATTCAAGAAATTTCTTGCGAATGTTCTTGTAAAACCGCGTATATATGTATATAATTCCTCTGTTAACTGACTGTTTATCTTCTTTCTTGACGTATACAAGGTCAAGTATTTGAGGTAAAAATGTGAACTGGAGCATACGGAATCTGTCTTGTGAACAAACAGTTCAATGCCATGTTATTAGCATGCATCTTTTAACAAGTTACGATCAGGTGATCGGTAGTTGCCTCTTTTCGGAGTGCCTGTTAAGACCAGGTCAGCATCCGAAATAAATGAGGACAATCAATACGGACACCAATGATGAACCAGTAATACGGCTGATCACAGTCGAGACTTTCGCATACTGTCGAACAACATTTAAACTCAATTTGAAATGAGTAACAGCATAGTCCATGTACGCTCTCCTTCCTCTTAACACAATTATGACTACCACAGTTTATATGTCGATTGAATTTTTTTTTTAAAATTAAATCTTCCTGTATCTGTGCAAACGAATAGTATCTGCATATGATCAAATAATTGCATGTTGAGAACTTGCGTGTGTCAATTTGAACAGTTCTTTGAACCAAAATCGTAAGATACTTCCCGGATGTTTTTGTGTATGACCAAAATGATGATGTCATCACCACTGCTCCAAAAAATTTGGTTACTTGGTTTGAGATTATTCCACATATAGTAAATTATATATGATGGCGTCATGATAAAATCTGCATGTGACCTTGGGCCTTCTCAAGTATATGGCTCGATTCGTTAGATTACTTTACAATGTCAGAAACTGATAATAAATCTCGAGTTTAGTTCATAATTACTACCGGTACAAGTCCCCATTTGCCATGAAGCGAATGCTGTATAGGCTCATTGATGTATCTAGGTTTTAACATAATATGAATAATACTTGAATACCTTGTTTTATAGAAGACCAACACAGGTACTGGAATATAATTTCACGAAGACTTTCTTCTTGACAGTTACTTTTAATCCATCTGTGCTTTCGGATACACAACAGTTCGACAGGGAATATAATATACGTAACATCCGCCATTCATACAGCTGCACACACAACGAGCGGCCTAACTAACAGTTAGCCATTGCTCACCAGACATGCTGCGTCCGAACAGGACGGCAGCCCAAGTCTAACTCCCTTAGTCACGTTTTTCGTGACGCTTCCCTAGTTTCCCTGTGCACACTATAATTGTACATTTCGGTGCATGTTTTAGGGAAGCTCCCTTCAGCCTTTCTCAGTCTGCTATATGTCAGTGACTGATATGTGGCAGATGTTAAACGGTGGGGTTATCTTTGAGACCGTGGAATAATGTTCGTTATATATAACCAGGTGTGTCTAGTATGGCTTGCAGTTGTTATATTGTGTCATCAGTCATGTAGCCTCTGCTTCTCATGTAATGTCTGTCTGTCTGTCTGTCTGTCTTTATGTATGTATGTATGTATGTATGTATGTATGTATGTATGTATGTATGTATGTATGTCTGTCTGTCTGTCTGTCTGTCTGTCTGTCTGTCTGTCTGTCTGTCTGTCTGTATGTCTGTCTGTATGTATGTATGTCTGTCTGTCTGTCTGTATGTCTTTATGTATGTATGTATGTATGTATGTATGTATGTATGTATGTATGTATGTCTGTCTGTCTGTCTGTCTGTCTGTCTGTCTGTCTGTCTGTCTGTCTGTGTGTGTCTGTATGTATGTATGTATGTATGTATGTATGTATGTATGTATGTATGTATGTATGTATGTATGTATGTATATCATCATCATCATGTGCCATGCCGACAAGCTTAGGCGGTCATGTTTCGCCATCTCTCGCGATCACTAGAGTAGTGTATCAGCTCAGTCTTTTTGTCTCGACTATACCACGTGTCCGAGCCATATACTTCTCTGCCTTTCCCTTGTTCTCTTCCCCTCAATCTTGCTATTTGTCACCAAGTTCTCCCATTTATTTCTTCTCATAACGTGTCCCAAACAAATCGTGTCTGTTTGCGTCTAATTGCTCCAATCAGCTCACCAGGCTCATTCTTTTCTTTTAGGACTAGGTCATTGGTTTTTCTAGTCTGTCCGTCGTATTCTTTGTATTTTCCTCAGAAATCAGAGTTTCTCAGTTTGTCTGCTTTCTGTCCACACTTCACATCCATACAAAAGTACAGGTTATATGTAGCACCTCAACACTCTTTTTCTTGTAGCAGCTGACATCTTGTTATTGGTCAGTATGTTTTCCATCTTGCAAAAGGCTACTTTCGCCATGGCGATTCTTGTTCTAATCTCTTCAAGGCATCTCCCATCAGATGTTATGACTGTTCCGAGATAGTTTACAATTCACTTAAGAATTTTCCCATGTACCCGTATTTTACATTGTGGCATTTTCCTTCGTCCTAGTGACGACCATAATCGGTGTCTACTTACTATTTAATTATAACCCGAATTATTCACTTTGTACAACAATCGCATCTACTAAATGTTGCAGATACTAGTTCAATTGTCTGCAATCCACATATTTAATGTTATTCATGTAATGTCCCCCAATGATGATATCTCTCATATCTTCTAAATTTCTAAAAATATTTTCACTAAATGGGGAAAACAGATCTGGAATCATTACGCATCTCTGTCACACATACACCTATACGTGTCTCATAACATGTTTATTCCATATTATATATGCTCAACTCTCATATTATCATTTGCTCTCATGCATATTAAAATCTGTCAATAGAAATTCTTTCACACACAAAGTATTCTCATTCACACTTGGTTTCATTTAAACACGTTTAGCGGTGTCACTGAATGGATCATACATTAAACGTCGCAACAAGCGTCCCATTTTACAAAGTAAATCGTAAACAGGTATGTATGACGTTTGCTCGAACGCATATGTGTGTGTGTGTGTGTGTGTGAGAGAGAGAGAGAGAGAGAGAGAGAGAGAGAGAGAGAGAGACAGAGAGAAAGAGAGAGAGAGAGAGAGAGAGAGAGAGAGAGAGAGAGAGAGAGAGAGAGAGAGAGAGAGAGAGAGAGAGAGAGCAAACCAAAACAAAGACTGAAGTGTGATGTATCTAATTACTAGAAAGAATATCTTCTCCTGAATGGGCACCCCACAGGATTTATAAAGCGCCACTGCCTAAAACCAAAACCAAAAACCCGACGAAACATCAGTCCCCAGACTCAAGGTATTTATCCTACTAACCTGTCGAGGCCGGACTTCCTAGCGAAGGGTTAAGGACGCTGTTCGTAATCCCGTATAACTACGTACGAAAAACAACTGCGCGAGATTCGGCAACGGATCGCGTCGCGTTGGTTTCTTACAGAAAGGTATGTGAGCCGGTGGTTCAGAAAGCAATGACAAACTACTGAACTTAAAACTTGCCATGACAACAACAGCAGCAGAAAAATGCTGATGTTGACTGCAATGTCCTGTAAATAGGATAAGCAAAATAAAAACCTGTCGAGGTGATGACGTAATGCAACGTCTACAGTACGGGCTCATTACAGCAGTCGGCCGATCATTCTTTGTAATGCTGCATCCATCCGCAGTTATTAGGTACAGAACCACACCTAATTCCGACTCCAGCAGTAAAAGAACCTGTCCCTCTGTACGCCAGACCCAATTTTATTCATCAGTTTACATGCAGATGCCAGCCGTCTACTTAGAGAGAACAGAGAAGCATTTGAATAACAGGGTGGTTGAACATATACCCAATTGGATCGACAGAATAATAAACAGATTCTGGTAACCTGGCAAAACTCATACCCCAGAAACCCCCTGTGCCATAGATTGAACGGTCCATTTTGGAAACCGGTTACGTGATTGATGAGTGTGTTGCTTAATACACAAAACGGTCGCATGCTAAAGTTGGCAGAGGGCAAATGCTATTCATTTACAAAAGACAACTTTTTGCAAACGAAAAAGACATGATAGTCAGTTGAAAATGACTGTGGTAGACAATTTGTGTCAATGTGTGTGTGTGTGTGTGTGTGTGTGTGTGTGTGTGTGTGTGTGTGTGTGTGTACTTCAGCTTGAAAGATGCATCCGTTTACTTCAGTGTATGTTGTGTGTTCACTGCAATATACACCTGACGAGGTGCAGCGAAATATTCCAGGCAATTACTCGTGCAATCAATGGTTTGTCTTCGTTATTCAAGTTTACTAAGGGAAAGCATTGTTTTGAATGCCCAGAAAGTTGTGAGAATTGTCGTTACCCACTGTTATGAGGCTGGCTCGGTCATAGAGCCATACTGATCGAGCAACAATGCCTGACTCTGGTGATGGTGTGAGATAGCGAAACAAGACTGTCCACGCTTGTCGGCATAGCAGACGATTGCGATGATGAGTCCAGACAGCTATCTGAATCATGGGAGGGAAGATATGATTTTTCTAGCGGTAATTTGATTGGTGCGATTATTTCCCTTCGTATAGGAAAAGTGTCTGACTGACCGAGAATGATCGTGAGTGTTAGTGTGTGTGGTATGTGCGTATATACGTATATGGGAGCGTTGGGGGTGAGCGTTTTGTTTAAAGAAATGTCTGCTTATTGTTTCTATACTCGTATGTGCTTTCTTTTGATCAATCATTATGCGGCTTGGTGATCGTGTGAGATGGCGAAACATGACCGCTCACGCTTATCAGCGCGGCACATGATAATGATGATTTATTACGCCCGCACTTTCTTGTATTTCCATATGTCGTATTCCGTGTTGAGAAATGTGCAGATGAAATTGTGTTCTGTCTTCGGGAACTTGTTTTGAGTGTTTTGTTTTCTTTTGTCTGTGCTTTGTTTTCTTTTGGGGACTTTAACAATTGCCTGAGCAAGGTTCGATTGGGGTTTGAATGTCAGTGCTCTATGTCCGCCACCGGAGGGAAGAGCTGGCCATTTATTCCTCCATGCACCCCGACCTACAGTAAACACAATTTACGATGCAGTGTAATATTATGTTTTGTGACCGTAACAATACAAGAGGAGCATCTAAGCTTTAGAAATGTGGTCTTCATCGGGGGCCGCCATTGAGTTTAAAGTGGGCTGCATGCTGCCCTTTCTAAGTATTAAAATGCATGCAAAGGGAAGAATATATAGCAAGAGACCACATGGGAAACTGTCGACGGCCATGTAGCCTGCTGTCATCGTTGAAAGTCATGCAGCAGTACAACAGAGCTGGAACACAAGATAGTTTGGTATAAAGTCGGTGTATGTAAAACTTGGAACTGTACCAAAATAGGAGTAGTAAAAACATTACAATATGAGCGAGGGAATTGTAGCAACAATTCACAGTTTAATGTAGAGAAGGAGACACATGACGTACGTTCATCATCATCATGTGCCATGCCGAAACGCTTGGGTGGTCATGTTTGGCTGTCTCACATTATCACCAATCTTGGGCCTATTCGGTGTCCTTGTCCCGATTACGTCATGTTGTATCCCTTGCATCCTCCCCAGAAACCACATTTCCACTGACATTAGATTTTCTCAGCTTGTTCGATTATTGTCCATGCTCCACCTTCATCTAACAATATAGGTTGTACACAGCACTTAAACACTTGTTCTCACTGTGTGCGAACAAGTTTTTGTTTCAGGTGTGAAAACGAAGCGATATATTTCTTTTTCTTTCTGCTTCCCTTGTTGGAAGTGTCTCCAGATCTTTTTTCCCTATACAGTGAAAATATTGTCAGAAATTTAGAAGACCTAAATGGAATCAGCATTGGAGAACGAAACATAAATAACATTAGATATGCAGATGATACAGTATTGATTGCAGACAATGCACAGGATCTGCAACAATTAGTAGACGCTGTTGTTGTACACAGTGAGCAGCTGGGTTGGAATTAAATTGTAGGAAGACACAGGTTATGGTCGTCACTAGGAAGAACGAAGTACCACAATGTAATATACAAGTAAATGGGAATATTCTTCAACAAGTGAATCGGTTCAATTATCTCGGAACAGTCATAACATCTGATGGCAGATGCCTTGAAGAGATTAGAACAAGAATCGCCATTGCGAAAGTAGCCTTTAGCAAGATGAAAAACATTCTGACCAATAAAATGATGTCAATTGAAACGAGAAAAAGAGTGTTGAGGGGATACATAGAGCCTGTTCTTTTGTATGGATGTGAAACTTGGACAATGTGCAGTCAAGCTAGAAAAACACCATGATGGCCTGCAGAAATGTGGTTTCTGAGGAAAATGCAAAGAATACCATGGACAGACAGAAAAACCAATGACCAAGTACTACAAGAGACAAATGAAAATCGTAGATTGATTAGAGAAATTAGACGTAGACAGTCAAAATTTTTTGGACATGTTATGAGAAGAAATGGACTGGAGAACTTCGTGACAGCTGGCAAGATCGAAGGGAACAGACCAAGAGGAAGACCGAGAGGAAAATACCTGGATGGCTTGGCCACATGGCATGGACGAGACAGGAACACTGAGCTGATCCACGACTCTGGTGATCGAGTGAAATGGCGAATCATGACCGCCCACGCTTTCCGGCATGGCACATGATTGATTGATTCCCTTGTTGTATTTCAGGGTCAAGAGAGGAAGAACCCCCATGTGGGATTTTTTAAAAGACAGGCTTTGTTAGTTGGTTAGTCAGTCAACAGATCATGCTCACTGCTCACAGAACTATTAGTCTATGTGTGCTCATAGCCACTCCCCAGTACCTCCCTCAGCGAGTAGCGATTGACAACACCAAATCTGCGTTTGTGGGCTATTCTTCTCCCACTGCCGCCCCCCCCCCTTTCCGCACGGCACTCTAGTCTAGCTTGACCCCGTGTGACTTGATGTTCTTGCAGTCTGGACAAAGTTGCACAATCACATCCATCCATTCAGTCTTCTACTTGTTCTGCCTGCAGGAGTTCTGTTCTGTTACGCTGACTGTTATCATTCTTTCTGATGTGTCGTTTATTTATAATGTTCTTCTAGCTAGTCTTCATTCAATGACTATTCCTACACCATGCCTTGCCCTTTCTTATTGTTCCCCTCCGAGGTAGACAAACGTATAATTCTGGTGGATTTCTTTGCATCCACTCCCTTTTATTCTGGTGTCCGTTATTTCCATCAGTCCAGTTTTCCTCCTTTCCATTGTTTCCATGTGTTCTTCTTCCTTCTTGCTAACACCGCAGATGTTCAGTGTGCCTATTGTTTGAATCGCTGATCTATCTCGTGGTCCTTTAACATTGCCGGTCTGTTTCCATTTGGGTCAGTCCTAGTATACTTCATTCTGTTTCTTCGAGCAGTTGGAGAAATCCTCTACCGGCATTTGATTCTTCAATAAGGCAAACAGAAACGCTTTGGTTTTCTCGGCGTGTTGATTTTGCGTGTAGATCTTAGTTGCCCTTTTGTTTCCTCGATGTGTTGATTTTGGGTGTAGATCTTAGTAGCCATATCAAATCTTGCAAGCTCCATGACCCCATTTTATATATTGTATGTAATAGTCTTTTTACATGAAGTCGGGGTAATATATACCTGCAAATTGTCTTCAAAAATTAGCCGTAATTACCTGATCACCAACAAAGAGGCAATCACTGAGGCAATCATTTTCCGCCATATTTGGCCTATGTTCATATGGTTGATACACGTGATCAACTGTAGAAGAGTTGGCACACACGCCTGTCCGACACTACCATCCCACCGCCAATGTGAATGATATACATCGTCGATAATCCGTCCGAAGACATTCGGCGAAACCCGAAACCGACGAAAACCGAGGCAATTATTTCCATATGAATCAATGTAAATCCAATTAATTCGTTCTGGACACTCCAAAATAAATACGAAAAACACATTTTATAAAGAATAAACATAGTGTTTAATACTATTTTTTCGGCCCCAGACGTTTCCGAACTCGCACCTTCGCCATGCCTAGTAACACAATGTAGTGCCAATGCGCCTCTTGAATTTTCAAACCATAATCTGCTACACTAGCATTCGTCCCAGTCATTTTCTTAATGAGATCGGCACACAACAGTCTGACCTTTTTACGGATGATTGCCTCCGAAACAGAATCACCATCTAACTGTTTTTGATTTACCCAAATTAATAATAACTGTTCAACATCTTCAATTGTTCGCGATCTCTGTTTCATTAGCAAATTCACGCCTTTCGCTCCATTAGCCTTCTTTATTGCTTTCTTTTTCGCCACAATGGAACTTATCGTGGATAGCGACTTTCCGTACATGCGACCGATTTCAGCAATCTTAATGCCGCTCTCGTATTTTTAAATGTTTTCCTTCGTCAGCTCGGGCTTCTTCTTCGAAGGGCTGCTGGCTCTGGAAATGGTCTTTGGTCCCATGATGGAGCTAGTAGGAAAAGAGTACCTTATTAGCTAGTGATGCTCACACAACGAGAAATAACACCAAAATGAGCAGAAGAACGCGTGGGTCCCTTTTTTTCGCAAAATTATCAGCGAGGTCCCGTGGGTAGGTCGACGAAAATGGAGGCAAACGATGAAACCTGAGACAAATTTTTCGCAGAAAAACATCGATGGAAACCGAAATCGACGACACCCGATGGCAACGAAACCGAGGTTTGACTGAAAATGTTCTTTCCAAGGGATTTAAGCACGCCAATTGCTATAACTATTACACAGTTTCCTCCCTTATATCAAGCTATATCATCAGCAGATGTTTAATCTAATCATCATCATCATCATCATCATCATCATCATCATCATCATCATCATCATCATCATCATCATGGGACGCAGAGGTGTTTCCAAGGCACCAGGGCCGGGTTATATACTGGCCAAGACCTATTGACGCGTCCTCGTCGAGCGTCCTGGGCAACAGGTCCCTTCGGGGTCCTGGCTAAGGTCAGTAGGATCGCCGATTCCTCCGAAGTCGGAGAGTGTCTGCCTGTACGGCGAGGAACCACCAGTCTGCACACCAATAAGCCAGACATGGGACAACGGATACTCACGCAAACCTCAAGTCCTATATGACATCACACTGATGTTGGACAACAGGATGCCTTCATCCGACATACAGGACTTCGCGTTGGAGCTCAAGCCAACGAACACAAGCAAGCAAGCAAGCATCATCATCATCATCATCATCATCATCATCATCATCATCATCATCATCATCATCATCATCATCATCATCGTCGTCGTCGTCGTCGTCATCATCAATCGTCGTCGTCATCATCATAATCCTCTTCATCATCATCATCATCATCATCATCATCATCATCATCATCACCTTGGAGTCGAGGTTAGATGTTCGCCTGCGGCCCTGGGAAGTACGGGCGGCCGGCGAGATACTGACCGCATCACCCCCGTGTGCCGAATGGTCTATACAGATGATGGGTCTGGCAGCACATGGCTTGTAGGCCTTGAGGCGGGTAGAAGGGCCCCTGTCAATCAGGTAGTAATCCTGTGTAGAAGGCATCTCTGGTCACAACCTGCCTGCACCAGTCTCAGTCCTCTTTCTTCGAATCATTCTCTAGATAACACAGACCGAAATAACATCTACATCATGCCTGTTCTGTTCACGAGTGCATTTTTTCCCCAGGAGAATCATGGGAGTCATCGCTGGAGCTACGGAATTCATGCTTTGTGTGGCGCTTTGGGCTGGTCGTCCTGCGGAAAGAGACCGAGTCATGTGGGATAAAACCCGGGTCGCAGGTCAGCATGGCAGAATGGATAAGAACGCGTGTTCGTAAACATCCGGTGTGCTGATGCCGAGGTTAGGGGTTCAACCCCTACACCGGACAGCTGGACTAACATGTTGACCTGTCGTCCTTGACTTGGGCACGTAAATTACAAGTACCTCTAAAGTTAGAGTGGGTTCGCCTGTTGGGGAAAGCTAATCTATACGCAAAATTCAGTCCAACACTGCTATAAATAGTGTGTATGGACTACGCTTGAGTTCAAAGCGAGCGAGCGCAGACAAAAAAAAACCGGGTCAATGAAGTCTTTCTGGTGACTGCCGATTCCATCGACTATGAACTGTGTTTTTCTTGGAGGACTTTTGTGTTGGCATTCTAGCGGCGGCATTATACACAGTGTGTGTACCTGTGCGGTCTGTTGGCTTGCCGAGACTCCTGTCTTGTTCACTTTTCACATAGGGCAGTGAGGAGCATTTCGTGTGACATTCACTGACACAGGAACGGAGCATAATGGGGACGACCCGTTGCCGTGAAGTTGGAACCGTGACTAACTAACTAACTAACTAACTAACTAACTAACTAACTAACTAACTAACTAACTAACCAACTAACTAACTAACTAACTAACTAACTATCTAACTAACTAACTAGCTAGCTAGCTAGCCGGTAAGCATGGGCTGTCATATTTCGCCATCTCACACGATCATCAGAGTCGTGGATCAGCTCTGCATTCTTGTCTCGACCATACCATGTGGCCAAGCCATCCAGGTATTTACTTCCCCACCTTCCCCTTGTTCTCTACGTCCCAATCTTGCCGGTTTTCACCAAGTTCTCTTGTTTATTTCTTGTCAAAACCTGCTCAGAAATGTTGACAGCCTACGTCTAATTTCAACTCTACGGCTTTTCATTTGTTTCTTGTAGGATTTGCCCGTTGGTTTTTCCTTATGTCCATGACATTCTTTGCAATTCTCTCAGAAACCAAAGTTCTAGCCATTGCTGATCATTGTCCAAGTTTCACATCCAAACAAAAGTATAGGTTTTATGTAGCACCTCAACACTCTTTTTCTCGTTACAATTGACGTTTTTATTTGGTCAGAATGTTTTCCATCTTGCAAAAGGCTACCTTTTTCATAGCAGTTTTTGTTCAAATCTCTTCAATGCACTTCCACTATTATGTTATGACTCTCCCAAGATAGTTGTACGGATTCACGTGTTTAATAATATTCCCATTTACTGGTGTATTCAGTTGTGGTAGTCTAACTAACAACAAACCAAACCTCCCAAACAACAGACATTGAAATGTCTCCGTTGACACAACAATTACCTAATAACTAACCTTAAACAAATAGGCCTCGGTGGATCACGTGCGGCCGACTGTCCCTGTTCTATTCTCTATCTGATAGAATGCAGTTTTTGCTTGTCCTGTTCTGTTCTTTATTTGATAGAATGCAGTTTCTGCTGGTCCGGTTCTCTTCTTTATCTATGTGATATCTCTTCACTTATGTTCTGTTTTATATCTATGTGTTGCCTTTTCCCTCATGTCCTGCCATGTCCTTTATATCTGTGGTCCTCTTCCCTCTCATATTCTTTTATGTTCGTTATCTCGGTGATTCTTCTCCCCTTTTATGTTCTATTATGTTCTATATCTTCGTGATGCCCCTTCACTCTAATGATCTGTTCTGTTCTATATCTCTGATGTTCTATTCTGTTATATATCTATGTGATACCCCCTCCCTCTCATGTCCTGCTCTGTTGTATATCTCTGATGATCTATTCTATTCTATATCTCTGTAATGACATCTTCCCTCCGATGTTCTGTTCTATATCTCTGTAATGCCATCTTCCCTCCGATGTTCTGCTCTGTTCTATATCTCTGTAATGACATCTTCCCTCCGATGTTCTGTTCTATATCTCTGTAATGCCATCTTCCCTCCGATGTTCTGTTCTATATCTCTGTAATGCCATCTTCCCTCCGATGTTCTGTTCTGTTCTATATCTCTGTGATGCCATCTCCCCTCTGATGTTCTGTTCTGTTCTCTTCTTCTTCTTCTTTTTCTTCTTCTTCTTCTTCTTCTTCTTCTTCTTCTTCTTCTTCTTCTTCTTCTTCTTCTTCTTCTTCTTCTTCTTCTTCTTCTTCTTCTTCTTCTTCTTCTTCTGCGTTCATCCGGATTTTTTTTTCTGACGTGATTGCGTTGTGCCTGTTTACAGCAGAGTTGCGTTCTTGCACCGTTAGGCCGACACATCCGACTTCTGCAGGCATTTGTTGACCGCGTTAACCTTCCCGGGGTTCTGTTCTATTTGTCTTTAATGCCATCTCCCCTCTGATGTTCTGTTCTGTTCTATATCTCTGTAATGCCGTCATCCCTCCGATGTTCTGATCTGTTCTATATCTCTGTAATGCCATCTTCCTTCTTATGTTCTAGCGCCAAGTCGCCCACTAAAGACTACGGCTATTCTGTTTTGTGGGGCTGGCTTCCCCATTTCTTAAATAACTTTTAGCCACAAAATCAAACCAATGAAGAGCAAGCCGAAAGATAAGTAAATAGCAATGACCAACCCAACAAGGAGGAAATGAGGCACGTCTACACGATACAAAGTGCGACGTGGGGGAAGCTGCAAGGGGTCCGGACAACAGGTTGTGTTTTTCTTCCACCTGGGGAAATTTCCAAAATTACCACCCAAAATGTCGGACTATGTATACATTGGGAGTTGAGCTGAGTTGAATTGAGGTAAGAACCGACATCACTGCACCCAGGACATTCCCATACGTGCATCGTCTCCTCGTTCAACAGCCAGCGAAGAGTCACACTATTAATCATTCCCACAGCTATCTGGTTAAATGTTCTCCTGGTCTTCCCTCTCAGTTTTGAGATAATTACAGAACCGCTGCCGACCCCCCCCCCCCCCCCCCCCCCCCCCCCCCGCAATCTTATTCTTTCCACATTTGAGTTCTCAATCTGTTCCCTCGCCTTCTCCACCTGGTCCCACAAGCTCACGACCACCCCCCCCCCCCCATTGTCCATAGGCAATCTACCACCAAGAGGTGGCCAGCATATCAGCCTGTTCATTCCCCCGCACCCCCGCATGGCCAGGGCAAAATATAAATACAATTCCCACAATCTGTGACCTCTGAAGCGACGATAGCCATTCCACACGAAACATTCCTTTCTCCACCTTACTTATCATACTCTTTGAATCCGTAATGAATACAATGTGTGTTGCAGTGGTCTCCTCTAGCCACAGGAATGCCGCTGTTACTGCTTCCATTTCCATTCTCATGCTGGAGATCATAGTCTCATATGCCAGATTCTCCTTTTTTTTCAAGAATCGTCCATTAGCCTTTGCAATAAAGCCCCTACCCCTACGTGTATACATTGAGGAAGACAGTACAACGGATGGAGGGGGTGAAAGACTATAAGACTGGCATTTTGAAATGTAAAATAAACAAGTAAATATTTGCTTGTCCTTTACAGAATGTTGCAGTCAACTCCAGTATCTATTGGCTGTTTGTGATTTTCTAGGCAATGGCAATTCTGTAGTTTGCCAATGTTTTTTGAAAGGCCGACGTCTCATATATGCACATGTTGTTACTTGTCCTCGTGTTATAGTGAGGCTCACCGTGAGGAAAACTATTTAGCTGCCTTTAGTAACGAAAATATTAGTACAGTGAAAATATTTTCAGAAATATTGAAAATATGGAAGGAATCAACATTGGGGGACGATGCATCAATAACATTAGATATGCAGATGATACAGTCTTGATTGCAGACAATGAACAAGACCTGCAAAATTTAGTAGATGCGGTTGTTACACACAGTGAACAACAAGGGTTAGAATTAAATTGTAAAAAGACACAGATTATGGTCGTCACTAGGAAGAACGAAATACCACAGTGTAATATACATGTAAATAGGAATATTCTTCAACAAGTGAATAGGTACAATTATCTCGGAACAGTAATAACATCTCATGGGAGATGCCTTGAAGAGATTAGAACAAGTAGCCTTTAGCAAGATGAAAAACATACTGACCAATAAAAAGATGTCAATTGAAACGAGAAAAAGAGTGTTGAGATGCTACATAGAACCTGTACTTTTATATGGATGTGAAGCTTGGACAATGAGCAGCCAGGCTGAAAAACATCTGATGGCTGTAGAAATGTGGTTTCTGAGGAAAATGCAAAGAATACCATGGACAGCCAGAAAGACCAATGAACAAGTCCTTCAAGAAACAAATGAAGATCGTAAACTGATTCAGAGACATTAGACGTAGACAGTCACAATTTTTTGGGCATGTTATGAGAAGAAATGATTTGGAGAACTTGGTGACAACTGGTAAGATCGAGGGGAACAGACCAAGGGGAAGACCTAGAAACAAGTATCTGGATGGCTTGGCCTTGTGGCATGGTCGAGACAGAAACACGGAACTGATCCACGACTCTGTTGATCGAGTGAGATGGCAGAACATGACCGCCCACGCTTACCGGCATGGCACATGATGGATGGATGGAGTAACGAAAACCGGAAGCAAAGAAATACCCAAGAGGATTCCAGATTCATTTTCTTAAGAATTTCTGTGACGTCACATTACCGGAAAGAATGGACGGCCAGACGACACAGGAATAAGAGAAGCACAAGAAAGAGTGGACGGCCAGACAACACACGGAGAAGAGAGGCACAGGAAAGAGTGGACGACCAGATAACACACGGAGAAGAGAATCACAGGAAAGAGTGGACGGTCAGATAACACGGAGAAGAGAATCACAGGAAAGAGTGGACGGCCAAATAACACACGGAGAAGAGAAGCAAAGGAAAGAGTGGACTGCCAGATAACACACGGGGAAGAGAATCACAGGAAAGAGTGGACGGCCAGATAACACACGGAGAAGAGAATCACAGGAAAGAGTGGACGGCCAGATAACACACGGAGAAGAGAATCACATGAAAGAGTGGACGGCCAGATAACATGGAGAAGAGAATCACAGGAAAGAGTGGACGGCCAAATAACAAACGGAGAAGAGAAGCAAAGAAAAGAGTGGACTGCCAGATAACACACGGGGAAGAGGTGGAAAGGAAAGAGTGGAAGGCCAGATAACACACGGAGAAGAGAAGCACAGGAAAGAGTGGACGGCCAGACAACACACGGGGAAGAGAAGCATGGGAAAGAGTGAACGGCCAGATAACACACGGAGAAGAGAATCACAGGAAAGAGTGGACGGCCAGATAACACACGGAGAAGAGAATCACAGGAAAGAGTGGACGGCCAGATAAAACACGGAGAAGAGAATCACAGGAAAGAGTGGACGGCCAGACAACACACGGAGAAGAGAAGCACAGGAAAGAGTGGACGGCCAGATAACACACGGAGAAGAGAATCACAGGAAAAAGTGGACGGCCAGATAACACGGAGAAGAGAATCACAGGAAAGAGTGGACGGCCAAATAACACACGGGGAAGAGGTGGAAAGGAAAGAGTGGAAGGCCAGATAACACACGGAGAAGAGAAGCACAGGAAAGAGTGGACGGCCAGACAACACACGGGGAAGAGAAGCATGGGAAAGAGTGGACGGCCAGATAACACACGGAGAAGAGAATCACAGGAAAGAGTGGACGGCCAGATAACACGGAGAAGAGAATCACAGGAAAGAGTGGACGGCCAAATAACACACGGGGAAGAGGTGGAAAGGAAAGAGTGGAAGGCCAGATAACACACGGAGAAGAGAAGCACAGGAAAGAGTGGACGGCCGGACAACACACGGGGAAGAGAAGCATGGGAAAGAGTGGAAGGCCAGATAACACACGGAGAAGAGAAGCACAGGAAAGAGTGGACGGCCAGACAACATACGGGGAAGAGAAGCATGGGAAAGAGTGAACGGCCAGATAACACAGGAATAAGAGAAGCACAGAGAGAATTGGTTAATATCGTGAGGGCGTGGATGGCGCTGCATGTGTATATCGAAGGAAGGGACAACGGGTAGTGTGTGGGGTGAGGGACTGTGCCTC